>OZ024865.1:13012855-13027855 GCA_964017155.1 Oasisia sp. SBJ-2009
TCGAGTTATATAGGTCATGTATCAAGTTAATGGCTTAACATCAACATTTAAAAATTACATCTGGTCATGAAACGGGATATAACTGGTATATATATATGTATGAGCTAGAGGTCGTATCTCAGTTGCTATCATCATAGTTCTGCTGAGATAAAGTCAAATGGTCAAAGGTCAAACTGTCGTTCATCCCTTCACGAAGCCCGCTACACAGCGCAGTTGAATTATTTGATGATTTGTGTTGGTCTCACCTCCTGAAGTGTTAAAAACATGGTATGTAGAATACAAATCAAAAGAAAAACTGCGTTTGCCTCAACATTTTACGGACCTATATGGCAGAGCCAGGACTATACATCCTGCCTAGTCAGTGTATTTGTGGAACGCATTTATAATTTATGAAATCCCTGTACGAGTGATCGTATATGGCACTTATGGCATGACAACACGTCTAATTTTAAGAACTACACACTAATTTCAGTGCTATGTATAATACATACAGTTCAATAAACTGTTTTCAGTCAACTAAACAACGCACGTATTGTGAAAGAAATGCATACAACTTATACCTTATGTTGCATATACTGTACCATAACCACACACATCATAGTTTGAAAAATAAAAATATCCTACCTGTGACATTACTTGCGGATGCCACGAGACAGGCACACACCAACATAAATAGTTGTGCAGCTGCATTTAGCAAATACTTTGTTTGAGAAGTCGACATCGTCGCTGCTGTGTTGAACCTCCGGTCTCGCCGCGGTGTTGTGTACAACTGAGTTGTGTGTTGTCACAGCGCGTTGTCATCGCTCGTCCTCACAATCGTTGTCACAGTTGCTGGATCAATAATTGAATAAATAGCGCGTACCGGATTAGTCATCTCATCACGCTGTCCGTCGCGAACAAAAACTGCTTCCATCAATTGACTGTTGCTCTCCATAGCGTAGAAGACTGAGATATTCGTCGTCTGATTTGTCAAGTCAGTCGTCGGAATAACTTATGTTTTCCAGCATTGCTGTTAGCAA
This sequence comes from Oasisia sp. SBJ-2009, assembly GCA_964017155.1. Taxonomy (NCBI): domain Eukaryota; kingdom Metazoa; phylum Annelida; class Polychaeta; order Sabellida; family Siboglinidae; genus Oasisia; species Oasisia sp. SBJ-2009. Next base: position 13,013,875 of record OZ024865.1, read on the forward strand.
TTTAAACGATATGGTACCTCCCTATGGTTGAAAATGTTGATGTTTGTTTTTGTAGGTGGACTGTCATCGAGTAGTTCACGTGTTCGATGTACACATTTTCTATCCCCTGTTCTTGAAGCGAGGTCAGTATTGCTTGAGTTTGCACTTAAGTGTTCTCGTAGTCGCCGAACGCGATCAGAGTGTGATATTATATTATCAGCACATCTCCTTCAAATGGTTTACAATACGAACAATAATTGTCTATATTTTGAAACAGTTATCGTCATCGTCACGTAAAGAAGTATGTTGACTGATTTCACAATTCGATGATTTGTGCCACAAACTTGTTTTACAAACAGTCTCAGTAGTGGCTGGTTTTAAATCGTCTTCTTCCAATGGCACATGGGCCGATCACACAAAACCTGCTTACGACGTCGTAGCGGGCGATAACTCGTCAAATGCCTGAAACTTTGTAAAGTTACGCTAGTTGCTTTTCACGAGTCTGCTCCATAGTTGCACTTAGGCAGCGCCATTTATTTAGTAGGCGTAACTTTACGCTAATTGAAATATTTGCGTGATGCTCCCCGAATTCGTTTATGCTCCCGACACGCCCGCTGTTAACTTATCATGTGCGTGTGCGTGTGCGTGTGCGTGTGCGTGTGCGTGTGCGTGTGCGTGTGCGTGTGCGTGTGCGTGTGCGTGTGCGTGTGCGTGTGCGTGTGCGTGTGCGTGTGCGTGTGCGTGTGCGTGTGCGTGTGCGTGTGCGTGTGCGTGTGCGTGTGCGTGTGCGTGTGCGTGTGCGTGTGCGTGTGCGTGTGCGTGTGCGTGTGCGTGTGCGTGTGCGTGTGCGTGTGCGTGTGCGTGTGCGTGTGCGTGTGCGTGTGCGTGTGCGTGTGCGTGTGCGTGTGCGTGTGCGTGCGCGTGCGCGTGCGCGTGCGCGTGCGCGTGCGCGTGCGCGTGCGCGTGCGCGTGCGCGTGCGCGTGCGCGTGCGCGTGCGCGTGCGCGTGCGCGTGCGCGTGCGCGTGCGCGTGCGCGTGCGCGTGCGCGTGCGCGTGCGCGTGCGCGTGCGCGTGCGCGTGCGCGTGCCCATATAGGCGGTAGCATCAAATGATATGGACCGTTGTCGACAATATATTTACCTGTTCATGTAGTTGCTTTGAAGAACTTGTGATCACAACAGTACGAGATTTGTCTTAGCGATAACAAAACACTTAATGTAAGGGAACCAAATCAACATACTAGTCTTGGCTCTGCCATATAGGCCCGTAACAATTTCGAGGTAAACGCAGTTTTTCTTTAGATTTGTATTCTACATACCATGCCTTTCAACAATCCAGGAGGTGCTTTTTGAAAATCCGTGGCATAAGGTCACTGGAGCGTGAAATCCAAAATGGCCGCCACTTACCAGATTGTTATCTATAACTTTGTATCTAGAAGGGCTAGATAGCCAAACTTGGTATCAATTCCGCCTAAAATTGACATTCCCGACACGCCTGACCTATCCGTTTTACGATTTGACGCCACATTTGACGATAAATCCAACATGGCCGCTCATCCACGACGACTGTCGACTGCAGAAACACAATAAGCCGTAACTCTGGATCGAAATGAGCTAGAAACTGGATTTTTATGTCCCTCTCGATGACTGTTATTATTCCCAATCAGATACATATTATTTCATGACCTTTCAGGTTGACCATATAGGTCAAAGGGCTAGTAAATGGGTAAAAATCAACATATTAAAAGCATATCTGGTCACAAAACGGGATATAACTGGTATATACATGACCCAGAGGTCGCATCTCAGTTGATATCACCATAGCTCTGCTGAGATAAAGTCAAATTGATGAGATTATATTAACCTTTAAAGGTTGTTTACCTTCTGTCAATGTCAAATGTGCCTAAACATATGCATAAATCGTGTCTTCCTTTTAATATAGAAAACCAAGAATTGAAAGTGATGGTCAATTAATTATATCTGACATCGGTCACACTGTTTATTTTAACATATTATGACAAACAAAAACTATTGTAACCTTTCAAGTAATTGAAAAAGACTTCCGCGAGAGTTATTCCACGTACCCGGGCGATCTCAATGTCCCGCTCGGCAGATCCACACAGTTTAGGTATGGTGGTGTAAGATGCTCTATTAGATTTGGTATAAATTACCGACAGTATCACCCTTCGGCAGGTTACACCTGTGTATTGTTACTGCAAGCTTCTTTGTCTTCAAAACCAGCTCTCTCGTCTGTATCTTTTCTCCATTCTCGAACACATCCATTACGTCAGCATTGACTAAATGTTGGGTAGCGAAGTTATACAATCTGACGCCAGAGGGATTTGCTACAGCTCACACAAAGTTAAGAAGACGGGAGACGTTGGCATCAAAAATAACGGCCGTGATGCTCCTGAGTTCCTGGTATGCTCCATCATCCGCTCATCTGTGAGCTTACGGCAGTTGTTCTGTATGATCAGGATCTCATGGGAGATCAGCTCAAACTCCGCTACAACTGCGAACATTAGTGTCTGGCTCTTTGATGCCCGCTGGATGGACTGCCCCAACTTTATATCTAATTCGACGTCGTTGAGGCTGTCACACATATAGGTTTCTGAGGCTTCCGCCTCTAACAACTAAGTTTTCCTAACGTAGAACGACCCCTAGCAATTGACACCATCGAACTCCTGAATAACTACCGCAACATATTTGCATGCAGGATACATGTATTGGCCACCACCATCTCTCCAGATCTGAAATGGTGATATACATGAATAGGTTGAACATATTCTTAATGTTTATGTTGAATGCAGGCATATCAAACTTAGCTTGATACTCAATCGGGAAAGTGTTGTACTTGATAAGCAAGGGCTGTATGAGTGAGAAGACACGTGGAACGTGCTACTTCGGTACTCTTCCCGCCCATAAGCACCTGCAGGTGTATTAGATCATCAAACTCTCAACTGAAAATATCAGTCACCTTGAAAATCATCAGCATGATTGGTATTGATCTTTAGTAGCGACTTCCGGTGAGAATTGAAATCAGGACTCGCTTCACGAAGAGCGCTGCTTCGAATATGGCATCGTCCAGGTTACTACCTCTGATGTAGCAACCAATGCATCGTGGTAAAATCTTCGCATAGTGAAACACTCCAAACATGCCATAGATGTCCACCACCAATGTGACTGACTCAGAATATTTGCAACTGTGTGAAACACGCCATCATCTTAGAAAACGGGCATCACCGTCTGAGACAGCTGCATGCGGACATTATGACGTTTCTCGCAATGGTATAATCTGTCACAGGGTTTGGGCGGGCTGGCGGGAACCCCCCACACATCAAAAAAACATATGCAATGGTGATAAATGCCATCACATGGACGTAAGCCTCCATGGGGCACATAGGGAAGACAAATACAAATCATCAAGTAAATCAACTGCGCAGTAATGCGGGCTTCATGAAGGGATGAGCGACTTTTGACCTTGACATAGCACTTACAACCTTTGAAAGTTAACATAATCTAATCAATTTGACTTTATCTCAGCAGAACTATGATGGTAGCAACTGAGATACGACATCTGGCTCATGTATATACCAGTTATATCCCGTTTTGTGACCAGATATGCTTTTAAAATGTTGATTGTAACCCATTAACATGACATTTGACCTATAAGGTCAACCTGAAAGGTCATGAAGTAATATGTATTTGATTGGGAATAATCACACTCATCGAGACGGACATAAAAATCTAGTTTCTAGCTCATTTCGATCGAGAGTTACGGCTTATTGTGTTTCTGCAGTCGACAGTCGTCGTGGATGAGCGGCCATGTTGGATTTTTCATGAAATATGGCGTCAAATCGTACAATGGATATGTCAGGCGTGTCGGGAATGTCAATTTTAGGCGGAATTGATACCAAGTTTGGCTATCTAGCCCTTCTAGATCCAAAGTTATAGATGAAAATCTGGTCAGCGGCGGCCATTTTGGATTTCACGCTCCAGTGACCTTATGCCACGGATTTTCAAAAAGTACCTCCTGGATTGTTGAAAGACATGGTATGTAGAATACAAATCAAAAGAAAAACTGCGTTTACCTCGACATTTTTACGGGCCTATATGGCAGAGCCTGGACTATACTGCAGTACAAGAACCTTACCGTCATTTAGCTGTAGAATAAAACTCATGTATATCCAACTGTCTGCATCAGCTAGAAGGTGAATGAATTGCACGATTGGATTATTGTAATGTTAAGCAACAATATCAGTAGAGTAACCTAGTCGAAGTGTCGAATATTTATTCATTGAAATAGTATTTGTTCCAGTCCCATCTGGCGAATGCCAGTAATAGCAAATGCGAATGTAATAGTTGAAGTAAGCAACAGTCACACTAAAATGAAGATATCAACTCAATAACTAGAAAATAATGTACTACATTATGCGTGGAAGAGTGACGCAATAATGAGAAGATCGACATATGCGTTGGCTGAGTAGTTAATATATGGAAGTGCTGGAATACTTCATGTGGCCGCGGTGTCCAAGTAATTGGAACACCGATTTATGGATTACACTAAGTGGGGCGCCGTGGCTGAGTAATTAGAAATTCAGCCTCCTTCCGAGGGAAGGCGGCTACGGAACCACTTGCTGCCTTTTCGAACCTTCTGCAAATTCGCTCACTCTCCGTTGCTCCAGTTCGCCGAATTGTCTGGATGTTGCTTTAGTTCACCCAGCTGTCTGAATGTTGTTACAGTTCACACAGCTGTCTGAATATTGCTCTATTTCACCAAGCTGTCTGAATGTTGCTCCAGTTCACTCAGCTGTCTTACTGTTGCTCCAGTTCACCCAGCTGTCTGAATGTTGCTATAGTTCACCCAGCCGTCTGAATGTTGCTCTAGTTCACCCAGCTGTCTGAATATTGCTCCAGTTCACCCAGCTGTCTGAATGTTGCTCTAGTTCACCCAGCCGTCTGAATGTTGCTCTAGTTCACCCAGCTGTCTGAATGTTGCTCCAGTTCACCCAGCCGTCTGAATGTTCCTCTAGTTCACCCAGCTGTCTGAATGTTGCTCTAGTTCACCCATCCGTCTGAATGTTGCTCTATTTCACCCAGCTGTCTAAAGGTTGCTCTAGTTCACCCACCTGTCTGAATGTTGTTCCAATTCGCCCAGCTGTCTGAATATTGCTCCAGTTCACCCAGCTGTCTGAATGTTGCTCCAGTTCACCCAGCCGTCTGAATATTGCTCCAGTTCACCCAGCTGTCTGGATGTTGCTCCAGTTCACCCAGCTGCCTGAATGTTGCTCCAGTTCCGTGCATGCGCCAATGACATAAGCGGTTTACGTCACTGGTATTATGCGTCAAAATGGCAGCACCCATGAATCTAAAATAGCATGTTTTTGGTTCAATTATATTATAATGAATGGTTTATTAACGGTCTTTGTGCACAATTAGTTTGCACAACCAATATATTATACATACGTAGGTAAATGCTGTGAAGCTCTCACTGACTGGAGTATCGCTTTCAATAAGTCTGCTAGGGAACAACACCATTAGGTTGTTTAAATTTTAATTGCGTTGCTTGTTTAAGCATTCGATATGTTCAAACGGCAATGATTCTTAACGTAAACCGAAGACATGTGTGCTCTCATTGATATATTTGTCAGTGCGAATATTACCATGACGATGATACAAATTAATAAAAATCTGCAATTAGTAATTCTGAAATACCAACTCGAATAGGTCCGCGCAATGCTGCAGTGCTCGTGTCGCAAAAGTACAATGCGCGAAGTATGATAACATCGGACTACTTTTCCACAGACCATTGTGAAGTTTGTCATCGATTACTAATTTATTTTCCTATCATATTACGTGATATTATTTAATACTAGTGCTTTTTCACGTTATGCGCGTAATTGTTTTTTTAGTGAGTTAATTTTCTTTCAATATACAACAGTAAGGATTTCACAGCACAATAGACATAGAAACGTTACACGTTGGTTTTAAATCACCTGACGTCAACGTAGATTGTAATTCACTGGGCGTGTCGATAATAAAACTCTAGGTGACGTCAACAATGAAGTCGTCAAGACATTCGACGTTAGACGTCGGGTCACGCGGTTCAAAACGGTCATTACATACTCACTCGCAATTACTAATACGCCGTGTACCACACAGTGCAGGGTATAATTGTTATTCGCACTGACACGAGTGTCTGCTACAACTATACCATGTTCAACCAGGGGAGAGCGTTATTGACTACTAGCTTATACCATAGACGTGGAACCATGGACTGCCAACTCCAAAATCTCGCGCATTCATTCTTGTACTAGAGGTTGTGTCCAGCGAGATTTTGCGAGATCAGAGGCAGCTTACTTCCGGTGTGGTTTGTTGTGCTTGGATTTGATCAGCTGAAGATGGTCAAAAATCGGCTCTGCAAGTACATTTTAGCGTGACTTATTGACGGCAACCGGAGAATGCACTTGAGTAGTTTGTTTTCGAGCATGTTGGCGAATTCACCGAATCTTAATAAACTGCAGTCGTAGTTCAAAGCAGTGTATTATTGACGTTGGACTTTTACAAACACAGACACAGTCTGACACAGTGTCAGTGATGGTCACAATCACTAACGTGAAAATGTCGATGACAATGTCCCTTTTGCCGTTTGGCCCTGCTCTCTAACATTAGCTCTGTAAACATGTGTTATATAAGTTATTTTATATAAACATATTTACGAAAATAGATACGCGGAACCAGGTCGCATCATTTCCATAGAACATGTTACATGGTAACAATATTCACTGTCGAAGCCGTGTGTGGCTAAGTGGCGTAATCGGTAAAGTGTTTGACTTTGAGTCATAACATCTCACGATCGAATCACAGCAGATACTTTTTAGAAATGTTTTTTTTTAGAACTTTGTAACTTAAGCTTGTAATTGTTTTAAAAATAAATATTACATTATTAAGGGTTATATATGTCAACGTATGCGTGGTAAATGCATTTTTTAATACAAAATTCGACCTTATTTTATATCTAAGACAACTATAATAATTTAAACTTATAATGTGAAACACTTTCTGGTTAATATAAAGATAAACAAAATTATGCAAGCCACAACATTATTTATGCATTATTAATAGCCGATACTAGTAACAAAATATACATTTTCCCACATATCCAAGCCTAAGCAAGGAAGCTATGTTGTCCAAAAACCCTCCAAAATGTAACGAATTGGTAAATACTACATGGGTTGGTAAAGTTGTACAATGTTTTCGAAACAGTCTTATGCCTATACTTCATACATGAGGCCGAGGCTATAATTTAAGTACAAGTACGAGTAACAATTAATTAACCTAATTTATATAGCTCAACACAACTGAATACATAATGGTAATTATTTTTTTGGTGGAAAATTGTAAAACCTAATAAATTGTCTACGGAGATAGGTGGTACCACAAACTGGCTTTCGAAACAGTCCCATGCCTATACTTCATACATGAGGCCAGGGTATCATTTGAGTACAAGTATGAGTACACTTTTTTAAACTATTAAATAATAGTGTGCTTTAACATTATTAATTAATCTAATTCATATAACTGAATACATAATGGTAATTAATTTTTAATTTATGTCGGAAAATGGTAAACCTAACACAGTCCGTATGGAGTTAGGTGGTACCACAAACTGGTTAAGCACAGTTGACATTCTACTATTTTTATACTTTAGCTCTTGCAACATCAAAGTTCATCCAGCAACATTCTAATTAACTTAGTCTGACAATGTAGTAGATCTCTCTGCAATACAAGCATGTGGCGTCACTGTGTTGGTATATCTAGGGCAATATTAAGTCGCCTAGCTACCAACTTACTTGTAAATCAGGCATAAAATGTGATCGACGTTTGAGAAAAAAATAGCGAATCATGTTGAGATGTGTCTTTAATGAACACAAAGGAGTGGATAGTCAGCCATTGGATATCCCTAGCCCAGGGTTTCTATCCCACTTCAAGGAGGAAATGGGATGTGCCTCTGCCAAGTTCCTTGTTTGTTCTGTGCTGGACTACTGCTTTATAAAGAGTATCCAGGTTGCCATATTTGCTATTTTGCATAGCTTATGGCATTGCTGCTGTCCTTTGGCTGTGGAGCTGTAACCCATTATTAACATTTTTAACAGGACTTTTAAATTCTATAGCTACAAATAAATTAAGTTTTTTCCAGTATATATTGAAAAAGTACTCAGATATACTTATAATATATGAGGACGAGTACATGGCCCATAAGTTGATGGACATACTATTATTTCATACTAACTGTCCACACTCCACAATGTGAATGGTAGATGCCCTGCAAAAATGTATAATCCAAGTGTAAAATTATTTTGTAAAAGACCCATCTAATAAGCTTGCCGAAAGGTATTGCATTAGGATAGTAGAAACCTCATGTACGAGGTAAATTGTAACACATGTTTTAGCTGTGGAGCAAATTGTAATATTATGAAAAAACTACATAATGGACACAACTAAATGTACGCTATGTAAATAACTAGTAGCTTCTTTTGAAAATAATAATAAAACAATTATATTGTAGCATCATTTATTAGATCCCATATAGAAATTCACATGTTCAAATATATGCAGTAATATAAATAATATTTGAATTACAGTAACGCGTAAATGTAATTGGCACTTTAGGTGAACGATGCATAGCTAAGTCAGATTAAATTGCAATTATTATATTACAAATACAATTACCGTTATGCAACTGAATACAGCCCTTAGGCTTAGCAATGGCATGTTGTTGTCTCTGCTACCTAGTACCTACAGGTACACATATATACTATACATACCAACAAATACAGGTATTTACCACATCTGCAGAGAACATGTAAAGAAACAAACAGTAAATGTTATGATGGCAGCATACTGATAGATTATGTGACATATTTAGTTCTGAGTATACCACTATTGTATAGCAGCATAAAGGAGTGCAATGTGCCTGATAATACTTTCTGCAATTAGTGCCAATTATATATGGTTCAAAATAGAAAGTCAAGAAAATTAGAGCTTACTTGATTTTTGCATTGTCAGGTCGAAATCAAGTAAATTTTGCAAAGTTTATCTGCGGCTCATAAATCATCGCTGTATTTTGTGTCCAACCTTTGACGTATTATATGCAGATAGGTGGCATTGTTTTGCGTGCAGTGATGGGCGGCGTCTATATGCTTTGCATATTTCATATAAGTAACCCACACACCCCCCTTCATGTATCCCTTACTTCTAGTAATATGGGGCCTTCAACAGGCTGCTATTTTCTATATAAAATAGGCAGCCTACACCCTCCCCCCGATCATGCCGGGTGAATCAATCAAATCATAAATACACTGACTGAGTCAGATAGCTGTCAGATTACCAGCACAGGACGGCCGATTAACGGCGCCTGGACCTATAAATACAGTGCTTAAACATACATTCACACTCAATCACAGTATAACAACATTAACTTTATGCTTACTGCTGAAAAACATAACAAAACGTTCGGTTTTATCTGGCAATTCTCTGCATCATTGCGAAGACAACGAAGCCTCGGAAAAGATCGAAACGGAAGTAAACATGCCCGGTTAATGCTCGCGCATGCCCGACGCAAGCTAGAGGCGCGAGATTTGAAGTTGGCGGTCCATGGTTCCACGTCTATGCTTATACACACACATAGAACTCATTGCTATTAGGACGTACCACCCCCTACCAGTGATTTGTCATTTCAATGCTATGTGAGTTGGCAATTTCGTGGTGATCAACGTATTTGATATAACGATAGCTATGGATAAAAACAGTATAAAAACAACACATATCCGTAGGCACACGTGGGTGTCCACTGCGCAGAACCGGATATATTGGAGGCGGGCCGTACATCAGGGACATACTCACATAGAGGAAAAGGTAACACAACAATACGATAACGATCGACAGCTTGGCTTTATGTGTAAACAGGATGGTCTGCAGACGAGAGAGATTGCCACAACTTTACATTATTATGCACGCTCGTTCAAGCTGACCATTACGTTACAGTTAAGCTGTTGTCATTGAGGGCATTGTTCGGGGCCAAATCGCATTTACCGGTAGCGAGTTCTTCTTTATAGATCAAACAAGCAATTCTACATAAGTATATATGTCCGTTGAAACACAGCATTGTTCTAAATAATAATATATATGTGTACATACTAATAATAATATTAATTAATTAATTAATATATATATATATGTATACATATATATATATACATATATATATATATATATATATATATATATACATATATATATATATATATATATATATATATATATATATATATATATATATATATATATATATATATATATATATATATATATATATATACTTGACCATCCTTTTAAGTAAATTGCGTAAAAACGAAAATTATAAATGGAACACTAAATGCTTGTATATTGTATGGCTCGTACGCCCGTGAGTTTGTTTGGTTCGTACGTCCGGGTGTTTGTATGGCTCTTATGTCCGAGTGTTTGTATGGTTCGTACGTCCGGACGTTTGTATGGTTCGTACGTCCGGGTGTTTGTATGGCTCGTACGTCCGGGTGTTTGTATGGCTCTTATGTCCGAGTGTTTGTATGGTTCGTACGTCCGGATGTTTGTATAGCTCGCACGTCCGGGTGTTTGTATAGCTCTTATGTCCGAGTGTTTGTATGGTTCGTACGTCCGGATGTTCGTATGGTTCGTACGTCCGGGTGTTTGTATGGCTCGTACGTCCGGATGTTTGTATGGCTCTTATGTCCGAGTGTTTGTATGTTTCGTACGTCCGGGTGTTTGTATGGCTCGTACGTCCGGGTGTTTGTGTGGCTCTTATGTCCGGGTGTTTGTATGGCTCGTAAGTCCGGGTGTTTGTATGGCTCGTAAGTCCGGGTGTTTGTATGGCTCGTAAGTCCGGGTGTTTGTATGGCTCGTAAGTCCGGGTGTTTGTATGGCTTGTAAGTCCGGGTGTTTGTATGGCTCGTAAGTCCGGGTGTTTGTATGGCTCGTAATTCCGGGTGTTTGTATGGCTCGTACGTCCGGGTGTTTGTATGGCTCGTACGTCCGGGTGTTTGTATGGCTCGTACGTCCGGGTGTTTGTATGGCTCGTACGTCCGGGTGTTTGTATGGCTCGTACGTCCGGGTGTTTGTATGGCTCGTACGTCCGGGTGTTTGTATGGCTCGTACGTCCGGGTGTTTGTATGGCTCGTAAGTCCGGGTGTTTGTATGGCTCGTAAGTCAGGGTGTTTGTATGGCTCGTAAGTCCGGGTGTTTGTATGGCTCGTAAGTCCGGGTGTTTGTATGGCTCGTAAGTCCGGGTGTTTGTATGGCTCGTAAGTCCGGGTGTTTGTATGGCTCGTAAGTCCGGGTGTTTGTATGGCTCGTAAGTCCGGGTGTTTGTATGGCTCGTAAGCCCTGGTGTTTGTATGGCTCGTAAGTCCGGGTGTTTGTATGGCTCGTACGTCCGGGTGTTTGTATGGCTCGTACGTCCGGGTTCTTGTATGGCTCGTAAGTCAGGGTGTTTGTATGGTTCGTACGTCCGGGTGTTTGTATGGCTCGTAAGTCCGGGTGTTTGTATGGTTCGTAAGTCCGGGCGTTTGTATGGTTCGTACGTCCGGGTGTTTGTATGGCTCGTACGTCTGTGTGTTTGTATGGCTCGTACGTCCGGGTGTTTGTATGGCTCGTACGTCCGGGTGTTTGTATGGATCGTACGTCCGGGTGTTTGTATGGCTCGTACGTCTGAGTGTAGGTGAAATAAAAACAACTTCCAAACTTTACTACCAAACTGAGACGCCATTGTGCGAATTATCTCTTCGGAATGTTTGCACGCAGTGACACGTCTTGCACTGAGGTAAGTAAAGCGAACAAGGGGGATGGGCACACACTACATTATTCTGCTCAAGACCTATCGAATGGGTTCTCGTCTCGGTGAGTTTCAAAGGAGTGGTTGAAATGGAGGTTTGTGGATAGCCTCAAAGACGGATTTTTTTGCTAGCCTTGGAAATAGAATGGGGTGTTTCTGTTAATTTAAAAGATGTGAAGGAGGTGGCGGAAAATACTCAGGAATATCTCCGTACTGTCAATGTCATAACCCAATAACGGACAGCAGGACGATGCTGAAGCTCAGCGTATCTATACGTATGATATACATTTCGTTCCTGCAAAGTAGGAGTGTTTAGTAATAACCTCCCATTCCCGAATTAGTTGCCTAATATACAAACTAATAATTTGCTGCCACCATATATGTGGTTGGCTCAGAAAATGATACGTATGTAACGCACATTTTCTTTGCATCAAGTACACCAAACCTACCTGAATTTTTAATTAAGTCAACAAAGGTCTTATTTTTCGTAGATATACAGTACCAATTCCCTAACACACACTTTAGCGAGAGATCACTGCTTTTTGGTCATCTTTTTTTGCGATATTTTAGCCATGTTGTCCGATTAATTAGCAGTTTGCTAGTAATATACACGTGCACATATAAATGTACGTACACGTATATCTTATACATACAACATAGACGTACATCTTACACGTACATGAACATCTTATACATAGTATACGTACACCGTACAAGCGCACGCACACATACATGCATACACATACATACACACATACACACACACACATATACGCACATACGCACATACGCACACGCACACGCACACGCACACGCAAACACACACACACACACACACACACACACACACACACATGCGTCCTTACCTAGAGCAAATCAGAAATCAGAATAAATATCATAATATAACTTTCATTGACTTGATACTTAGTCATTTAAGTCGCAACGGTGTGAAGTGCAATACATGTAATTAGTACCTGTGATTAAAACAAAAACAAACGTTCCTTTGCACTAGACGGTATATCATCTTTTCGAACTTCCATATGATAGAATATTGTTTTACTGTGCGGATCGTTTGTAATTGTCATACTCATTTGTCTTAGGATTTTGATATGCCTTTGTTTCTGATCTGATGTTACAAAGGCCTGATGTATGACGCATGAGCTTGAATTACCATACTCGAAGTTAACACTATTGTTCACTATCGTTCTGCATGTTGTGTTGTTAGATGGTCTTCGCATCGTGTGCATGGTACATTCGACATACACCGATAATTGAAACTCAATGACAAAAAGCAAGGGATCCCTGCAATATTTCTGTCATATCAACTAATTTCAATGAAACACATGTCAACCACAAGTCATGTTCAGATTTATGTCATTGCTTTTGGACTTGAAGATATACGCTATTTTATTTATATCAAACGTGTTGGTGTGTTACAATGAATATTATTATTATTAATATTTACCTACACTTTCGCGTGGTAGCCGTAACTAAATCACGTCTGTCAGTCTCATTTGTACCATTCCCTGTCCGTCTATTACACTGATTAAAATACATAAATAAAGTGAAGTATAAATAAGTTAGTGATTAAAATTACTATGACAGAAATAAAACAATATTACTAATAGTACATATTACAATAAATAATGAAAAGAAAAAGGCCATATCGATCATCAGCATGCTAAGTTTCAAATCAATAGCGAGTACGTTATCTGGTTTATGTTTATCCATCAAGTCATAATGTTATTCCGATATCAGTAGCGTCTACCGTTTAAGACTGTGTTCTTACTGTTTTCTATAATTTCAAATTAAATAAGATTTACGGTTGATTGGACGGCGTCGTCATCATCGTTTTGTACCGCCATAAACCCCCATGGTTTTTGGCGAAGGTCTCATAATTCCGTTCACGTAGCGGCCTGTCAAACCAACCTAAGTCAATCCAACTCAGTAGTCGATTTGAGTCAGTATGTTTGAATATAATGACAACGCATCCGACAGTAGTAAAGAGTTCCATCAGCAATAGGTCCATACAGAGCGACACACACGCGCGCGCGCGGGCGGACGCATGCACGCACGCACACACACACTCTCACACACTCTCACACACACACAG
>OZ024865.1:13030355-13040355 GCA_964017155.1 Oasisia sp. SBJ-2009
AATTATCAACACACCTATGTACGGCGTATTTGATTTAGATTCGCAAAAGTATTTTTCGCATCATGACCAGTCACTAGGTCCGCCCGCGTCAGGATTGTGGCTAAGCGCTGTGATTTACATATCTGCCACGTTACAAGAAACAAGTTAATAAACATCTGCTTATTAGTAATACGTATACCTAATAGCAAGCTGCTTACGTCACTGGGCTACCCTTCCACTTTTCCTAAGGCTGCCTGCAATTCGAAATATGCAGTCTGCTTTGATATCATTGTTACCGTTCTTCAGATCGTTGAAAACTCGTTCCGCAAGGCGAGTTCCGACCCAATAATTGGAACGTTTGTCGACCCTAATGACGTCATCACGCTTGATGGGTTCCAACGTGACTTCATTGCCGTGAACGGGGCATTCCGCGGCCCCACCATCGAGGTGATGGAGGGAGCGCAGGTGAGTGGAGCTCTCCTCCTTCTACTTCTTCTTCTTCTTCACCTAATTGTGCTTCTTCTTATAATTATTCATCTATTTCCTCTATTTATTCACAATTTTTTTTCTCTCTCTCTTTCTCTCTTTCTCTCTTTCTCTCTTTCTCTCTTTCTCTCTTTCTCTCTTTCTCTCTTTCTCTCTTTCTCCCTTTCTCCCTTTCTCCCTTTCTCTCTTTCTCTCTTTCTCTCTTTCTCTCTTTCTCTCTCTCTCTCTCTCTCTCTCTCTCTCTCTCTCTCTCTCTCTCTCTCTCTCTCTCTCTCTCTCTCTCTCTCTTGAAATAAAACAAACTATGGCGTGTGTCCAAACGTGTTATTCCAGGTCGTGGTTCACGTCATCAATGACCTAATGACGGACGGTCTCACGATCCACTGGCACGGGATGTTTGTACCCAACACACCGTGGATGGACGGAGTCGGCTACGTCACGCAGTGTCCTATTCCGCCCAACCAGAGCTTCACGTATCGCTTCAAGGCATTCCCTCGCGGAACGCACTGGTAGGTGAAAGAGTACTGCCTTCCTAATGCGATGTCATATTTCATTGCGAAATGCAACCTGTTTTATATTCAAGAAATATGATACCTGTGTTTTTTTTAAACATATTGTTTAATCATGTTAACAATATAAATTGCATCGTTATGACTAACCAAAATGACTGTTGCATACGACATATAAGAAAACTAATAATAATGTTGATAGCATTGTCTATAATATTGTACAATACAAATAGTCAAAAAGTCAGTTATCCAATATCAGTTTCTTGGAGGAAAGGCAGTAACTGGCATTAACACATTCGAAAAGTGCACACACACGCACACAAGCGCACGCACGCATGCACGCACACGCACACATCATACATACAGAGAAAACAAATAAACACACGTCATCTCTGTGTGCACCCACAGGTACCACGATCACTTCTCCAACACACGTCTCGATGGTCTTTTCGGCATGTTGATCATTCACCGAGAGCTGCCCAAGTTGCCTGAATTCATCATTAGTGTCCAAGACTGGTACCATGTGCCGGCCGGAGAGGCCGACCGTTTCAGTCCGAATCGGCTAAGACACACCGGCACAGGTGAAGCTTACACGTCTGACGCCGACAGAGACATGGCTGTCGACAACAGCGAGGTGTCGATGCGCAGGTATATTACTGAAATACATGCCTGTCGTGTTTCACAACATCTTCTTCAGGGAATGGTTACATATATGTATTAGTACGCTAATTGGAAGCAGTGCAAGTACATACCCTCCCAGTCACTAACGAATACACCAAGAGGATGGTACACATCACTCAGTTGGAGAGGTGTACCACCCTCTTGGCGTGTTCGTTCGCTACGTTATTTCAGTATTTGGTGTTACGATTGAGCTTACCTGTTCTGTTACGCTTCAATACACCACCATATGTTCTGATCGCTGTTGTCCGTCACCGTCAGGCAACGGTAGATGATGACGATATGTTCCACATCGAACATTTCCATTTATGATCATCCTAGTAAATTGGTGATTATTACGCCGACTATCCTGCATCTTTGTGCCTAGCTCTTCAATGCAAACTCACACAGTCGCGTGAGTGTCGGTCATGTCAAACTTTGGTAAGAAATCACATCACGGTGATGTACACATGTTGTTCCAGATACGACGGGAGTCTGATCAACGGACGGGGTCGTTGGAACGACCAGCAAGCTCCGCTGACGATGTTCAACGTCAGCTCAGGCCAAAAGAACCGCTTTCGCGTCGCAAACACGGGTTGTGAGAGAGGCTTCTTGATGAGTGTCGACGGACATGAGTTGCGAGTGGTCGCTCTAGAGGGCGAGGACACAGCTCCCCTCTCCGTCGACTCTTTCATCATTTACCCCGGCGCGTCCGTAGACTTTGAGATGGATGCTAGCAAGAGTGGAGGTCAGTACTGGATGCGGGCGGTCACTCTGCGCGTTGGAAAAGGTAGTAATCCACAACCGGACGGCATCGTCAACGGCGTCAAAGCCATCGTGCGCTATCAGGATGTCACCGGCGATGCGGAACCGACGTCAAGGCCTAGAGACTGCACCAGCGCTCAACCGTGTCGCGTCTTCAACTGTCCGTTCGGCGGGTACCCAGCCTCCGAGCACAAGATCTGCCTGAAGGTGTCTGATGCTCACATCGGTGTGGCGAGCGATGACTTCCGGTCAACCTACGGCCTCACGGAGCAGCCGGCAGTCGAACACTTCCTCAACTGGAACGGCGTCGTCGGGTCGTCGGTGAACGCGCGTCGCTTCGTCTTCCCGAAGATGCCGTTTTTTCTCGACTATAAAGTAAGTTTTATATTATCGCGACTTCCCACAAGTCTTGTGGCTAAATTGTAACTTGCATACAAAACGATGGCTCATTAAAATCGCTTTCTTAGTTCAATAGCAACATTAACTATAACATTAACATTAACATTAACATTAACTATATTTTTCTTCAAAATAAATGTTTTTGCCAAAACTGCAAATTCTTCAGTAGTTTTGCTGTTATACATTATCTTCTTCCGTTTATTAACTCTGTCATTCTCGTTTGTCTCATGTATCCGCTAATATTGACGAAGATATTTAAAAATCAATAAAACTTCAGTACTTTCGAACGAACGATTATTAAACATACAACCATTCTCTTTCCGAATAACCAATCTGGTCAAACGGTTACGCAGTCGAACTCAATTACCTTGAAAAAGGTCCCCTTTCGCGTTGACAGGACCACATCATGCCATGCGACGACAACGAATGTGACACCAAGGGCTGCAAGTGCACACACGTTCTCGACCTACCGTACAACGAAACCATCCAGATGGTGTTCACCAATTACAACCTGATCAACCCCAATGACTTGGAGCATCACCCAATCCACATGCACGGCCACAACTTCGCTGTGCTGGCCATGGGCTACCCACAATTCGACAGCACGACCGGACGTTACGTCAGCCCAAACACAGACATCGACTGCACCAACCGGCTCTGCACGAAACCAAGATGGCGCAGCGGTTATGAACCGACCTTGAACCTTGTTGACCCGCCCGTGCGTGACGTCGTCATCGTTCCTGCAGGCGGCTACACCGTTATCCGTTTTCGCACAACCAATCCCGGCTTCTGGATATTTCACTGCCATCTGGAGATGCACATCATGGAAGGGATGGGGATGGTTCTGAGGGTGGGAGAAGACCGTATCCCACAACTGCCCAGACATTTCCCGACATGTAACGTGTTCGACTGGACATCTGAGGAGTTCGAGTGGTACCAGACGAAGCCGGTGATGACGTCACTGCCACCAACGTTGCCGACACTCCCACCAGGGGACGGTACGTATTGGAACAACGACTGCGCCTACTGAATTGTGGTGACACGGTTTGGAACACGGTGGCATGGTAGTTAGAACGTCACACTGTTTTCTTTTACTATTACGTTTCTACTACTACTGCTACTGCTACTGCTACTGCTACTGCTACTGCTACTGCTACTGCTACTGCTACTGCTACTGCTACTGCTACTGCTACTGCTACTGCTACTGCTACTGCTACTGCTACTGCTACTGCTACTGCTACTGCTACTGCTACTGCTACTGCTACTGCTACTGCTACTGCTACTGCTCCTGCTCCTGCTCCTGCTCCTGCTCCTGCTCCTGCTCCTGCTCCTGCTCCTGCTCCTGCTACTGCTACTGCTACTGCTACTGCTACTGCTACTGCTACTGCTACAGCTACAGCTACAGCTACAGCTACAGCTGCCGCTGCCGCTGCCGCTGCCGCTGCCGCTGCCGCTGCCGCTGCCGCTGCCGCTGCCGCTGCCGCTGCCGCTGCCGCTGCCGCTGCCGCTGCCGCTGCCGCTGCCGCTGCCGCTGCCGCTGCCGCTGCCGCTGCCGCTGCCGCTGCCGCTGCCGCTGCCGCTGCCGCTGCCGCTGCCGCTGCCGCTGCCGCTGCCGCTGCCGCTGCCGCTGCCGCTGCCGCTGCCGCTGCCGCTGCCGCTGCCGCTGCCGCTGCCGCTGCCGCTACCGCTGCTGCTGCTACTACTGCTGCTACTACTACAACAACTACCACTAATACTACCACTGCCACTACCACTGCCACTACCACTGCCACTACTACTGCCACTACTACTACCAATACTACTACTACTAATACTACTACTACTACTACTACTACTACTACTACTACTACTACTACTACTACTACTACTACTACTACTACTACTACTACTACTACTACTACTACTACTACTACTACTACTACTACTACTACTACTACTACTACTACTACTACTACTACTACTACTACTACTACTACTACTACTACTACTACTACTACTACTACTACTACTACTACTACTACTACTACTACTACTACTACTACTACTACTACTACTACTACTACTACTACTACTACTACTACTACTACTACTACTACTACTACTACTACTACTACTACTACTACTACTACTACTACTACTACTACTACTACTACTACTACTACTACTACTACTACTACTACTACTACTACTACTACTACTACTACTACTACTACTACTACTACTACTACTACTACTACTACTACTACTACTACTACTACTACTACTACTACTACTACTACTACTACTACTACTACTACTACTACTACTACTACTACTACTACTACTACTACTACTACTACTACTACTACTACTACTAATACTACTACTAGAACTACTACTGCTACTGCTACTGCTACTGCTACTGCTACTGCTACTGCTACTGCTACTGCTACTGCTACTGCTACTGCTACTGCTACTGCTACTGCTACTGCTACTGCTACTGCTACTGCTACTGCTACTGCTACTGCTACTACTACTACTACTGCTACTACTACTACTACTACTACTACTACTACCACTACTACTACTACTACTACTACTAGTAGTACTACTAGATAAAATAACGTCACCATTTTATTTGCGTTCTGCTCCATATGTGGAAGGATGGACATGTTTCACTAACAATTCAACATAAAAATTGCAACTTGTATACAAATAAAATGCTTATCCATTTGAAAAATAGATGTGGCATATTTACTAATCATCTATTTTCCTGCATTATACATACATGTTATACAAGTACGTCATAGAATGTTACCTTATCCAACGTCACCCGAAATAAGCGCAACAGGCGCTCTTTATTATTCCCCTACGTTCATAGCTATGTGTAACCTATGTTCCCCAACACAGGAGACAAGCGGAAGGAGATCGCGTGCTTCACGTTCGACGACGGCTTCACGGGAACTTCTGGGGAGTGGGTGTCGAACTATAGAAATGTTGGGTTTGTCAGCGGCGACTGCGTCTCCGGGCAGTGCGCACACTTCTCCGACGTCAACTCTCGCCTCGAGGTGCCTCGGTTCAGTGCCGCATTCGACGCGTGGCGCGAGTTCTCTCTCAGCTTCTGGCTGCTGAATATGGTGCTGCTGAATATGGTGGACGGACCGAGGGAGATCGTGACAAACGGAGACTGTCACACGGGTGACCCGCCATCCCTGTACGTGTACGGCCACTGGGCAGGGCAACTAAAAGTGGGGATGTCGACCAGAGGAGGAGTTGTGGCAACCGCTACTGTGCGCATTGTAAGTATACAATTGTTGTGCTGCATTATGCAGCATATCAAGTGTGACCAAGAGAGAAAGGCCCCACACGGTAACATGGTCGGGTATAGCTGTAACCTAAAACAATGCTGAAAAGGTATATTGAATTTTCCATAACCGTGTAGACTTCATAAAAATAACTACAATGCCCTGGCCTTCGCTTCTGTTCGAAAAGTGCATGTCCGTAGGAACAGGTGATACAAGTCGACCAATGGTGTTGTCCCACAAAGCCACATTGTGGCGCCACTGTTACTTAGTAATATATCATTACTTCTTGAATATTAGTGTGGCGTCTGAAATGTTTTCAATTGTTATAAATCTTTGTAATTTAATATATGATTTTATTTACAACGCGAATACAAACACCATGACACGATGTTCTTGTGTTTGTGCAGAAATGTTTATTGATGAAGTAATTTGGGGGAAAATCGAATATTTGCAATGACAATGTAAATAATATAAATAAAATAAACTTATATAGCGCCAAATCTAGCTTTAAAACTATTCAGGGCGCTTTACATGTACATGATAACATGTTCTTAAAACCTAATTACCCAAATGTATAACTAAAACAAAATTAGCTGTATATTATATAAAAGTGCATACAGACAGACTAATAAAAACATTATAAATAAATAAATATAGAAAGGCTAAAAGGTCATTTAGGCAGAAGTAATGTTCTCTTCATTTAATTATTTCTGCTTCAGCCAAAGTATTGTTTAAAATAGAGCGTCTTTAAGTTCCTTTGGTCGATGTTTTCGTAACAATCTGTTTTTTTACGGGAAAGGGTTGTTAGCCCTTTGCCCAACCCTCCTCTTTTCTCAGCCGGGCTTGGGACCGTCCATGGCAGAGTTAGAGCGTCTTTAAGGCATTCTTAAAAGAGTTCTCATTGCACAGTTCTCGTAATGAGAACGGTAGTCTGTTCCACAGGTCCGGAGCAGCTGCGGGGAAACTCGCATCTCCAGCTTTGCAATTTGTTTTAGGTCTTTTAAGCTGTTAGGTTCCCTCTGAGCGAAGTGCTCTGGTTGGCGTGTAGATGCAAATAAGTAGGAGTTAGTCAAACCAAATGCAGCCTGACCGTAATGAGGCGGCGTCCAATTGTCAATGATATCGAAGTCTGATAGATTCTTTATAATATACCGTGGCTCCATGCTCATCAAATCATGGCCCCCGTGTACTCTAAATTGTATGTTCTTATGCTATCGCAATATTTGTTCAAGCCTTTCAACACCCTTTAAGAAAAACAGAATATATAAATATAAAAAATCCCTGCTCAACACTAGTTATAACTCGTTTGAAATGTTTCCTGTATACATCAAGAGATACATATAAGCTAGCAGGGGTTGAACGAAGATAACTCAAATACCTTACTTTTGAAAGCCAAATTATCGGATATGGGTTCATAGCATTATAGACTGAAGTTGAGGGGATACCAAATGGAAAACGTTTTTGTTTTAATATTTGCGTGCCTGCGCCCTTCCCGCATTGAGGTATCCCCCTAATACTCCCTAGTTAACTTCAGCTGGGCATGGCTCTGTTTACGGTAGGTCAATAAAACACAAGATACCTTGTAATGGTAATATGGCAATCTAGATCTTTTATTTACAACTGGATTGCCTGGCGCTCACTTGAAGTGTCTGCTCTGCTGATTGTGCACTACAATACATACATTAGTATGGTAAATGATAAGCATCCAAGTACAACAATAAGCCTATCGTACAATCAGCTGCTTGCATGTAAACTGATACAATGTATTGCATAATAGTGTATCGAGAGAAAACACATGCGTTGAGCGAAAGTATACATTGACAGACACTGTAAAGGGGTTACAGTGTAGCCTACCTCGTTTAATATTTACTTGTTATGAAACTACTGACAAACATATATTTTTCAGACATAAGAAAGGAGTATATTCAGCGGGTCCAAACCAGCCTTAGTCAAATGACGCATATATTGTGTAAGCGACAGTACGCATTCTCTCAAAGAGCAGAAACGACCGGACACATTAAGTGATGATTGTGTTACATCCAGCAGTGTGAATATATGTTAAACATAAAATTGACAGCTATCCGAGGACGAAAGTTTACACTTTCGATAAGTCAAAGGCGTACTTGTCCACATGCCGTCAGGAACTTGTAACTTTGGAAGACAATCTTGTCAACTCTGGCTATGTATAATGTATTTAAAAAATATTTACTGCGCCGGCGTATTTATTGTGTAAATGGATTCCACCTGCAATAATTCTACATGTAATTGAATACCGATTACCTTGGAGTAACAGCTATGTTTTCTCTATAGACCTTACGACGTTGGCTTCACGTGGCCGTTACTTGGGATGGATCGATAATGAAGACATATGTCGACGGCAAACTAATGAGATCAAATGCGTTGCTAGGTTGGTTTTTTATTTCCGTTTTGAAGATAACGATATCCGGATAGCACAAAACAGAAATCAGTATACTTTGTGCTTGATTAGTATTCATCGCATATGCTTTGCACTATAAGTGTTATGTTCCTTTATCCGTAAGACGGTTATAGAAATATATAACTATAAATACAATGAACGGTGTAGGTGATGTATCAAAACGTTTCATTCTCACGAAGAGCGTTACTTTAAACACTGCATAAGTATGCTTTACTCCTTCTAAGCCGCATCTAAAGTCTCTGCATTGGCTGCCTGTCCAATATCGTATAATGTTTAAGATGTGTACCATTACTTACCAGGCACTTTCTTCTAAGCAGCCATCGTATTTACATACTTTACTTACTCCTATAAGAAAACCTATTCAACTTCGGTCATCTACTTCTGATTTACTCTTTGTACCAAAGGTCAATACTAATATGGGGACCAGGGCTTTTGCTGTGGGTGCGCCTACTCTATGGAATATGCTTCCTTCTAGCGTGAAATCAGTCGAAAATATTGCTAAATTCCGTCGTCATATAAAAACATATCTGTACAATCTGGCCTATCCACCATAGCTCCCTGGAGCATCAATCAATCTGATGACAACTTGATTTGTTTACCGACTATGAGATCGATTAATCCTTTTTGTTTTGATGCGCCTCTGAGCTTGGTTTCTAAGGATATAGGCGCAATAGAAGTTAACTAATTATTATTATTATTATACTGATTACGCAATTACTGACTTAGTAAATACATGTACTGTGCTTACAAACGGCTCGTTGCAAATATATGGGTACGTGACATTTTTCTCTTACACCTGCTCAAGGTCACCTTCCTCAAAATGACCACAACATGTTAAATAATGTCACTAAATAATTATGTGCACTAACATATGTCAGTGACATAAATATATGTCAGTGAACATAATTATTTGCATTTACCGTTCTACAAATGATTGTATATTTATTTTTTAAATGTGATATTACACATTCGGGCAATGTCATTTGATAGTGCATATGTGTTGCAAACAAGCTAAATACCGTGTAGATGGTGACTATGCTGTAATTGTTCAGGGTCGAAGTTGGCCAGCCCCAACTGTCCGCTGACGTTCGGTAAATCGGCCGGGTCAACAAGTAGAGTTCTCCGGTCATTCTCAGGCTACCTCGATCAGGTAATTATCGCTACATTCGCTTCATATTATTCTAGTCCCGATTTATTTGTTTTCATCAACATCTCTAAGACAATAGCGTAGTGAAACAAATGCACATTTACAATATGCTACTGAATTGTAAAATATTTAAAGACAATACTGTGCAGATTAACAAACAATCGCACTATGTAAGTGTAGACAGTCTTATGATGTACCGTAACGTAGATGGTTTCTATAATAAATTGTTGTTAACCTTATGAATCTGAATTATGTGCGTCGTAATTAGTCAGTATTGACTATGGTACACCACAGGGGATAGGTATGTTACTGAAAGCATGAGGCGTCCGTCAGTCTG
>OZ024865.1:13045355-13047855 GCA_964017155.1 Oasisia sp. SBJ-2009
GGTATTACTGGCCCACATTAAAATTGTGATGCCTTTCCCATCGTATGCCCAAACAACACAACACGGCACTTGGAAATTACACTATTATTCAATCCTGGAATTGTCTGAATGACCATTAAGTCGGTAACTTTGCGTCTGCATAAGCTAGTTTCATTGTTGAAGACAACAATTTGGTGACTGCAAGGATATTATTGCCTTAATAAACATCGCATTAATAACCAGCAGTAGAATATGCACCAGGACCGTCTTTAATAGCCTTAATAGTAAACCATTACCCTAAGAAACGCGAAAATTATACTATCAGTGAAATTCACTCCGATATGTGTCGCTTCACGATTGCGCGACACTTGGGGTGGGGTATATTTTTGGCTCCTGGTTGCGTATAACGTAGCACTATTTTACTATTGCTTTGCAATATTCAGTAGGTAAATGAATGTAGATCATTTTGATATATTACATAAATATACTAACTACATATTAAGGTAATCTTAACTGTTGTGAGATGTCGACAGAGAACACGAAATGATTGTTCGATTTATTGTCCAATGCTTTGTATCTTGCTTCCTAAAAAATAAACGTATCAATACGATATTGTCATACATATTAGTTTTCGTCATTCCTGATTATATGATACTATACTTAAGTTTGTTGTTATACATTCACTGTTAAAATGTGGAAAGAGAAATATATGAAACGCGGCCATTAAGAGACCACATAGGCGTGAATGTAAATGCAATTTTCGGAGTGAGGTACACTAATTTGAGAGGTTTGCCCTCTGGAATATAAGTAATGAAGGTTTGACGTTTATGAAAACGACAGGGCAACCAAACATAGCACGAGGTGTCGACTTTGACCCCCGTGCGCCCCGACTATTAGTAATCAATACGTACTCGAACACACATTCGAAGTTGCTAGCTTCGTGGATCGAACCTGCTCCAGTGTTTAACATCATAGCCGCTAGAAAAGATACCAAAAATTTGATATATATATATATATTATATATATATATATATACTATGATCACGTAATATTGTAGACGGTATACCAGTAATGATGTTATAACAATAACTTTCAGGTCTTATTTTCTGAGTACTGCAATGTTTCTTATCACACTAAGCTTTCATATATAAAAAATCGCACAATAACAAGGCACGTTTCAGTTGCATATATATATATATATATATATATATATATATATATATATATATATATATATATATATATATATAAACATAAACACATTTGTTGTATATTCTGTAGCGACAAAAAGGCATTCAATCAACATTTGTCTGCATAGACAGGCGACTTCCACCAGAAAGCAGTTTAGAAAAGAAACAAGTGTAGTTCACTTACGTTGATCGTGAATGTCTCTGTGACGAATTCTTTTCTTTGATGTGCTTTTGCTAATTGGCAGTGCAATGCTGTCAATGGCAGCAGTGACGTATCATATATCTAGCGTGCTATTTTTTCACGCTGGGCTAGTTGTTGCCGAAATCATAACTGTGCATCAAATGCATACATGCTCTGTATAGTTAGCATAGTAGATACACCAACATTTACGTATGTATTCCTATGAACGTCGGAGTGTTATTCAAAACATAGCATC
This sequence comes from Oasisia sp. SBJ-2009, assembly GCA_964017155.1. Lineage (NCBI taxonomy): Eukaryota > Metazoa > Annelida > Polychaeta > Sabellida > Siboglinidae > Oasisia > Oasisia sp. SBJ-2009. Next base: position 13,046,962 of record OZ024865.1, read on the forward strand.
GCAAACGATCCACATCTGACACTGGCGTATGTTCTGGCTCGGGTGACGGACGATTTTTCATCGGTAGATTACCTTCGTTGTCGTCACGAGACACTGGCTATTATGTCGTAGTTTATTCTTGTCTTCGGTGACTTAGATTTACTCAGGTAAATATTTTAATCTTCGCGTTGATGTCGCACTTTCAAGGCGCGACATGCGTCGATTGTATATATAATTAATTGAATAATTCCGAATGCAGCGTAAATATGTTTGTTTACCTGTTGTCTATCACCACGTTGGCATCTCATTTTCAAATATCATCGAATCGGAATATTGCGAGAGACCTGGTTGCGATAACAACAATTGTTGTCCAGCATTATTAATTTCCGGCGAAATAACTATGATGTGGCTTTACTTTGTGGAGACGTTGCTGGAATGTGACAATGTAACCTTTCGAACGGCGCGCGTATATGGGCGCGTCTGCGCCTATGTCAACGTATAGGACCTATGTATGCATGATCGCGTGCGTGCGCGTTGTGTGTGTTTGTTCGCATAAGCTGTGCATACGTTTAAAGGCTAATACATACATGTTAGCAAAACACACACATTTCGCTTGTGCACTACACACAAGTGGATATAACACACACACACACACACACACACACACACACACACACACACACACACATATATATATATATATATATATATATATATATATATATATATATATATATATATAACAAATTAAAATAAATCGTGTTGAGCTCGTGTGTTTTAAATAAGGTATCGGGCTTCCGACAACTATTCTATTGTGTCATTTCAGCGTTAGTTAGCATTTAAATTTAAATATGCTTTACACAATTACGCCACTCGGCGAAGGTCCGTTCTGGTGAGGGGACCTGTTTGACCTGT
>OZ024865.1:13052855-13055355 GCA_964017155.1 Oasisia sp. SBJ-2009
GATGGCGATGGCGATGGCGATGGCGATGGCGATGGCGATGGCGATGGCGATGGCGATGGCGATGGCGATGGCGATGGCGATGGCGATGGCGATGGCGATGGCGATGGCGATGGCGATGGCGATGGCGATGGCGATGGCGATGGCGATGGCGATGGCGATGGCGATGGCGATGGCGATGGCGATGGCGATGGCGATGGCGATGGCGATGGCGATGGCGATGGCGATGGCGATGGCGATGGCGATGGCGATGGCGATGGCGATGGCGATGGCGATGGCGATGGCGATGGCGATGGCGATGGCGATGGCGATGGCGATGGCGATGGCGATGGTGATGGTGATGATGGTGGTGATGGTTATACGGTGATGATGGCGGTGATGGTGTTGGTGATGGTGGTGGTGGTGGATGTGGTGGTGATGGTGACGGTGATGGCGGTGATAATGGTGATGGTGGTGGTGGTGATGATGGTGGTGGTGGTGGTGGTGGTGGTGGTGGTGGTGGTGGTGGTGGTGGTGGTGGTGGTGGTGGTGGTGGTGGTGGTGGTGGTGGTGGTGGTGGTGGTGGTGGTGGTGGTGGTGGTGGTGGTGGTTGTGGTGGTGGTGGTGGTGGTGGTGGTGGTGGTGGTTGTGTTGGTAGTGGTGTTGGTGGTAGTGGTGATATTGGTGTTGGCAGTGGAGGTGGTGGTGGTGGTGAGGGTGATGTTGTTGTTGTTGGTGGTGGTGATGGTGATGTTGTTGTTGTTGGTGGTTGTGTTGTTATGCAGGTATTGCAGTTCCTCAGGTATTGCAATACCTCAGGGAGTTTGACGCCCCTGCCATGCAGAGTTGTAAACCACTGCCTTGTGGTATAGGTTCTTATCAGAACCAAAGGCTAAGGGAGCAAACCCTAAACAGAAAACCATGTCACTGTGGCAGCATCAAGGGCGGTTGATGTATGGAACTCCCAACATCTCTCGACCAGCCACTGCAGGGACAAATAGTTTGCGCCTGTCTTGACATGTTCTTGCCGGTGTGAGACCTCTATTTGTTCCCCGAGAGAGTGTCGCTAGTAACTTGCAAAAGCCAGCGGTACTTCAAAACTTTTTGCTAGCAGCTTCCATGAAATGTACAACTGCACGAAACATGATACCGGATCGGCCGTCGCCCGGGTTACCAAGGACCGCGCTGCTCGACCTCATCTTCCGTCGACAGTGGAAAATCAGCTAGGAAGAAGAAGACAAAGAAGACAACTACTGACAATTGGACAATGGAACGTCAGGACTCTCCTCGACCGAGAAGGAGCTAACCGACCAGAAAAACGTACGGCACTAGTAGCAATGGAACTTGCCAAATACAACATCAACATCGCCGCCCTATGTGAAACTAGGTTCTCAGAGTCTGATAGTCTCGACGACTTGGAATACTCTTTCTTCTGGAGTGGCAAACCCAAGGAGAAAGAAGGGAGGCCGGAGTGGGCTTTGCTATCAAAAAGGATATCGTCACAAAGCTGACAGAAATGCCACGGCCAGTAAGTGATAGAATCATGACGATGAGACTACCTCTGAGCAAGGACAACTTTGGTACAATTATCAGCGTGTATGCTCCGACAATGACAAACCCAGATGAAAACAAGGAGGCCTTCTACAACCAGCTCGCAAGTGTGCTCAGGGGCATCCCTCGTACCGATAAGCTACTGCTGATAGGAGACTTCAATGCGAGGATAAGAAGAGACAATGACAAGTGGCCCTTGGTCATGGGCAAACATGGGATTGGGAAATGCAACTCCAATGGCGAAATTCTACTGGCTCTGTGCTCTGAGTTCGAACTGGTAGTGACGAACACCATGTTCAAGCAGAAGGATGAACGCAAGACCACCTGGATGCATCCTCGTTCCAAACACTGGCATATGATCGACTTCGTCATCACGAGGTGTCGGGATAAGATGGACATCCACAGCACCCGAGCCATGCTTGGAGCAAACTGCTGGACCGATCACCAGATGCTGAGGTCAAAAGTGGCTTTCAGACTACGACAAAAGCACAACAGGCAAGGGACATATAAGCCGACCAAGCTCAACACTGCAAAACTAAGTACCATCAGCCATAGGGAGAGTTTTGAGCAGGAGATGGACAGTGCTCTCGCCTACTGGGAGGAGAAGTAAAATTCAACACCAGACAAGGAATGGGCAGCTCTGCAGCAGGTTGTGTACAACACAGCCAAGACATATCTTGGCAAGCCAGATAGAAAACACCAGGACTGGTTCGACCCCAACGACCAGGAGCAGAAGAGATCAAGCCCATCAGAGAGTGTTGCAAACCAGGAGCACTAGATCCACCACTGCTGCATACAAAGATGCCTGCAGACTGCTACAAAAACACACCCGTGCACTGAAGTCGGACTGGTGGGAAAGGAAAGCAGTGGATCTGCAGAGAGCTGCTGACAGTAACAACATGAAGGGCTTCTACAATGGACTGAAGGAAGTGTGGGGACCCAAAAGGAAGGGACCTGTTCAACTAAAACCAAC
>OZ024865.1:13060355-13062855 GCA_964017155.1 Oasisia sp. SBJ-2009
GTATTTTCGTTGCAGACATGACGGGCAATACAGAGTGCACTACTGAGAACATTGAAAGCTGCGCTAAGGTAATACGAACATATTGCTGACGAAATGTGCTATGAACGTTCCAAAGTAAAAAAAAAACTAAATACCTGTCCTGTATATTAAAACAGAACACAACATTATATAAATATTAGATATATGTATATATATATATATATATATATATATATATATATATATATATATATATATATATATATATATATATATATATATATATATATATATATATATATATATATATATATATATATATATATATATACATATATTAGGGAAGCAGTTTTTGAAGACACTATGGGAACGTTTAACTTACGTTTGAAATGGGGGTGAGAGGCAGTGAGGGAGGCCCGTATCGAGGCGGGGTGGTAGGGATGGAAACAGGGCGAGAGGAGTGAGGGACAGAGGAGTGAGAGGGAGAGAGAGAGAGAGGGAGAGATACATACACCGATGCAGACGCAATCAGGGACAGGGATATATATGGAGGTAGTGAGATACAGGGAGAGAGTGAGGAAGAGCGAGAGCGTGAGCAAGAACAAGAGCGAGTGGGGAACCGGTAGCGAAAGCGGAAGCGGGAGCGAGAGCGAGCGCGAGAGAGGGAGCGGGAAGCGACGGAGAGAAATAAAGCCCTGCTAAGCCGTTGTATTCGAACTGCAGTCAAGTATACTGTACATGGATGACTGATACTATAATTTCCAATCCAGAAAACGTTGACACGCTTATATATTCAACTATTGTTGTGACAAAAGTGTAACTAAAACGAGTATTACGTCCTAATATGGTTTTATTGTTTTCTAATTGCAGATCATACCAAACGTACATGACGGAGGATACTTTATTTCACATTCAAATGCAGAGCAGTTACGAACAATTTGTCGGTAAGGTTGTGTCTATTTTGCTGTGTGACTCAGAAAAAACACCATCAAAATGCTATTAAGTTATACATGTGGCCAGCGAATTACGTCGTATGTCGTACACATTAACTTCAGTTTGTGCATGATCATGTATTTGTAGGTTTCATGGCTCAGCTTATATGTTCTATCCCAAATGTATTCCAAATGACCCCCTGGACGACGTGTGGTTCTCTCACCTTCTTATCCCAAGGCCACGTACACAGCATGCATAGCATTTTCTGGGGTACAACTCCACCAGAGGATGTTCTACAGTGGCCATTTAACAAGGTTGCCACTTTGAGAATCAACTCTAGATGGCAGGTGGACAAGGAAGCCCTTTGGCTTATCGATAGTACAACCTATCTATTTAAGTGTACCCCGCCTTTAATAGGTTTTACACTTAAAACATATTAACGCTTTTAGTACCAACACAATCAGCTGAAAATGTTTTCCCATTCATTTACTGTCTTTGTGAAAATGAGAATGTTATAATATCTAGTATACCCCGCTTCTTTGCTAATGTAACTCCAAATATCCTCTAGTCCTTCATCTTATTCAGAATTTCAGATCATCTTGTAATTGCTGTTTATCTACACCAATGTTTAGTTTTCTAAACACTTTTGTATCGGATGTCCAGTTGGAAACTTGCCATCAACTACTTCTCATAGTCTTCTAAAAATAAGTAATTTTTCTATTCAGTTACTCATATTATTATATTATTTCCTATGCCATGGTCCTTTAGTTTAAGTAGTAATCTTTGATGTGGCACTTGGTCAAAGGCCTTTTTTAAAATATACGTAGATATATATATATATATATATATATATATATATATGTATATATATATATATATATATATATATATATATATATATATATATATATATATATATATATATATATATATATATATATATATATATATATATATATATATATATATATATGTTTATATATATTTTTTAAAGGCCTTTGACCAATATATATATATATATATATATATATATATATATATATATATATATATATATATATATATATATATATATATATATATATATATATAGTGGTGATCCCTCATATACCCACTTTGAGACATCTTCAAAAAATATAACATATTTGTTAAGCATGGCCTCCGCGTTTTTAGAAACCCATGTAGACATAGGTAGATCAAGACATTTAAAAAAAGACATTAACTAAGCACATCATTGGTGGCCATTTTTAAAGTTGTTCTGGTTCGAGGATGAAAACGGACATTTTGTCCTTTTGAATACAGAGGGCTACCTAGTGGTGATTACGAAGTTTTGGGCATCATTCGGACGACACAGGGGCATCAGTATAGATGAGTAAGTAAGTGAGTAAGTAAGTAAAGTAAGTAAAAACTTTATTTATTGAGGGTAAACATGTCACGTGGTATATCGTGATTTTCAATGGGCCATCATCTTACATGCGTACATACATCATATACATACATGCAATAAAGCTTTAGATAAAATATATAGTTCACAACAATATATATATATATATATATATATATATATATATATATATATATATATATA
>OZ024865.1:13067855-13070355 GCA_964017155.1 Oasisia sp. SBJ-2009
GCATCATACTGTTGATATTATTGGATATCATAAGCACATACCTAACTTAACTCAGATAATTTACATAATCAGATCGGTGACGTTAACATGTCGTTGAAACCCTCAGATAGTTGATACCACCATCAGACCATTGTCAACCTCCAGATAGGTGATACCGTTGAATCATTGACACCTATGATTGTTGACACGTCAAAATTGTTGACACCGTGACGTCGTTGACACTATCATATTGTCGACACCGTCAGATGTCTGACACCGTTGGTACCACTGGCACCGGAAGTAGGAACGATAACATAACTATATCGTTTTCACATCATAAACAGCACTGAAATGTTTAGCAATTCGTGGTATTCATACACAAGAATATATACATATAATTTCGCCAATAGGATTGTATTGATATGCCTACATCATACAAATAACAACATAATGTACATAAGACTGTTGTAGATAATTATTTAACAATCTACTTGCTTTTATGTTCTCCGCTGTACTCGTACTCGTAGCAGTACGGTATTTGTGAAGGAATAGCAATGACACGACCACTTAGCTAATTATGATGGACTATCGGTAAGCCAAAGAGCTTCCTTTGTCCACCTGACATCTAGAGTTGATTCTCTAGGTGGGAATCTTGTTAATCTTGTTAAGATTTAGAATGTTTTATTCCAGGTATTTTGCACACAGAATATTTCGCTAGCTTTAAGAAACCAAAGATAGTTATTATATATTAAGACAAGTTGGTGTATAGCGCATTATACAGCCGTCAGAACCCTTTACACTTCACTCCCTGGCAGACCTGTTCAAAGAAACACCTTCTCAATTTTCCAGGAACCATCCAGGCACGCTGCAATTCATGCGCAAAGGCTGCTAGTACAAATAGCCACACTTGTCTATAGCCAGATATATGTTGCAATGCTATTACATGTTGGTATTGCATTTTGCAGGTTTGTACTCTATTCAAAGATTGCTTATTAAACGATGAAGCTGCATTTTGTGTTTGCCTAAATGACTACAAAGCGTACACAAGTTGTTTATACGAAAACACGTAAGAATGCGAGTAACGTAGTAACAGTCCATTCTAAGACTGCGAGTAACATAGTCACAGGCCATTCTAAGACTGCGAGTAACGTAGTCACAGGCCATTCTAAGACTGCGAGTAACGTAGTCACAGGACATTATAAGACTGAGAGTAAAGTAATCACAGTCCATTCTAAGATTGCGAGTAACGTAGTCACAGTCAATTCTAAGACTGCGAGTAACGTAATCACAGTCCATTTTAAGACTGCGAGTAACGGAGTCACAGTCCATTCTAAGACTGCGAGTAACGTAATCACAGGTAATTCTAAGACTGCGAGTAACGTAGTCACAGGTCATTATAAGACTGCGGGTAACGTAGTCACAGTCCATTCTAAGACTGCGAGTAACATAGTCACAGGTCATTATAAGACTGCGAGTAACGTAGTCACAGGTCATTCTAAGACTGCGAGTAACGTTGTCACAGGTCATTCTAAGACTGCGAGTAACGTATTCACATGTCATTCTAAGACTGCGAGTAACGTAGTCACATGCCATTATAAGACTGCGAGTAACGTAGTCACAGGTCATTCTAAGACTGCGAGTAACGTAGTCACATTCCATTCTAAGACTGCGTGTAACGTAGTCACAGGCCATTCTATATTAACGCAAGTTTCCTTCTACATACTTGCCACCCACACATTTTTATTTATCACATAACAGCATCGTGGGAATAATTCCTCAGTGGAGCCAGAAATAAATGTATTAGGTTATCATCTAGAAAAGATTGAAAAATCAGATGCCCTGAAAGTTCCCTATTCATGCTGAATGCCGATGATCCGGCAACAATGTGTAAACAGCTGGGTACATCCGATAGTGGACATTATGTTGGGTTGTTAACTTATCCCAACTAATTAATGATCTTGGGCAGAAAATGTATATTTGAAATTTGGAACCTGAGCTCTCTCGATTGTCGCAACATCGTTGTGGTATGCGATTCCTGAGCCAACACACGTGATATTAGTAAATGACCAAGACTTGTAGATGATGGGTCGAAACGTCGTATGTTTCAAAAGATATGTTCCAATATAAGTTAAATTCTTACAACATTGTATCATAAATTATTGTTCATTCATCTATTGAGGTGCTCTGTCGTCGGATTTTCTGTGTTGCAAAAACCTTTGTTAATCACCTCAAAAGACGTTGTGGTTGTTCTGCTGTTTAACTGAATAACATTTTGCGGTGTGATCTAATGACCACTTTATAATTGTCCATATTGCCCCTGCCCACATATACAAGTAACCTGCAGTCGTGCCATCTACCGGAGTTTCCTGTAAAACTAATATAATGTATACTCTATCCCAAAACTACAGTTCACCACACCACTTCCATGCTATGGCATGCCTCTTTGTTGTTTTGTCAATGTTGGCCCTGCGCTGAGTGTCTTCATGACTACAGAGGTCAAGTAAACAGGCCTATAATCGCT
>OZ024865.1:13075355-13099328 GCA_964017155.1 Oasisia sp. SBJ-2009
TTGTACGACGATCCAACATTACAATGCATTCCAATTCCAATGTCTTAGTGTAACTACAATGAAAACGCATGGCAATAAACCTGATCTTATCTTACCTTACATAACATTTGCTTATCATTATATGTCTTACACAAACTGTATTTGTTACGCATATTCGCGATTCATCGGACGGATGACCACATACCCGCCAATCACTCGTCTTCACGGATTCACAAACACACGCAAACTTGGTATCACCCACTCATATACAAAAATAGATATCCAATAACAATTGCACGTAGTCCACTCAATTAGTGTATTACACGCACTCACGCATGCATGCGCGTACAAACACACAAACTCACCGCAACGCACACACATACATAAATGCTTCACAGAGAAGCTGAGATGATGTTCTATTGAGTAGGTCTGCCAGAGGGGGGGGGGGGGGAGATGGCAATACTGTGTTCTGTTTTTCTTTTACACAGCTACACATATACTTGTACACATATATACATGTTTGCTTATTAGATTATACTTAATGTATGTACAGACTCACACACATGCATGCACAAATTAATTGCTCCTGATTCTATTGTAAACAGAAGCAACAATCTCCTGTGCAGAATGCAATGCAAAGTTCGAAGAAACACGCAACAAAGGTTTTGTTATTGGAGTTGATGTCACATATGAAGACGAAGGCAAACTAGCTGACTGCCAAGAAAACTGCTTAGCAGAGTATCCGGACTGCTCTGCCGTCGACTACAAAGACGGAATGTGCCGTATGATCCTCAGAGATGAATATATAATAATGGCAAACTAATCAAAAACATTGGCAACATACACTTCGTGTTGAAACCATGCGACACACGTTGAAATAGAGTCGAACAGTATAACCCTTGTACAAGCACACGCACACACACACACACACACACACACACACACACACACACACACACACACACACACACACACACACACACACACACACATTCCCACGCACACACACTCTCACACACACTCACACACACACGCGAGCGCGCACACACACACACACATCTATATATATATATATATATATATATATATATATATATATATATATATATATATATATATATATATGCGATTGACAATAACTTATATACTCTAATATGATATTTCTTATTCTAAGAATATTATAGTTGTGTAGACAGTGATTTTATTGTTGCTGAAAGCATATTCAAACAATTGCAATTACATACTGTGAAAACATTATCCTGTATTATGAAAGCGTTTGTTTCAAACATTAAACGCCACCCACCAGCGCATTTAGGTAGCATCGACACTCTAAGAACCGTTTTGCATATAACTGGTCGTTGACATATCCCCCTGCCGCTTTCGCTGTTGTTCTTTACTGCCCTGCCTCTTTTCTACACATCCTTTCTTCTCTTTATCTGTCCTCGGTCCGTGTATATACCGTTTTTTCCTTTTTCGTTTTCAAATTTGCGAACGAAAAACGGATAACGAATTCCTTTTTCGTTTTTCGTTTTCAAATTTGCGAACGAAAAACGAAAAACGAAAAACGAATTCCTTTTTCGTTTTTCGTTTTCAAAAGTGAAGTAAGAAAAACGAAAAATTAATTCGTTTTTCGTTTTTGCATTTAGGATGCTTCGGTCGCACTGCCACTTCGGGTGGCCGGTAAAAATTGGTTGTTTCGGCGGGATACTTCGGTTGCACTGGCAGCGTTTTGAAAACAAACTCGCAGAAATGGCATCGGCGAAGTGGTATATCTAAGTACCTACAGGGGAATATTGATCGTTTCGGCGCTGTTCTTCATGTTTCGACAATTTAATTAACTTTATTCAACCTTATATATAATAGATCGAAAGATGGATAAATCGAGAGTAGATGTATTTATTTTGTAACTGCAACTATGCAATAGTTATATACAATTTAGTTTGTAAAATACCTGACGTGCCCCTATTATGACTAATAAATAGTCACTATCTTAGGGGCCACTTTGAGTTTTTAAATTAGCAATGTTTTATGTAATTATTGAATTCCATTGACGGACCATTACGGATAGCCCAATTGTATTCAGGAGCATATATATTCCTGAGTATTGTTTATTAACATTTGCTACGTTACACATATTGCAAGTAGAGGATATGTGGTACAAATATAATACGTTTATGGCTTAATGTGTTGCTAGAATTAGTGTTAATTCTTTATTATTTTGCATATGTAGTAATTTATAACAGTAGAAGTATGTTTGCATCCGTGAGTAATATGCTGCTTTACATAATATATCAGTCTTTTTTAAATTGTGATTGGTTATGTTTTGATTAAACAAATATAGGTATTGTTTATTGTGTGAGGCATACTATTTTAATACTCTTTTTTACAAATGTATATTATGCCCTGAATGTTTTTATTCTGCTGTGTGCTAGTGTGAAATGATTATGCATATTTCATTTTGAAAGTATGCGGGTAATGTTTTATGTTTATATTTATAATAAAATTATAATATAATTACAATAAGTTGGTATTCAACTTTGCTTAAACATTAATTCTATGTGGGAGCTATATTTATTTGAAAATATTATTCTTACAAGTTTTTTGCAATTTGTTTATTCAATTACATTTGTGTCCCTAGATCAGTAGATGGTAATTAGTGTGAGGCAATATTATAGAATTATAGAGTGAATTTTTTATTCTAGTTTGAATAATATACTTTAACCTAGTTATAGGTCCAATTGTTTGAGAACATCTGTTTGCTATTTCATCAATATTATGTTTAATCCAGTTTAAATGCGAGATTAATGTAAAGCCCAGAATGTTAAACTGGTTAAGTCTCTCAATATCTACACTGTTACTTCATAATGTTACTTCATCAACCTATTTATTAGGCATTTGAAAAAACTTTTTTTTATTAATATTTTAATGAAATGTATAATAACACAAGTTTTCTTGGCAACTCAACTGAGTTGGATTGACATTATACAAAAAAAAATACAATTAATGCATCTGTATGTAGTTTTAGCTATATGTTTATTATAGGTCTTTATTAATCAAATATTCAATATTCACTGTGTTTCTGTCATCTGTGAACATTTTAATTGTACTTGTATCATCAAGTATCATGAGCATAAGTTATGCAGGCTTTTGGAAATCATTGATATAATTATAGTAAATACCAATATTAGTGGCCATAAAATTGATCATTGGGGACGCCTCGTTTTATAGGTAAAGTATATCATTGTACCTCTTCTAGTCTTACAGACTGCTTACAGTTAGTTGCATATTATTGTGTTAGATGTATTGCTGTGAGCTCCACTCCAATGGCTCCTGGCTACCTCACTGATCCGTTCACGTTAAACAATATGATTGTCACACTTGCAACTGCACAAATATTCCTGTCAAGAAGTACAACTTGTCTTTAGGCCAGTGTAAATTTGCTTACAAGATTGGAAAACGTTGGGACACTATCCCGGAGTGTATACAGAATGCAAGCAGTGCAGAGATCTTTAAAACACACATTTTTTACAGTTTCTCATGATAGATGTACACACTTGCAAACATTTCATGATAGATATGGCTGAGTGATTGTTTGCATTTGGCTGGCAGATTGCTTAGATTAATACATATTTGTGTGGTGGTGGTAGTGGCAGTCATAGTAAGGACTTTATCTCAGACAATCAGATTTTTATTATTGTTATTACTATTATTGTTATGTAAAAGTGGATGAGTTTTAGCAGCTTGCCAGTCGAATGTGGACTGTTATTTAGTCATGCCTTTTGGGATGTATATGATGTGCAAATAATCTTATGTCATTAAAATTTAAGATTTAACTGTAAGCCTAATGATTGAAAACATTATTTGTAATCTTTTGTATTCATGTTTCTAATAGAATATGAAACAGTGTCACCTGACTGTTTACTAGCAACTGAAATGGAATATTTATGGAGTTGCAAGTGTGACAAACATGCATTCTATTTTTAGTGCAAACCGATCAGTGAGATAGCCAAGAACCATTGGAATGGAGCTCACATAAATAATATTCAACTAACTGTAAGCAGTCTGTAAGACTAGAAGAGGTACAATGATATATTTTACCTATAAAATGAGGCATCCCCCAATGATCAATTTTAGGGCCACTGATATTGTTATTTACTATAATGATATCAATGATTTTCCGAAAGCCTGCATAAGTTATACTTATAATAATTGATGACACCAGTACAAGTAAAGTCTTCACAGATGACACAAACACAGTGAATGTTGAATGTTTTATTTATAAAGACCTATAATAAGCATCTAGCTAAAACTACATACAGATCTGTTAATTGTATTTTATTGTATAATGTCAATCGAACTCAGTTGAGTTGCCAATAAACAATTGCGTTATTATTATACATTATCCTTAAAATATTAATGAAACAAAACTTTTTTCAAATGCCTAATAAATAGGTTGAGGAACTAACATTAACAATTGACGGTGTAAATATTGAGAGATTTAACCTGTTTAACATTATGGGCTTAATCTCACATTTATACTATACTACTATATTAAACATATCGATAAAATAGCAAACAGTTGTTCTCGAACAATTGGACCTATAACTAAATTAAAGCATATTATTCAAACCAGAATAAAAATTGCACTCTATAGTTTTATAATATTGCCTCACACTAATTACCATTTACTGATCTAGGGACACAAATGTAATTGAATAAATAAATTGCAAAAAAAACTTGTAAGAATAATATTTTGAATAAATATAGCTCCCACATAGAATTAATGTTTAAGCAACCATTGCATACCAACTTATTGTAATGATATTATAATTGTATTATAAATAATAATAAACATAAAACAATACCCGCATACTTTTAAAATTGGCAGATAACACCAATCAGAAATATGCATCATCATTTCACAACAGCACGCAGCAGAATACATACATTCAGGACATAATATACATTTATAAAAAAGAGTATTAAAAATAGTCTGCTTCACACAATAAACAATACCTATATTTGTTTAATCAAAACATAGCCAATCACAATTTAAAACAAGACTGATATATTATGTAAAGCAGCATATCACACACAAATGCAAACATACTTATACTGTTGTAAATTACTACATATGCAAAATAATAATGAATTAACACTAACTCTAGCAACACATTAAACCATAAACGTATTATATTTTTACCACATATCCTCTACTTACAATATGCGTAAAGTAGCAAATGTTAATAAACAATACTTAGGAATATACATGCTCCTAACTACAATTGGGCTATCCGTAATGGTCCGTCAATGGCATTCAATAATTACATAAAAAATAGCTAATTTAAAAACCAAAGTGGCCCCTAAGATAGCGATTATTTATTAGTCATAATAGGAGCCTCCTAAGGCAAATATTTTACAAAGTAAATTTAAACTATTGCATCACATAGTTGCAGTTACAAAATAAATAAATCTAATCTCGATTTATCCATCTTTCGATCTATTATATATAAGGTTAAGTAAAGTTTATAAAATTGTCGAAACATAAAAAACAGCGCCGAAACAACCAATATTCACCTATAGGTACTTAGACATACCACTTCGCCGATGCAATTTCTGCGAGTTTGTTTTCAAAACGCTGCCAGTGCGACCGAAGTATCCAGCCGAAATTACCAATTTTAGCCGGCCACCCGAAGTGGCAGTGCGACCGAAGCATCCTAGTTTCTTACTTCACTTTTGAAAACAAAAAACGAATTAGTTTTTCGTTTTTCTTACTTCACTTTTAAAAACGAAAAAGGAATTCGTTTTTCGTTCGCAAATTTGAAAACGAAAAACGAAAAAGGAATTCGTTATCCGTTTTTCGTTCGCAAATTTGAAAACGAAAAAGGAAAAAACGGTATATACACGGACCGTCCTCCTTTCGCATGTACTTCTCTTCTCTCGTGTCCCATTTTCACTCCCTCATTCTGTATTGTCATTTTATCCCTTGTCACCTTCCTGCATGTAATGTTTTATGTTATTGTTTCCCCATTTGTTGTGCTTGTAATCACCCTCCCTCCTTTCCTCATCCTTCTTGTCATTACACTGCTCCTTCCGACCTCACTCCCTCTCATCGCTCTCTATTCCATCCGTATCTTGGGTCATTCTCATATCCATCCCCTTCACAATATCCGTTAGCCTAGATATCTATGTTCTTAGACGGTCCACTTTCCAACACCCCAAGCACTGGAAAGTAAACCTTTCCTCCATTGTCTCTGCCCAAGATTTTCCGCATCCAGATACGGCAGAGTCCACAATATTACGAATATTGAAAATTAACTTCTTCGTTATACCAACTTAGTCTTTACAAAGACTGGTTATTGTGTATAGCAACAGCAGCACACTTTATGGTTATCATTTTTGTATTTACTGTTCCCGTTCCCTAGCGGAAACGTTGGACACAACCTACATAAGATAAGCAAACTAGGATTTCCTACTAAACAGCTTGTTTATAATTAATAACAACGGTAACTTATCAAACTATATATTATAGCTGTTATGCTTACTACTTCATATGTTATATATTATTTCAAATAATCGGATTTGTTAAATTTTATCTAAAACTTGTCGAAGGCTATATTACCCTAGTACCACCTACTATTCTAATCTGCTCACAATTGTTAGCTAACAAACTTTAATCAAACCTACTACTCGATATATGTCTAGTACTATTTTCTGAATAATGTTAACATCAGAATAATACTTGAGTACATAAGTGGCTGATCATCGTGAAAACTTGCACACAGCCGAAAGAACACAAAACAGTAATGGTAGAACCGGTAAGTTGGAAAAAGCAATACAAGAAAAAGGGAGCAATTACATAGTATGGACGAACACAGTGAATACACAATAACTGACCTAGCTGAAGCGGAAGGAATACAGATACAGGAGAGTAGTCGTAAACATAAACACAAAGGGCTTGACATGTACAAATAATGGGAGATTAAAAATCGCGATATTAAAATAGGCAAGCAAATGAAGGTGGCAGACAAGCAAGAGGTAGATTTAAGGTCAGATTGGAAGAGAGCTCGAAAGGTTACACGAATAGGTATAGCTGACGTGAACAGCCACGAACATGTGACCTTAGCAGGAGAGAAACATGAAGGGCTAACACGGGAAGAACAGGAAGCTGTTAATGTGATTTCACCCGTCACACCTCAAAGGATTCAATGGCACGAAGAACAACAACAATCAGTGGCTATGTACCTATATGCATAGAACTGTGCCACTTTCAACGGGCGGGTATGCTGAATATTTATAATTTAATTTCCAAATCTGTTTACGCTACGCCCTTGCTTTATCTGCCAAATACAATTGAGCTTACAACCCATTGGTATGTTTCGTTGAATGATATGACGCCAACTCGTGTTTTATTTTCCGACAGATGAAATCTAGAGACTATGTTGTTGACAATGTTAGTAATAGCGGCATTCTGGTAGAGTTGTTTACGATCAGTATGACATCAACTCGACATTGGTCCGTGTCTGCAGTGTAACCTTTGAATTTATTCAAAGTAACATTGCATAAAATTAATTCCCATTGGTAACTTAGATCAAATTGTTGTGTGTGTACCCCCTAGTAACGGAGGTTATACATGTTCGCAAAAAATCGGCATAAGGAAAAGACTAGGTTAACTATACGTACATAACAATATGAGTTATTGTAAGGCGATTGGCAAAGTTCATTTTAGTGAATGGAAATAGCACTTCAAATGAAAATACACTCAGTATGTGTGTGTGTGTGTGTGTGTGTGTGTGTGTGTGTGTGTGTGTGTGTATATATGTGTGTGTATGTGTGTGATTCTGTGTGTGTAAAGACGTAACCTGTTGTATAACTACGGTACTCACCCCACACACCGTCAGATACACCAATATGAGTAGGAGCAAAAGTGCCTTCATATTAGTTTACTGAAAACAAAAACACATAAGTGTGTATATATATATATATATATATATATATATATACATATATATATATATATATATATATATATATATATATATATATATATACACTTACTTACTTATCCTCTTCGTCCCCAGTGGGACATAAGGCCACAACAACGTTTCGCCACAAGGTCCTGTCCTTGGCTGAGGCCTGAGCCTCAATCCACGATAGCCCCATCTCTCTCAGCTCGGCCATCACTGTCTGTCGCCACGTCATCTTTGGCCCTCCTCGCTTCCTTTTTCCAGGTGGTGTCCATCTCAGTGCCACTTTGGGGATGCTGTCTCCGGGCATTCGCAGGACGTGTCTTAGCCATCTCAGCCGTCGGCGTTTCATTTCGAGGACAGCACTGTTGCAACCCGTCTTCTTATATAGGTCCACGTTGGAGATTTTAGTTGGCCAAAATATTCGGCAGATCTTCCTCAGATAACGGTTGTGGAACGCATCGATATTTGCCATGCTCCCTTTAACCACTCGCCAGCACTCTGAACCATACAGTAGGATGGACTTCACATTACTGTTGTAAAGTCTTATCTTTGTTTTGGTGGTGTACTGGTTAGACTTCCAAATATTCTGCAGTTTGGCGAAAGCACAACGGGCTTTACCAAGTCGTGCCTTGATGTTTTCTTGGCCTGCATGTCTACCCAGCTAAGTAAATTCCTGTACAAACCCAAGTGATTCACCATTTACGGTAGCAGGTGCGGTTGGTGTGGTGTTGATGCTCATCACTTGTGTCTTGGATGTATTAATGGTAAGCCCAGTTTGTTTTGCATATCTCTCTAATCTATCAATTTTTTCCTGCAGATGGTCAAGCTTTATTGATAGAAAGGGCAAGGTCATCTGCAAAGACGGAGTCTTCTAAGTGGGAAAAGAGAGTCCACCTGGGTTTATCTGATGTAGTCTTCCGCATAACCCAGTCGATGACGACCAAGAAGAGGATGGGCGAGAGTATACATCCCTGTCTAACACTCGATTTCACTGGGAACCACTCAGAAGATGTATTATTGAGGATGACACTGCATTCAAGGTGGTTGTAGAACGTCTCTATCAGTGAAGAAATATTTAGATGTACTCCATAGGGTCTTACGATCTTCCACAGTCATTGTGGATACTGTCAAAGGCCTTTTTGAAATCAGTGAAGTTGATATACAGTTAACAACGCGTTCACCATTGTCATTCATCACGCCACAACCATGTTTGCCCACGACAAATGGTGTCGAGCAAGTTAGTCAGGACTCTTGTAGCTGTACTGAGGTCGGCCTTCAACATTTCAGCATGAATGGAGTCTACGCCTGGGGCTTTTCCACTCTGCATAGCTTTGATGGCGTTTCTAGCTTCCGCTTCTGTTGGGGGACTGGTGTCGATGTTGAGGTCATCTGGCACTGGTGGGGGGTCGGCGGGTTCATCTGGCTTAGGGTGGTTCAGGACTTCATACAAATATTCAACCCATCTATCAGCTTGTTCACGTTCAGTTGTAATAGTGCTGTCATCTTTGCCTTTCACAGGGGCAGAGTGAGTAGTGTAATTACCACACAGACGTTTGGTGATCTTGTAGACAGTGCTCAGTTCACCTCTTGCTGCAGCACTCTCAGCTTCTGCTGCTAGCCCTTCTACGTAGGACCTCTTGTCATTGCTGGCACTCTTCTTCACTTCCTTGTCTTTGCCTCTGTATGCTTCTTGGACTTGTTGTTGGAGTATAGCTGATTTGGTACTCAGCATCTTGATTTTGAGTTGTTTTCGCTCGTCACTCTTTTTCCATGTTTCCGGTGTTAGCCATTCCTTGTGGTTCTTCTTCTTGTGGCCCAATACTTTGGTAGCTACTTCGACATAGGTCTTCTTGATGTGTCCCACTTGTTGGTAGCGTCGGGGTCAGTCTCCTCTGATGTATCTGTTAATGCACTGAAGCGGTTTCTCAGCTCCAAAACGAACTCCTGTTTGGTGACTGGGCATGCGAGTCTTGTGACATCTAGTTGTTTACGGCGCCGGCTCTCTGGTACCACTTTGTGAAGCTTCAACTTGACGCGTGCGGTTACCAAATAGTGGTCACTATAAATGTCAGCTCCACGACAAACTCTCACATCTTGGAGGGACCTACGACATTTTCCATTGATGATAATGTGGTCGATTTGATTGCTTGTCCTACCATCAGGTGATTTCCAGGTGAGCTTGTGGATGTCCCGGTGTGCAAAGATGGTACCTCCAATTACATAGTTGTTGTTCAAGGAGAAGTTAACAACGCGTTCACCATTGTCATTCATCACGCCACAACCATGTTTGCCCATGGCTCTTTCGCAGTTGGAGTTTCCAGAACCAACTTTGGCATTCGTGTCTCCTATGATCGGAAGCAGGTCATGTTGTGGCACTTTGGCGTCTGCTTGTTGCAGCTGTTCGTACCAGTCTTCCTTGTCCTCTTTGTCAGATTCATTGGTTGGGGCGTAACACAGAATGATTGTAAGCTTGCAGTGTTTGAAGTTGACGCGTGCTATCATTATCCTAACAATGATCGGTTCCCATTCCAGCAAGGTGTTGGCCTTCTGCTTGGAGATTACAAGGGCTACACAACGGATGTGTGTGTACTCGTGTCCTGAGTATAGTATGGTTGAACCATCATGGGTCATCTGTCGCCTGGACCCAGTCCATCTACACTTGCTAACCACTAGGATGTCCAGTCTGTATCTTTTCATCTCGCGGATGACTTGTGCTAACTTTGAGGCCTCGTTCAGTGTACGGACATGCCATGTCCCTATGGTGATCTTAGTATTGCGCCCGAGCAGACTATCTGTCGCACGCCTGCCTTCCTGGTGTAGGCTTTCAGCAGGTGTGGTCATACTGCCAGGCTGGCTCAAGTCTGCTATGGGCCCATTGTAGTAGTTTCGATTGTTGTAGTTTCCGTAACATAATTTATTTTATAGGGTGGGGTTGTTAGCCCCACGCCCAACCCCAACCTGGAGCACCAGGTGCTGGGTTTCGTCTGGTCCCTCCCTGAGACCTGCCCGGCTTGGTTAAACCAGCCAGGGGCTTAAGCCCCCACCGGTATAGCTCCCAGAGTCCTTGAGACACGCAAGCCTTCTCACCACCAACAAGGTACCAGCGAGGATATATATATATATATATATATATATATATATATATATATATATATATATATATATATATATATATATATATATGTGTGTGTGTTTGTGTGTGTGTGTTTGTGTGTGTGTGTGTGTGTGTGTTTGTGTGTGAGTGTGTGTGTGTGTGTGTTTGTGTGTGAGTGTGTGTTTGTGTGGGAGTGTGTGAGTGTGTGCGTGAGTGTTTGTGTATGTGTGTGTGTGTGTGTGTGTGTGTGTGTGTGTGTGTTTGTGTATGTTTGTGAGTGTGTGTTTGTGTGTGTGAATGTGTGTGTGTGTGAGTGTGTGTTTGTGTGTGTTTTTGTGTGAGAAAGTGTGTGTGTGTGTGTGTGTGTGTGTGTGTGTGTGTGTGTGTGTGTGTGTGAGAGTGTGTGTGAGTGTGTGTGAGTGTGTGTGTTTGTGAGTGTGTGTGAGTGTGTGTGTGTGTGTGTGTGTGTGTGTGTGTGTGTGTGTGTGTGTGTGTGTGTGTGTGTGTGTGTGTGTGTGTGTTTGTGCACAGTGTCAACGAGTGATGGGTGATGCGAGTGGTTTTATCGGCATGCACGCGCCACTTACTTAGACGAAATCCATAAGTTTCCCATCTCTACTTCTTCGGTCAGACACATATTCTGTCGCACTATCACTTTTGCTATCTGTCTATTGTAGGTTGGTTAAATTCTGTACGGATTATTGGATAATGAAGTCCCACCAATGTTTGAAGTGAGAGCATTGAGTTTGACAACAACTAGTAACGAGCAACGTATGACGAACAGACGCATGCTCACATGCGCGTAAAAGAACTTTATAAGACTATGTCTACGACTTTGAAAAAACATTCAATTTTAACGAAAACGCAAAAACAAATTCCTTTTTACTCGTTGATACCGCAAATCATACCGTATTAATCGACTTGTTTACTGACAGTTGTATAAAGCCCATGGTATAAAGGAGTTACGGAATATATTCGTTCTAGTAACTTTCCACTCCGGCTATTCCACGGGGCCCGAGAAATCAAAGTTCTCCAGCGGATGTTGGCATGTCAGCAACTATGGAACGATATTAGGGCCATAATTCAACATGTCATATTATTGCAGATAATCTGCAATAATACGACGTCAGGCATAATGAAGACAGGCATAATACGAATTCAGGCATAATACGAAGTCAAGCATAATGCAAGCAAGCACACTACGAGCAAGAATGCGAGCAAGAATGCCAGCTTGCATAATGCGAGATAGAATGCAAGCCAGCATAATACGACTTGGCAAAATCAGCACGCGCTAAGTTTGTGCTGCCATCTAGCGAACTACGCCAACCTGAAAATTTAAAATACTGAAGTATCCCTTACATTAACAAATGTTTTCGCTCAGGCTATTCACCCGCGAGCTGCTCGCTAAATAATGTCTAGTCGAACTGTTATTTTGTTGTTTGTAATGCGCCTTATTTATCCTCTGGAACAATTCTTAATATGATATGAGGCAGAAAGTGAGTTTGGGCAGAAACCTAGCATTTAAATTATAATGATAGAGCATAATTAACGTATGTAATCAGCTAAATAATAGAGATAATAATAAAGCTCAAGACAAGCCTAGATGAGATTCCAACTATGGATGAGATGGCTAAAGCAATCGCCTGCCTGAAAGATGGCAAAGCACCTGGAGGAGATGGAATTCCTGCAGAAGTATGGAAGCACGGAGGAGACAATCTGTTCAGCAGACTGCGCCAACTAATCACCAATGCCTGGGAGGTGGATTCTGTACCACAATCATGGAAGGATGCCAGCATTGTAACCATCTACAAGAAAGGTGATCGAACAGACTGTGGGAACTATAGAGGAATCTCTCTTCTTTCCATAGCAGGCAAGATCTTCGCCAGGATCCTACTCAACAGACTATCTACCCACATAACACCGGAGGTAGTTCCAGAGACACAATGTGGCTTCAGAGGTAACCGGAGCACCGTGGATATGATATTTTGTCTCCGACAACTACAAGAAAAGTGCATTGAGCAGGACCGACCACTGTACATGGTATTTGTCGACTTCAGTAAGGCGTTCGATGCAGTTGGGAGGACCGGGCTATGGCAGCTACTGAGGAAGTATGGATGCCCAGAGAAGTTCACAACAATGATCGAGGCACTACATACCGGAATGATGGCGAATGTTAGTGTTGAAGGGGAAGCCTCGGAATCGTTCAGTGTCACAAATGGGGTCAAGCAACGTTGTGTACTGGCCCCCCACGCTCTTCTCCATCTTCCTATCAGCAAAGTTCGATGATGCTTTCCGAGACATGGGGATGGCGTCTACATACAGTCCAGACAGAGCGCTGACCTATTCAACGTCGCACACTTCAGAGCGAAGGCCAAGACTACTCGGATACTGATGAGAGAGCTGCTATTCGCAGATGACAGTGTACTGGTCGCACACTCTGCTGAAGAGATGCAGAATATAGTGGATGCTTTCTCCAATGCGTCAAAGAAGTTTGGCCTGAAGATTAACATAAAGAAGACCGAGGTGCTGTACCAACCCAACTCTACAAGAACCCGAGAGGAGGATATCATGGTTGATGGAAACAAGTTGAACTCTGTTCTGGAATTCACCTACCTCGGAAGCACTATATCAAGTGATGGGTGCATTGACGATGATATACAGAGGAGGATGGCCAAGGCTAGTGCATCTTTCGGCCGACTACGCCAGAGATTCTGGAACAACCACCATGTGTCCATGCGGGTTAAAGGCAAGATATACCGTGCAATCGTGCTGTCCACCCTCCTATGCGGAGCCGAGGCCTGGACAGTGTACAGACGACAGGTGAAAAAGCTGCATGCCTTCATGATGCGACATCTGCGATCGATCATGAGGATAACCTGGATGGACAAAGTGACAAACAAGGAAATACTCGAACGGACAGGGCTGCCATCTATGAAAGATCTTCTTATCAGAAAGAATCTCCGGTGGACTGGACACCTCATGAGGATGTCACCAGACAGGCTACCAAAGCAGGTTCTCTACTCCCAACTGTCTTCTGGTCAGAGAAAGAGAGGGCGCCCTCGTCTCCGGTTCAAGGATACCATCAAGAGAAACCTGAAGCAGAGAGACATAAAGATCGACTCCTGGACATCACTCTCACAGCAGAGAAATAAATGGAGAGCAACAGTCAAGTGATGGAAGCAGTCTTTGTCGCTTCGCGACCGACAGCATGATGGTGTGTGAGTGTGTATGTGGTGTGTAGTGAGTGTGTATGTATGTTTGTGTGTGTGTGTGGTTTTGTGTGTGTGTGGGGGGACTGTGTGGGACTGTGTGGGACTGTGTGGGACTGTGTGGGACTGTGTGGGACTGTGTGGGACTGTATGTGTATGTGTGTATGTGTGTGATTGTATTTGATTGTGTGGTGTATGTGGTGTTTGTGATGTGTGGTGTGTGTATCGTGTGTGTGACAGTTTGTGTGGTTGTGTGTGTGAATGTGCTTGTATGACTGTATGTGTGAATATGTGTGTGTGTGCGTGTGCGCGTGTGTGCGTGTGTGCGAGTGTGCGTGTGTGCGTGTGTGCGTGTGTGCGTGGGTGTGGTGCGACTGTGTGTCAGTGATGTGTGTTTGGTGTGTGACAGTGGGTGTGTGGTATGGGAGTGAGTGTGATATATGTGTGTGTGTGTGGGGGGGGGTGTTTGTGTGTGTATGTGACTGTGTGGTGTGTGAGTGTGTATGTAGTGTGTGTGTGTGTGTGTGTGTGTGTGTGTGTGTGTGTGTGTGTGTGAGTGTGTATGTAGTGTGTGTGTATGTATGTTTGTGTGTGTGTGTGTGTGTGTGTGTGTGTTTGCGTGTGTGTGTGTGTGTGTGTGTGTGTGTGTGTGTGTGTGGTGAGACTGTGTGTCAGTGATTTGTGTTTGGTGTGTGACTGTGGGTGTGTGGTATGGGAGTGAGTGTGATATATGTGTGTGTGGGTGAGTGTGTTTGTGTGTGTATGTGACTGTGTGGTGTGTGAGTGTGTATGTGGTGTGTAGTGAGTGTGTATGTATGTTTGTGTGTGTGTGGTTTTGTGTGTGTGTGTATGTGTGGGGGGGGGCTGTGTGACTGTATGTGTCTGTGTGTATGTGTGTGTGTGATTGTATTTGATTGTGTGGTGTGTGTGGTGTTTGTGATGTGTGGCGTGTGTATCGTGTGTGTGACAGTTTGTGTGGTTGTGTGTGTGAATGTGCATTATGACTGTATGTGTGAATATGTGTGCTTACCTGCATGTGTGTGTGCGTGTGTGCATGTGTGCGTGTGAGCGTGTGTGCGTGTGTGTGGTGCGACTGTGTGTCAGTGATGTGTGTTTGGTTTGTAACAGTGGGTGTGTGGTATGGGAGTGAGTGTGATATATATATATATATATATGTGTGTGTGTGTGTGTGTGTGTGTGTGTGTGTGTGTGTGGTGTGTGTGTGTGTGTGGGTGGGTGGGTGTGTTTGTGTGTGTATGTGACTGTGTGGTGTGTGAGTCTGTAGTGTAGAGTGAGTGTGTGTGTATGTATGTATGTTTGTGTGTGTGTGTGTGTGTGTGTGTGTGTGTGTGTGTGTGTGTGTGTGTGTGCGACTCTGTGTCAGTGATGTGTGTTTGGTGTGTGATTGTGGGTGTGTGGTATGGGAGTGAGTGTGATATATGTGTGTGTGTGAGTGAGTGTGTTTGTGTGTGTATGTGACTGTGTGGTGTGTAGTGAATGTGGTGTGTAGTGAGTGTGTATGTATGTTTGTGTGTGTGTGTGGTTTTGTGTATGTGTGTGTGTGTGTGTGTGTGTGTGTGTGTGTGTGGGGGGGGGGGGGACTGTGTGACTGTATGTGTCTGTGTGTATGTGTGTGTGTGATTGTATTTGATTGTGTGGTGTGTGTGGTGTTTGTGATGTGTGGCGTGTGTATCGTGTGTGTGACAGTTTGTGTGGTTGTGTGTGTGAATGTGCATGTATGACTGTATATGTGAATATGTGTGCTTACCTGCATGTGTGTGTGGGTGTGGTTGCGTGTGTGCGTGCGTGCGTGCGTGTGTGTGTGTGTGTGTGTGTGTGTGTGTGTGTGTGTGTGTGTGTGTTTGGTGCGACTGTGTGTCAGTGATGTGTGTTTGGTGTGTGACTGTGGGTGTGTGGTATGGAAGTGAGTGATATATATGTGTGTGTGGGTGGGTGTGTTTGTGTGTGTATGTGACTGTGTGGTGTGTGAGTGTGTATGTGGTGTGTAGTAAGTGTGTGTCTGTATGTTTGTGTGCGTGTGTGTATGTGTGTGTGAGTGTGAGTGTGTGTGAGTATGTGTATATGACTGTGTGTGTATATGACTGAGATTGTGAGATGTGTATGTGTGATTGCGTTTGTGTGTGATGTTTATGTAGTGTGTTTCTCTGTGTGTGTGTGTGGTGTGTGTTAGACTGCATGTGTGTGTGTGTGTGTGTGTGGGTGTGTGTGTGTGTGGGTGTGGGTGTGGGTGTGTGTGTGTGTTTATGTATCTGCTGTGTGGTTCTGTTTTTTTTGTAATGTGTGTGGTCTATGTGTGTGACAGTGTGCGTGCATATGTTTGACTATGTGTGACTGTGTGTGAATGTGTGTTTGTTTGTTTGTGTGTATGTATCTTGAATGTGTATATGAGGGTGTGTATCTGGTGTGTAACTGTGTGTGTGTGTGCGTGCGTGCGTGCGTGCGTGCGTGCGTGGGTGCGTGCGTGCGTGTGTGTGTGTGTGTGTAGGGGTGGGCGTGCATGCGAGCGAGCGAGCGTGCGTTTGTAGGTGTATTGAATAATCGGATCAACACAATGAATTGGTGAACAAAAGTAATTATTTCAGCGAACATGTTGTACTACAGTGTAGTATTTGTTATCATAAAAGAAAGGAAACATTTCTATCTGGTAGAACACTACTTGTGTGTTATCTAATAATCACATTTAAACATGTAGCAAAAATAAAAGTGGATGCATGCTAGCCCTGTGCATGTTTGTGGGTGTGACTCGCTTGTCTATGTGCATCTGGTAGATTCAGCCAGTAATAAAACGATTAATACTAAGGCAATCGCTATTGTGTCTACATGATTCGAAACCAAACTCAAAGCCGCATCAAAACAAAACGGGTGCTCAATTTCGTAGTCGAAATACAATGTAATATATAATAGTTGTCAATAGGTGTGTTGATATGCCATGGTTCTGTGGTGGATAACAAACATGCTAATTTGAAGGTACCTTTTTATATGACGGTAAAATTGTGTAATAATTTCAAAAGAGGAAACATTCCATCGACTTATTACACTCACAGCAAAATGTATACGTCCAATATTACTATTTACTCGAGGGCCACACAAATCAGAATGCCATGAACCTGTAGATCGCTTACATAACAAGAACATTTTGTTATGAAACTAAGACACAATGAATTAAGAAATGTTTGAAAGTAATACTTGTGGGTGCTAGTTCCATAATGCAAAGTCAAACTCCAATGTTATCGTGCGATATCGTGTGTATTCAAACAGGCAACACTTGGGCTTGAATAGGCAACGCTTGGGCTTGCTTGTGCCGCAATTCCTCTTCAGAATCGCACGCGCGTTGACAGCAGGCACATGTTTCTGCAGCAAATAAACATAGAGAAACATTTGCCATTAATACAGTATACTCCTAAAGGCAGCTTATGTCGACCGATTATGCATATAGGACCAGCTTATGTAGACCGCTGTTTTATGTAGACCAAAACTAGTCTACATAAAGATTCGACGTGTTAGTTCACAATTAACACAATTGAATTGATCAGTACCATTGCTTATGCACACAGTTCATATGACAGTGAAGTACTGTGCGTAATTAATTTTTAAATAAACAACATCTTAAGTGATTTTGAGCATGTTTTCTCCAGCGCCGTGCATATGTTTGAGTATATTGTGTGCCGGGTTATGTGTACCGGGTCAAAGGTCTTATAAATATGTATTTGTGGTATATACCGAACATAGGATTGACGTTTTGTGTTCAGTGTATGATATGCTTCCAACTGATGCAAAATGCTATATTATTAAGTGTAAATTAGTAAAACTTGCATTTTGTCTTTTAAAAATGTTGGTCTTTGTTGTTATCGCATCGATACATTCCGTTATCAAACATAGCTTGGGTTTCGACTTAGTTTACATTTCTCAACACTGTTTTACTGTTTACTAGATTCGGCGTCTACCGCAAAAAGGCTAACTAAATATATGCAGGTTCCGGCGTTGCTCCGGTCTACATAAATCGGCATCTATGCATACGCGGTTTTATGTAGACTGATTGTTTTACATATTCCTTATTTATTGAAATATTTGATAAAGTTTCAAAATGTGCTAAACATTAGAATTATAATTTTTTTTCCAGTTTTACATCTTTGGAAAAGGTATTAAATAAAAATATACGTCTGGTCTAGATATATAAGCCGGTCCTCTAGGCACTGGTCGACATAAGCTGCCTTTAGGCTATATATATATATATATATATATATATATATATATACACACACATATATATATATATATATATATATATATATATATATATATATATATATATATATATATATATATATATATATATATATATATATATATATATATATATATATATATATATATATATATATATATATATATATATATATATTACATCTATTTTCATATTTATGATTGTTGATGAAGAAATAAAAAAGAAAATAATTAAACATCTTCCAACCAAAAATAACAGTGAAGATTATCTAAACTGTTCAAAATAATTGAACTAGAAATACTTAAATCTTTAACCTTAATAATTAATCAATTTATATTTCCTGATAATCTTATAATCGCAAAGGAAGTTCCGATATTCAAAGAGGATGATTTAACCTCATTAAACAATTACAGGCTTATTTCCATCATCCCAAATTGCTTATTGGGCCGGAAAAGTGGAACGAGAGATAAAAAAACTGGCAAAGATGTACATATAGTGTAGGGAAAAGAGAGTTCAGGAAACCCGAGGTTGAGAAGAGAGGACAGCGGCGAGAGAGACTTGGAGAGTGGACTAAGAATGGTAAACATAAAACATCAGAAAAAGAGGACAGGAATTGGGGACTATAAGTAGGTAAAACTGAGGAAAGAGAAGATGGAGAAGAGACGATGAAAGCGTAAAGCATGGCCAACCTCACCGCTGACAGGTTTACCAAGAGGGGAACAACTTGTACATTAAGGATCAACAGATGTTGTAGAAATTCACCTAGTGACATCTTTGGCAACAAGACGTTGCAATAAATGCACAATAATAAAAAATGTAAGCCAAACAGGTAGGTATATCTATGGGCAATGTTAGGTCGAAAACACACACACAGATCGACGTTTAAACAAATAATTCGTGTTTTCTACTCAAATACCCACCATCGTCAAATATTATGTTTATCCAAGCTTTCCTTATTTCTGACATATCTATGCTGGTTTATATTCTAAGGGGTTCAAACTTCTCGGATTGTTGTCAGTTATCAGCAACAATAACAAACTGTTTACTTTATATATTAATGCTTAATAGTACATATTTGATGATGTCTAACAATTTGCTTAATTTCATTTTGTCATTTTTTTTGTATTGGTTTGGTAAGACTGGATTATATATATATATATATATATATATATATATATATATATATATATATATATATATATATATATATATATATATATATTATATTGGTGAAAACACAATCGAAATAGTTGAAAACTACCTCAACCTGTCCACTGCACCACTGCTCCCCAGAAATAGAAATGATTGCGATCATGATATGTTCAGTGTGTACGATAACTCCAAAACATAGTTTAATATTGGTACAATATGTGGCATGTACAAATGTACAACAATACTTACACTTCTTGAGTTTGCCATCAATTTCTTTAATAAGTTTGTTCATCGCGTCCTCAAACGCGTCATCCGACGTATCCTTTGTGAAGTCGACGTACATCCTGATGTTTACAATAAGGCCCAGCCAGCCTTTTGGTTTGAAACCACGTTCAACAATCAGAGGGATGATGGGCCGCTTACATGCCTTTGCATACAGCGCTTCTGTTTACAAACATAACAAGAACACCTTACCAACTGTTGCTAAAACGTGCCAGTTTTATACGTCGAATGAAGACACTTTTATTTTGCAGTTGTTATTGGTGTCATTATACATTATATGAGAGTTAAATGTGTTATTAAATAATTATTGTTTAGTTATTATTTATTATATTATTTGGTGAAATATTTGGTGTGTTAACCATAATTTGTATTTCATTAATGTTATCACTGGGCCTAATTATTTGCAAATTTATTATTATTATGTTATTTGTATGACAAATAGGTAATATGTAGATTTATTTAATTAATGTTTAATTATAGTATATTTATATAGGAATGCTACATTATTTAATATTATATATGGTTATTTATATATAGACACATATTTTATTATTTTATTAGATAACGTTCTTTTTTGTTGTTGTACCCAATTATAATGTTATGCATTTTATTTGTAATGTGTTGTGAAGTGCCATGAACAATTGTTGATGTGACGCTATAACAAATAAAATGGTTCATGATTAATAAAGCAATGCAGTAATGATAACAGTAATTTTAGTTGCCCATAAAATGGAGACAAAACAATTCACTGATGAGTTAGCATATGTGCACAATATTAAAATCACACTGCAGTATGTACATACAACAATTATGTAGATGCTTACTAATTTTGGGTGTTATGCCTAAATAATGAATAAAATCATGAACATCATAACAAATGGTCACGAGAGCATTCTGCATTCAATTAAATATGTTTCAATGACTAAATAGTGATGTTTGTTTAACTGGTTCAGAGACGAGATGGAGGATAGTTTGAATTGTGCCGTTTTCATTTTTCGTCCTTCCAGATAGGTAAAGATAGACCATTTAATTTTAAGAACTGGGCGACGTCAGAGAATAATGTATTTATGACAAATGTTGTTCATGCATCCAATAATCGACTGAACAACTCGAACATAACTTTTCAGAACATTTGAAATAATGTTTTTCTTTAGTGTTTAGATATCATTCTGGTGTGTTGCAAACATATATATAGAATCGATGACAAATGTTTGCATCTTCAGCTTTCGTTCGGCTGAGCATCCATTCGTTTAGTACAATCAGATGAAGTGTCATGTAATCCTCTTTTTGTATGTTTACACACAAACACGCACGCACGCACGCACGCACGCACGCAAGAGGGATTCAGGAACATTGAGTGCGAGAGATACATAAACGAACCGTCGTGACAGTTATCGCTCTCCCTGTACTTCGTAGAAGCTGCAATGATCACAATACTGGCGTTTTCAACTGCATGAGCCATCGCGTCGTCAGGCGCCCCGACTGTCAGGAAGAAAATGATGTATGATTTTCATAGAACTGAGCATTCGAGAGATACCCTATGTTGAAACAGTACTGGTCATAATTATAGTGTGCTTGTTAGATTAAAGATAGGGTTAAGTTGGTGTTGATGATGACTACGTGTGAATATCCAAGCTGCTACTAACTACATGTATTTTGAAACATTATCTTCAAAAAACAAATTGTGGTCAAGTGTTCAGTTACGTACTGTGCTGGATAAGATTCGAGAAGATACACGTTAAGTAAACACTGATAAATACAGTCCAGATGAGGGTCTTTGTAAATAATTATTGCACTAGTTTTACTCACCCATATCGTCCACGTCTATCCACACTTTGTGACCCTCCTTTTTCAACCTGTCTCGGATTCTCAACATCAGGTCCTTGCAACCGTGATTGTAGCTGAGCATGATGTATTTTCCGTCACCGGCACCGTCACCGTCACCGTCACCGTCACCGTCACCGTCACCGTCACCGTCACCGTCACCGTCACCGTCACCGTCACCGTCACCGTCACCGTCACCGTCACCGTCACCGTCACCGTCACCGTCACCGTCACCGTCACCGTCACCGTCACCGGCACCGGCACCGTCACCGGCACCGTCACCGTCACCTGTGTCACATATCACAGGACGTGTAGTCATCACGCAACGTCACCTCAGTTTTTTCAACGAATATGTGTATATTTTGTAGCTGTTGCAAAATAAACGTGTCTGGTGGACTGGCTGGCTGGCTGGCTGGCTGGCTGCTGGCTGGCTGGCTGGCTGGCTGGCTGGCTGGCTGGCTGGTTGGCTGGCTGACAGGCTGGCTGGCTGGCTGGCTGGCTGGCTGGCTGGCTGGCTGGCTGGCTGGCTGGCTGGCTGGCTGGCTGGCTGGCTGGCTGCTGTCTGGCTGGCTGTCTGGCTGGCTGGCTGGCTGGCTGGCTGGCTGGCTGGCAGGCAGGCAGGCAGCTGCCTGCCTGCCTGCCTGCCTGCCTGCCTGACTGACTGACTGACTGCCTGACTGCCTGACTGCCTGCCTGCCTGCCTGCCTGCCTTCCTGCCTGCCTGCCTGCCTGCCTGCCTGCCTGCCTGCCTGCCGGCCTGCCTGCCTGCCTGCCTGCATGCCTGCCTGCCTGCCTGCCTGCCTGCCTTCCTGCCTGCCTGCCTGCCTGCCTGCCTGCCTGCCTGCCTGCCTGCCTGCCTGCCTGCCTGCCTGCCTGCCTGCCTGCCTGCCTGCCTGCCTGCCTGCCTGCCTGCCTGCCTGCCTGCCTGCCTGCCTGCCTGCCTGCCTGCCTGCCTGCCTGCCTGCCTGCCTGCCTGCCTGCCTGCCTGCCTGCCTGCCTGCCTGCCTGCCTGCCTGCCTGCCTGCCTGCCTGCCTGCCTGCCTGCCTGCCTGCCTGCCTGCCTGCCTGCCTGCCTGCCTGCCTGCCTGCCTGCCTGCCTGCCTGCCTGCCTGCCTGCCTGCCTGCCTGCCTGCCTGCCTGCCTGCCTGCCTGCCTGCCTGCCTGCCTGCCTGCCTGCCTGCCTGCCTGCCTGCCTGCCTGCCTGCCTGCCTGCCTGCCTGCCTGCCTGCCTGCCTGCCTGCCTGCCTGCCTGATATACAGTCTCTGTACTTCATTGTCCAACTATGAATGTCCCTAGGTTGCCTCTACCCAACGACGCTGCAGTTAACTCGCAAAGACCATTCTTAAGCAAATACCCAACCATTAATTAACTTAACCAATATTAGATACTGCTGCACAACATTCGTGCGACCTGTGGACTAGGCAAGGCCAGACGCGCCAGTTTACCCTCTTTCGTCACATTGTCACCCATTTATCCATTCAGTCCGATGACCTCTTCACTCACGTTAATTTCTTTTACATCCAGTATTTTATAATATTATCATGGCACTGGTGTAGTTTACTGTCGCTCGTTCCCATGTTACTTATTTAATTGTGACGAATCATAGCTAATTAACTGAATCTGCTGTTAATAATTATGTAACTGAAATAACGTGTATTAATAGGTTATCTAAACAAATCATACGTACAGCAGTGATTTATTTTATTCACGTTTCATAATGTTTATTTGCTATTTTATGTATCGTACATAATATATAAAAACGCTCTCCTTCCGAATGTATTTACCTCTCTGTCTTTCTTCTCCACTCTCTTCCAATTTTCCCGCCAATTCCTTCATGTCTGTCATAGGCGATACGATGGATCAAATTACGGACACACATCTTGATAAACATGAAGACGATTACGCTTACCTGTATTTTAAGAACAACGAGTTTAAGAACCATAACCAATTAAATGAACCTGCTACTAACAATTGTGTAACTGAAATAACATATGTTAGTGGATTATCTAAAATAATCCTACGTATTACAGTGATTTTATTCACCTTTCAGAAGGTTTATTTGCTATTTTTATGTAACGTATATAAAATATCAACACGCTCTCCTACCTGTCAATGCTTGATCGAACAATTTCCTTTCGATTGTTTCTGCAAGTAAACGATATGATGGAACGATTTACGGACACACATCTTGATAAACAAGGGGACGATCGATTACA
>OZ024865.1:13099528-13124528 GCA_964017155.1 Oasisia sp. SBJ-2009
ATATATATATATATATATATATATATATATATATATGTGTGTGTGTTTGTGTGTGTGTGTTTGTGTGTGTGTGTGTGTGTGTGTTTGTGTGTGAGTGTGTGTGTGTGTGTGTTTGTGTGTGAGTGTGTGTTTGTGTGGGAGTGTGTGAGTGTGTGCGTGAGTGTTTGTGTATGTGTGTGTGTGTGTGTGTGTGTGTGTGTGTGTGTGTTTGTGTATGTTTGTGAGTGTGTGTTTGTGTGTGTGAATGTGTGTGTGTGTGAGTGTGTGTTTGTGTGTGTTTTTGTGTGAGAAAGTGTGTGTGTGTGTGTGTGTGTGTGTGTGTGTGTGTGTGTGTGTGTGTGTGAGAGTGTGTGTGAGTGTGTGTGAGTGTGTGTGTTTGTGAGTGTGTGTGAGTGTGTGTGTGTGTGTGTGTGTGTGTGTGTGTGTGTGTGTGTGTGTGTGTGTGTGTGTGTGTGTGTGTGTGTGTGTTTGTGCACAGTGTCAACGAGTGATGGGTGATGCGAGTGGTTTTATCGGCATGCACGCGCCACTTACTTAGACGAAATCCATAAGTTTCCCATCTCTACTTCTTCGGTCAGACACATATTCTGTCGCACTATCACTTTTGCTATCTGTCTATTGTAGGTTGGTTAAATTCTGTACGGATTATTGGATAATGAAGTCCCACCAATGTTTGAAGTGAGAGCATTGAGTTTGACAACAACTAGTAACGAGCAACGTATGACGAACAGACGCATGCTCACATGCGCGTAAAAGAACTTTATAAGACTATGTCTACGACTTTGAAAAAACATTCAATTTTAACGAAAACGCAAAAACAAATTCCTTTTTACTCGTTGATACCGCAAATCATACCGTATTAATCGACTTGTTTACTGACAGTTGTATAAAGCCCATGGTATAAAGGAGTTACGGAATATATTCGTTCTAGTAACTTTCCACTCCGGCTATTCCACGGGGCCCGAGAAATCAAAGTTCTCCAGCGGATGTTGGCATGTCAGCAACTATGGAACGATATTAGGGCCATAATTCAACATGTCATATTATTGCAGATAATCTGCAATAATACGACGTCAGGCATAATGAAGACAGGCATAATACGAATTCAGGCATAATACGAAGTCAAGCATAATGCAAGCAAGCACACTACGAGCAAGAATGCGAGCAAGAATGCCAGCTTGCATAATGCGAGATAGAATGCAAGCCAGCATAATACGACTTGGCAAAATCAGCACGCGCTAAGTTTGTGCTGCCATCTAGCGAACTACGCCAACCTGAAAATTTAAAATACTGAAGTATCCCTTACATTAACAAATGTTTTCGCTCAGGCTATTCACCCGCGAGCTGCTCGCTAAATAATGTCTAGTCGAACTGTTATTTTGTTGTTTGTAATGCGCCTTATTTATCCTCTGGAACAATTCTTAATATGATATGAGGCAGAAAGTGAGTTTGGGCAGAAACCTAGCATTTAAATTATAATGATAGAGCATAATTAACGTATGTAATCAGCTAAATAATAGAGATAATAATAAAGCTCAAGACAAGCCTAGATGAGATTCCAACTATGGATGAGATGGCTAAAGCAATCGCCTGCCTGAAAGATGGCAAAGCACCTGGAGGAGATGGAATTCCTGCAGAAGTATGGAAGCACGGAGGAGACAATCTGTTCAGCAGACTGCGCCAACTAATCACCAATGCCTGGGAGGTGGATTCTGTACCACAATCATGGAAGGATGCCAGCATTGTAACCATCTACAAGAAAGGTGATCGAACAGACTGTGGGAACTATAGAGGAATCTCTCTTCTTTCCATAGCAGGCAAGATCTTCGCCAGGATCCTACTCAACAGACTATCTACCCACATAACACCGGAGGTAGTTCCAGAGACACAATGTGGCTTCAGAGGTAACCGGAGCACCGTGGATATGATATTTTGTCTCCGACAACTACAAGAAAAGTGCATTGAGCAGGACCGACCACTGTACATGGTATTTGTCGACTTCAGTAAGGCGTTCGATGCAGTTGGGAGGACCGGGCTATGGCAGCTACTGAGGAAGTATGGATGCCCAGAGAAGTTCACAACAATGATCGAGGCACTACATACCGGAATGATGGCGAATGTTAGTGTTGAAGGGGAAGCCTCGGAATCGTTCAGTGTCACAAATGGGGTCAAGCAACGTTGTGTACTGGCCCCCCACGCTCTTCTCCATCTTCCTATCAGCAAAGTTCGATGATGCTTTCCGAGACATGGGGATGGCGTCTACATACAGTCCAGACAGAGCGCTGACCTATTCAACGTCGCACACTTCAGAGCGAAGGCCAAGACTACTCGGATACTGATGAGAGAGCTGCTATTCGCAGATGACAGTGTACTGGTCGCACACTCTGCTGAAGAGATGCAGAATATAGTGGATGCTTTCTCCAATGCGTCAAAGAAGTTTGGCCTGAAGATTAACATAAAGAAGACCGAGGTGCTGTACCAACCCAACTCTACAAGAACCCGAGAGGAGGATATCATGGTTGATGGAAACAAGTTGAACTCTGTTCTGGAATTCACCTACCTCGGAAGCACTATATCAAGTGATGGGTGCATTGACGATGATATACAGAGGAGGATGGCCAAGGCTAGTGCATCTTTCGGCCGACTACGCCAGAGATTCTGGAACAACCACCATGTGTCCATGCGGGTTAAAGGCAAGATATACCGTGCAATCGTGCTGTCCACCCTCCTATGCGGAGCCGAGGCCTGGACAGTGTACAGACGACAGGTGAAAAAGCTGCATGCCTTCATGATGCGACATCTGCGATCGATCATGAGGATAACCTGGATGGACAAAGTGACAAACAAGGAAATACTCGAACGGACAGGGCTGCCATCTATGAAAGATCTTCTTATCAGAAAGAATCTCCGGTGGACTGGACACCTCATGAGGATGTCACCAGACAGGCTACCAAAGCAGGTTCTCTACTCCCAACTGTCTTCTGGTCAGAGAAAGAGAGGGCGCCCTCGTCTCCGGTTCAAGGATACCATCAAGAGAAACCTGAAGCAGAGAGACATAAAGATCGACTCCTGGACATCACTCTCACAGCAGAGAAATAAATGGAGAGCAACAGTCAAGTGATGGAAGCAGTCTTTGTCGCTTCGCGACCGACAGCATGATGGTGTGTGAGTGTGTATGTGGTGTGTAGTGAGTGTGTATGTATGTTTGTGTGTGTGTGTGGTTTTGTGTGTGTGTGGGGGGACTGTGTGGGACTGTGTGGGACTGTGTGGGACTGTGTGGGACTGTGTGGGACTGTGTGGGACTGTATGTGTATGTGTGTATGTGTGTGATTGTATTTGATTGTGTGGTGTATGTGGTGTTTGTGATGTGTGGTGTGTGTATCGTGTGTGTGACAGTTTGTGTGGTTGTGTGTGTGAATGTGCTTGTATGACTGTATGTGTGAATATGTGTGTGTGTGCGTGTGCGCGTGTGTGCGTGTGTGCGAGTGTGCGTGTGTGCGTGTGTGCGTGTGTGCGTGGGTGTGGTGCGACTGTGTGTCAGTGATGTGTGTTTGGTGTGTGACAGTGGGTGTGTGGTATGGGAGTGAGTGTGATATATGTGTGTGTGTGTGGGGGGGGGTGTTTGTGTGTGTATGTGACTGTGTGGTGTGTGAGTGTGTATGTAGTGTGTGTGTGTGTGTGTGTGTGTGTGTGTGTGTGTGTGTGTGTGTGAGTGTGTATGTAGTGTGTGTGTATGTATGTTTGTGTGTGTGTGTGTGTGTGTGTGTGTGTTTGCGTGTGTGTGTGTGTGTGTGTGTGTGTGTGTGTGTGTGTGGTGAGACTGTGTGTCAGTGATTTGTGTTTGGTGTGTGACTGTGGGTGTGTGGTATGGGAGTGAGTGTGATATATGTGTGTGTGGGTGAGTGTGTTTGTGTGTGTATGTGACTGTGTGGTGTGTGAGTGTGTATGTGGTGTGTAGTGAGTGTGTATGTATGTTTGTGTGTGTGTGGTTTTGTGTGTGTGTGTATGTGTGGGGGGGGGCTGTGTGACTGTATGTGTCTGTGTGTATGTGTGTGTGTGATTGTATTTGATTGTGTGGTGTGTGTGGTGTTTGTGATGTGTGGCGTGTGTATCGTGTGTGTGACAGTTTGTGTGGTTGTGTGTGTGAATGTGCATTATGACTGTATGTGTGAATATGTGTGCTTACCTGCATGTGTGTGTGCGTGTGTGCATGTGTGCGTGTGAGCGTGTGTGCGTGTGTGTGGTGCGACTGTGTGTCAGTGATGTGTGTTTGGTTTGTAACAGTGGGTGTGTGGTATGGGAGTGAGTGTGATATATATATATATATATATGTGTGTGTGTGTGTGTGTGTGTGTGTGTGTGTGTGTGTGGTGTGTGTGTGTGTGTGGGTGGGTGGGTGTGTTTGTGTGTGTATGTGACTGTGTGGTGTGTGAGTCTGTAGTGTAGAGTGAGTGTGTGTGTATGTATGTATGTTTGTGTGTGTGTGTGTGTGTGTGTGTGTGTGTGTGTGTGTGTGTGTGTGTGTGCGACTCTGTGTCAGTGATGTGTGTTTGGTGTGTGATTGTGGGTGTGTGGTATGGGAGTGAGTGTGATATATGTGTGTGTGTGAGTGAGTGTGTTTGTGTGTGTATGTGACTGTGTGGTGTGTAGTGAATGTGGTGTGTAGTGAGTGTGTATGTATGTTTGTGTGTGTGTGTGGTTTTGTGTATGTGTGTGTGTGTGTGTGTGTGTGTGTGTGTGTGTGGGGGGGGGGGGGACTGTGTGACTGTATGTGTCTGTGTGTATGTGTGTGTGTGATTGTATTTGATTGTGTGGTGTGTGTGGTGTTTGTGATGTGTGGCGTGTGTATCGTGTGTGTGACAGTTTGTGTGGTTGTGTGTGTGAATGTGCATGTATGACTGTATATGTGAATATGTGTGCTTACCTGCATGTGTGTGTGGGTGTGGTTGCGTGTGTGCGTGCGTGCGTGCGTGTGTGTGTGTGTGTGTGTGTGTGTGTGTGTGTGTGTGTGTGTGTGTTTGGTGCGACTGTGTGTCAGTGATGTGTGTTTGGTGTGTGACTGTGGGTGTGTGGTATGGAAGTGAGTGATATATATGTGTGTGTGGGTGGGTGTGTTTGTGTGTGTATGTGACTGTGTGGTGTGTGAGTGTGTATGTGGTGTGTAGTAAGTGTGTGTCTGTATGTTTGTGTGCGTGTGTGTATGTGTGTGTGAGTGTGAGTGTGTGTGAGTATGTGTATATGACTGTGTGTGTATATGACTGAGATTGTGAGATGTGTATGTGTGATTGCGTTTGTGTGTGATGTTTATGTAGTGTGTTTCTCTGTGTGTGTGTGTGGTGTGTGTTAGACTGCATGTGTGTGTGTGTGTGTGTGTGGGTGTGTGTGTGTGTGGGTGTGGGTGTGGGTGTGTGTGTGTGTTTATGTATCTGCTGTGTGGTTCTGTTTTTTTTGTAATGTGTGTGGTCTATGTGTGTGACAGTGTGCGTGCATATGTTTGACTATGTGTGACTGTGTGTGAATGTGTGTTTGTTTGTTTGTGTGTATGTATCTTGAATGTGTATATGAGGGTGTGTATCTGGTGTGTAACTGTGTGTGTGTGTGCGTGCGTGCGTGCGTGCGTGCGTGCGTGGGTGCGTGCGTGCGTGTGTGTGTGTGTGTGTAGGGGTGGGCGTGCATGCGAGCGAGCGAGCGTGCGTTTGTAGGTGTATTGAATAATCGGATCAACACAATGAATTGGTGAACAAAAGTAATTATTTCAGCGAACATGTTGTACTACAGTGTAGTATTTGTTATCATAAAAGAAAGGAAACATTTCTATCTGGTAGAACACTACTTGTGTGTTATCTAATAATCACATTTAAACATGTAGCAAAAATAAAAGTGGATGCATGCTAGCCCTGTGCATGTTTGTGGGTGTGACTCGCTTGTCTATGTGCATCTGGTAGATTCAGCCAGTAATAAAACGATTAATACTAAGGCAATCGCTATTGTGTCTACATGATTCGAAACCAAACTCAAAGCCGCATCAAAACAAAACGGGTGCTCAATTTCGTAGTCGAAATACAATGTAATATATAATAGTTGTCAATAGGTGTGTTGATATGCCATGGTTCTGTGGTGGATAACAAACATGCTAATTTGAAGGTACCTTTTTATATGACGGTAAAATTGTGTAATAATTTCAAAAGAGGAAACATTCCATCGACTTATTACACTCACAGCAAAATGTATACGTCCAATATTACTATTTACTCGAGGGCCACACAAATCAGAATGCCATGAACCTGTAGATCGCTTACATAACAAGAACATTTTGTTATGAAACTAAGACACAATGAATTAAGAAATGTTTGAAAGTAATACTTGTGGGTGCTAGTTCCATAATGCAAAGTCAAACTCCAATGTTATCGTGCGATATCGTGTGTATTCAAACAGGCAACACTTGGGCTTGAATAGGCAACGCTTGGGCTTGCTTGTGCCGCAATTCCTCTTCAGAATCGCACGCGCGTTGACAGCAGGCACATGTTTCTGCAGCAAATAAACATAGAGAAACATTTGCCATTAATACAGTATACTCCTAAAGGCAGCTTATGTCGACCGATTATGCATATAGGACCAGCTTATGTAGACCGCTGTTTTATGTAGACCAAAACTAGTCTACATAAAGATTCGACGTGTTAGTTCACAATTAACACAATTGAATTGATCAGTACCATTGCTTATGCACACAGTTCATATGACAGTGAAGTACTGTGCGTAATTAATTTTTAAATAAACAACATCTTAAGTGATTTTGAGCATGTTTTCTCCAGCGCCGTGCATATGTTTGAGTATATTGTGTGCCGGGTTATGTGTACCGGGTCAAAGGTCTTATAAATATGTATTTGTGGTATATACCGAACATAGGATTGACGTTTTGTGTTCAGTGTATGATATGCTTCCAACTGATGCAAAATGCTATATTATTAAGTGTAAATTAGTAAAACTTGCATTTTGTCTTTTAAAAATGTTGGTCTTTGTTGTTATCGCATCGATACATTCCGTTATCAAACATAGCTTGGGTTTCGACTTAGTTTACATTTCTCAACACTGTTTTACTGTTTACTAGATTCGGCGTCTACCGCAAAAAGGCTAACTAAATATATGCAGGTTCCGGCGTTGCTCCGGTCTACATAAATCGGCATCTATGCATACGCGGTTTTATGTAGACTGATTGTTTTACATATTCCTTATTTATTGAAATATTTGATAAAGTTTCAAAATGTGCTAAACATTAGAATTATAATTTTTTTTCCAGTT
The DNA here is from genome assembly GCA_964017155.1 of Oasisia sp. SBJ-2009. Classification (NCBI taxonomy): domain Eukaryota; kingdom Metazoa; phylum Annelida; class Polychaeta; order Sabellida; family Siboglinidae; genus Oasisia; species Oasisia sp. SBJ-2009. Next base: position 13,106,828 of record OZ024865.1, read on the forward strand.
TTACATCTTTGGAAAAGGTATTAAATAAAAATATACGTCTGGTCTAGATATATAAGCCGGTCCTCTAGGCACTGGTCGACATAAGCTGCCTTTAGGCTATATATATATATATATATATATATATATATATATATACACACACATATATATATATATATATATATATATATATATATATATATATATATATATATATATATATATATATATATATATATATATATATATATATATATATATATATATATATATATATATATATATATATATATATATATATATTACATCTATTTTCATATTTATGATTGTTGATGAAGAAATAAAAAAGAAAATAATTAAACATCTTCCAACCAAAAATAACAGTGAAGATTATCTAAACTGTTCAAAATAATTGAACTAGAAATACTTAAATCTTTAACCTTAATAATTAATCAATTTATATTTCCTGATAATCTTATAATCGCAAAGGAAGTTCCGATATTCAAAGAGGATGATTTAACCTCATTAAACAATTACAGGCTTATTTCCATCATCCCAAATTGCTTATTGGGCCGGAAAAGTGGAACGAGAGATAAAAAAACTGGCAAAGATGTACATATAGTGTAGGGAAAAGAGAGTTCAGGAAACCCGAGGTTGAGAAGAGAGGACAGCGGCGAGAGAGACTTGGAGAGTGGACTAAGAATGGTAAACATAAAACATCAGAAAAAGAGGACAGGAATTGGGGACTATAAGTAGGTAAAACTGAGGAAAGAGAAGATGGAGAAGAGACGATGAAAGCGTAAAGCATGGCCAACCTCACCGCTGACAGGTTTACCAAGAGGGGAACAACTTGTACATTAAGGATCAACAGATGTTGTAGAAATTCACCTAGTGACATCTTTGGCAACAAGACGTTGCAATAAATGCACAATAATAAAAAATGTAAGCCAAACAGGTAGGTATATCTATGGGCAATGTTAGGTCGAAAACACACACACAGATCGACGTTTAAACAAATAATTCGTGTTTTCTACTCAAATACCCACCATCGTCAAATATTATGTTTATCCAAGCTTTCCTTATTTCTGACATATCTATGCTGGTTTATATTCTAAGGGGTTCAAACTTCTCGGATTGTTGTCAGTTATCAGCAACAATAACAAACTGTTTACTTTATATATTAATGCTTAATAGTACATATTTGATGATGTCTAACAATTTGCTTAATTTCATTTTGTCATTTTTTTTGTATTGGTTTGGTAAGACTGGATTATATATATATATATATATATATATATATATATATATATATATATATATATATATATATATATATATATATATATATTATATTGGTGAAAACACAATCGAAATAGTTGAAAACTACCTCAACCTGTCCACTGCACCACTGCTCCCCAGAAATAGAAATGATTGCGATCATGATATGTTCAGTGTGTACGATAACTCCAAAACATAGTTTAATATTGGTACAATATGTGGCATGTACAAATGTACAACAATACTTACACTTCTTGAGTTTGCCATCAATTTCTTTAATAAGTTTGTTCATCGCGTCCTCAAACGCGTCATCCGACGTATCCTTTGTGAAGTCGACGTACATCCTGATGTTTACAATAAGGCCCAGCCAGCCTTTTGGTTTGAAACCACGTTCAACAATCAGAGGGATGATGGGCCGCTTACATGCCTTTGCATACAGCGCTTCTGTTTACAAACATAACAAGAACACCTTACCAACTGTTGCTAAAACGTGCCAGTTTTATACGTCGAATGAAGACACTTTTATTTTGCAGTTGTTATTGGTGTCATTATACATTATATGAGAGTTAAATGTGTTATTAAATAATTATTGTTTAGTTATTATTTATTATATTATTTGGTGAAATATTTGGTGTGTTAACCATAATTTGTATTTCATTAATGTTATCACTGGGCCTAATTATTTGCAAATTTATTATTATTATGTTATTTGTATGACAAATAGGTAATATGTAGATTTATTTAATTAATGTTTAATTATAGTATATTTATATAGGAATGCTACATTATTTAATATTATATATGGTTATTTATATATAGACACATATTTTATTATTTTATTAGATAACGTTCTTTTTTGTTGTTGTACCCAATTATAATGTTATGCATTTTATTTGTAATGTGTTGTGAAGTGCCATGAACAATTGTTGATGTGACGCTATAACAAATAAAATGGTTCATGATTAATAAAGCAATGCAGTAATGATAACAGTAATTTTAGTTGCCCATAAAATGGAGACAAAACAATTCACTGATGAGTTAGCATATGTGCACAATATTAAAATCACACTGCAGTATGTACATACAACAATTATGTAGATGCTTACTAATTTTGGGTGTTATGCCTAAATAATGAATAAAATCATGAACATCATAACAAATGGTCACGAGAGCATTCTGCATTCAATTAAATATGTTTCAATGACTAAATAGTGATGTTTGTTTAACTGGTTCAGAGACGAGATGGAGGATAGTTTGAATTGTGCCGTTTTCATTTTTCGTCCTTCCAGATAGGTAAAGATAGACCATTTAATTTTAAGAACTGGGCGACGTCAGAGAATAATGTATTTATGACAAATGTTGTTCATGCATCCAATAATCGACTGAACAACTCGAACATAACTTTTCAGAACATTTGAAATAATGTTTTTCTTTAGTGTTTAGATATCATTCTGGTGTGTTGCAAACATATATATAGAATCGATGACAAATGTTTGCATCTTCAGCTTTCGTTCGGCTGAGCATCCATTCGTTTAGTACAATCAGATGAAGTGTCATGTAATCCTCTTTTTGTATGTTTACACACAAACACGCACGCACGCACGCACGCACGCACGCAAGAGGGATTCAGGAACATTGAGTGCGAGAGATACATAAACGAACCGTCGTGACAGTTATCGCTCTCCCTGTACTTCGTAGAAGCTGCAATGATCACAATACTGGCGTTTTCAACTGCATGAGCCATCGCGTCGTCAGGCGCCCCGACTGTCAGGAAGAAAATGATGTATGATTTTCATAGAACTGAGCATTCGAGAGATACCCTATGTTGAAACAGTACTGGTCATAATTATAGTGTGCTTGTTAGATTAAAGATAGGGTTAAGTTGGTGTTGATGATGACTACGTGTGAATATCCAAGCTGCTACTAACTACATGTATTTTGAAACATTATCTTCAAAAAACAAATTGTGGTCAAGTGTTCAGTTACGTACTGTGCTGGATAAGATTCGAGAAGATACACGTTAAGTAAACACTGATAAATACAGTCCAGATGAGGGTCTTTGTAAATAATTATTGCACTAGTTTTACTCACCCATATCGTCCACGTCTATCCACACTTTGTGACCCTCCTTTTTCAACCTGTCTCGGATTCTCAACATCAGGTCCTTGCAACCGTGATTGTAGCTGAGCATGATGTATTTTCCGTCACCGGCACCGTCACCGTCACCGTCACCGTCACCGTCACCGTCACCGTCACCGTCACCGTCACCGTCACCGTCACCGTCACCGTCACCGTCACCGTCACCGTCACCGTCACCGTCACCGTCACCGTCACCGTCACCGTCACCGTCACCGTCACCGGCACCGGCACCGTCACCGGCACCGTCACCGTCACCTGTGTCACATATCACAGGACGTGTAGTCATCACGCAACGTCACCTCAGTTTTTTCAACGAATATGTGTATATTTTGTAGCTGTTGCAAAATAAACGTGTCTGGTGGACTGGCTGGCTGGCTGGCTGGCTGGCTGCTGGCTGGCTGGCTGGCTGGCTGGCTGGCTGGCTGGCTGGTTGGCTGGCTGACAGGCTGGCTGGCTGGCTGGCTGGCTGGCTGGCTGGCTGGCTGGCTGGCTGGCTGGCTGGCTGGCTGGCTGGCTGGCTGGCTGCTGTCTGGCTGGCTGTCTGGCTGGCTGGCTGGCTGGCTGGCTGGCTGGCTGGCAGGCAGGCAGGCAGCTGCCTGCCTGCCTGCCTGCCTGCCTGCCTGACTGACTGACTGACTGCCTGACTGCCTGACTGCCTGCCTGCCTGCCTGCCTGCCTTCCTGCCTGCCTGCCTGCCTGCCTGCCTGCCTGCCTGCCTGCCGGCCTGCCTGCCTGCCTGCCTGCATGCCTGCCTGCCTGCCTGCCTGCCTGCCTTCCTGCCTGCCTGCCTGCCTGCCTGCCTGCCTGCCTGCCTGCCTGCCTGCCTGCCTGCCTGCCTGCCTGCCTGCCTGCCTGCCTGCCTGCCTGCCTGCCTGCCTGCCTGCCTGCCTGCCTGCCTGCCTGCCTGCCTGCCTGCCTGCCTGCCTGCCTGCCTGCCTGCCTGCCTGCCTGCCTGCCTGCCTGCCTGCCTGCCTGCCTGCCTGCCTGCCTGCCTGCCTGCCTGCCTGCCTGCCTGCCTGCCTGCCTGCCTGCCTGCCTGCCTGCCTGCCTGCCTGCCTGCCTGCCTGCCTGCCTGCCTGCCTGCCTGCCTGCCTGCCTGCCTGCCTGCCTGCCTGCCTGCCTGCCTGCCTGCCTGCCTGCCTGCCTGCCTGCCTGCCTGCCTGCCTGCCTGCCTGCCTGCCTGCCTGCCTGCCTGCCTGCCTGCCTGCCTGCCTGCCTGATATACAGTCTCTGTACTTCATTGTCCAACTATGAATGTCCCTAGGTTGCCTCTACCCAACGACGCTGCAGTTAACTCGCAAAGACCATTCTTAAGCAAATACCCAACCATTAATTAACTTAACCAATATTAGATACTGCTGCACAACATTCGTGCGACCTGTGGACTAGGCAAGGCCAGACGCGCCAGTTTACCCTCTTTCGTCACATTGTCACCCATTTATCCATTCAGTCCGATGACCTCTTCACTCACGTTAATTTCTTTTACATCCAGTATTTTATAATATTATCATGGCACTGGTGTAGTTTACTGTCGCTCGTTCCCATGTTACTTATTTAATTGTGACGAATCATAGCTAATTAACTGAATCTGCTGTTAATAATTATGTAACTGAAATAACGTGTATTAATAGGTTATCTAAACAAATCATACGTACAGCAGTGATTTATTTTATTCACGTTTCATAATGTTTATTTGCTATTTTATGTATCGTACATAATATATAAAAACGCTCTCCTTCCGAATGTATTTACCTCTCTGTCTTTCTTCTCCACTCTCTTCCAATTTTCCCGCCAATTCCTTCATGTCTGTCATAGGCGATACGATGGATCAAATTACGGACACACATCTTGATAAACATGAAGACGATTACGCTTACCTGTATTTTAAGAACAACGAGTTTAAGAACCATAACCAATTAAATGAACCTGCTACTAACAATTGTGTAACTGAAATAACATATGTTAGTGGATTATCTAAAATAATCCTACGTATTACAGTGATTTTATTCACCTTTCAGAAGGTTTATTTGCTATTTTTATGTAACGTATATAAAATATCAACACGCTCTCCTACCTGTCAATGCTTGATCGAACAATTTCCTTTCGATTGTTTCTGCAAGTAAACGATATGATGGAACGATTTACGGACACACATCTTGATAAACAAGGGGACGATCGATTACAGTGACCTGTCTTAAGAACAATGAGTAACTGAAACAGTAAGTTCATAAGTAGCATGTTGTGTAGCTGTTGCAAAAAAGTAAACTTGAATGCCTGACATGCTAACTGGCTGCGTGGCTGGCTGATTGACTGAGTGACTGAATGATTGGTATATCATATCCAATCACATAAATCACATAACCGATTGATATATAATTGAGATAAAATACATGTGTGTCACTCATTGCATTACCGGAAAGAATAGTATAAACATATTATCATCAGGAAATGTTTGCCGTTTCTCAAGTCGTCATCCTCTGAACCAAAATGATACACAAAGTTATCTCCACAAAACCATAAACGAGAAGACACATTAGTAAGTACGAATGTGTGGCATAATATAACCGCTTCTGTATTTTTTCTTATGCGTGTATCAGTTTAAAATAAAATAACATTAACGTGTGTTCTTCTTTACCGCAGTATCTAACAATAAGAACTGATTAAACCGCTTTACACTTTACTACATGGCACACGTTTTAAATATGATACAGTGTCAATGTATCTGCGAAACACCCAGCGACCCTGCAGTTAACCCGCAACGTATATTCATATGCAAATACCCATCACTGTCTATGGCCATACAGTTGAGTGAACTGGAGCAACGTAGAGCGAACGAACTTGACCAATATTAGATACGGCTGCACATCATTCGAACAAATGTTGATAGTCTTATGCACTAGTCACAGCCAGACGCTCCAGTTTACCCTCTTTCGTCACGTTGTCACCCATTTATCCGCTCAGTCCGATGACCACTTCACTCACGTAATTTTTGTTAACATCCAATATTTTATAATATTATCACTGGCGCTGGTTTAGTTCACTGTCGCTCGTTCCCATGATACTTATCTAATTATGACGAACCATAACCAATTAAATGAGTCTGCTGCTAATACATTTTTAAATTAAATAACATATGTTAATGCGATTATACAAAATAAGCATACGTATAACAGTGATTTTATTCAGAGTTCAGAATGTTTGTTTACCTCTCCTTACGTCATTCAGTATATTCCACGCCTGCATTCCGCCTGTAAGTAAATTATACGATGGAATTATTACGAAATAAATCAGGTACAAATCTGAAATCGCACAACGTGGTTACGCTATGTGGCGCATTGTTTCAACGACGCCAGTTGTATTCAATCCCTAATACATAGTCTCTGTACTTCATTGTCCAACTATTGATGTCCCTATGTTGCTCATACCCAACGACACTGCAGTTAACTCACAAAGACTATTCGTATGCAAATACTCATCATCACTGTCTATGGCCATACAGCTGAGTGAACTGGAGCAACGTAGAATGAACGAACTTGACCAATATGAAATACGCTGCACATCATTCGAACAAGCGTTGATAGTACTGTGCACTAGTCACGGCCAGACGCTCCAGTTTATCCTCTTTCGTCACGTTGTCACCCATTTATCCGTTCAGTCCGATCACCACTTCACTCACGTTATATATTTTAACATCCACCATTTAGTAATAATTATCATCACTGGCGCTGGTGTAATTTACTGTCGTTTCTTCCCAAGTTACTTAACTACTTGTGACGAATCATAACTAATTAACTGTACCCTGCTGCTAGTAAATATGTAACTTAAATAACATATGGTAATGGATTATCTAAAATCCTATTATTGTGCCATAGTCCGTGATGGTGATTGAAACAATCATATGGGAAACCGGGGCTAGTTGTAACACATGAATCCGTCGAAACGCCATTAACTTTGAAAGAAAAGGGGATTATTCTTAAATGTATCTATATCTTCAAATTAGGTGTATGTGTATCCATGGTTCATGCTTTTCTGCGTTTCCTTTAATGGATTTATTGGCGAGGGAATGTTGTAACTCAGACATAAACCTTTAAACAGGATTTTAAGGTACATTTTATGCAATATCGTGTGTTATAAGCGACACGGTGTGGGTGCAAGTTCTAACATTCTACTCGGGGCAAATTATACGATTTCCTGTGTTTCCTTTTAAATTACGTTCAAATTTAACAAAAGTCTATGATGACATGGGTGGTAATCTTTTTTCATAATCATGCGAGTGGTTGTAAAAATACTAGTAACAAAATGTTATAAAATTATAGTTTTTTAAATATTCAACTGGTCTGCTCTAAATTAACCTTTTACACGTTCCCTTCATATAGGCATACTACACTATTGCACAATTCCATATTATATATCATTTTAAAGCGGAAGCATAATTGCAACAGTCATCGTTTGGTGGTGATCATGTTTGACTTTTATTTTACATCTAATTAACACACAACTCGCGCTGACGTATCCGGTATTTACGGAGGGTAGGATTTCTAAAGATGTATTGTAGATATACCTAGCCACTTGTATTGTATAACATTTGCATAGCGGCGGATTTTCGAACAGTTATCACATGGCAGTGACACTAAATGATCATCGCCACATATATACGCCTCAACTGACAACTCCGTGTCATATCTCGTTGTGACGGGGAGATGTCATGTATTTATACAGTGTGTGAATTCTCCATAGAAATGAAGAAGATGCAAAGTCACTGCACGTGTTTATGACATTCGCGGCATTCCACAAACAAACCAAATTTCTGTACGTCATTTCACCGTTGCCATTCCAGGTAACAGAGCTACTTCCTACCTCCTTTTGACGGGGAGAAAATAAGCGTTCCATAAATATATGACGAGGCCATTTTGTAAATAAATGAAGTACATATCCCATCATAGTTTTATTAAGACATGTTGATGACACGCGCACATAGTGACTGCACATTGTGACTGTGAGTACTTGCTACTTGATTCACGTTTGACAAATGTACTAGACAACTCTTTGTAATAGGATAGGGAAAAGTGTGCTTTCAAACAGTTTAACATATGATGTGTGTAGAAATCATTACACCGCCTAAGAAAAACATTTATTATATTTGTCTCATGTGTCATTTATGCGAATCGGACTTCGACGATGTATAATTATCACCATATTGACAATAGCTGTTAAATCTCATATCAAGTTTACATGTGCGACTGTTTCCTTGCACAGTGATACGTTATATTCGAAACGTTATTGTAATTGGGATGATTATGTTGCTGCATATAAATATATATATATATATATATATATATATATATATATATATATATATATATATATATATGTATATATATAATGTGAATATCAATACAAATCAACTAAATTGTGTGTCCGTGTGCTTCAGTATATTATTAGTTTTTAATATCAACCTACCGGTATAGTTTGCACTATACACAGAGCGCAATTGCACCAATTGTGTGTGTTTTCTGTATTGTTACAGTTACTTTATTTGGTATTACTTTGCCTCAGTGCTAAAACATATATACGTTACAATTTACTCCATAGGCATAGTACAATTGGCCCCCGTATCGGGATACATTTAATATTTTAGGACACATAACATATAACACATTTTACAACAAATACGTAGTAAGCCAGGTGATTGAGTATGAACCAGTTATCTGCGGAAGATATGTGGGGATACTTTGGCATGACAACAGTTTCGATCGGATAAGAAGCCCACCAGCAATTCTGAAATGTGTTGTTTTTGCTACAACTAGCCGGTCTCCCCTAATATTTGTATGCATTGAATAAACTAATTACAGGCCAAACAGGCAATTGTTTGTTGTAATGCACCTAAAGAAGTTAACTAAAACTAACCATTTCCATGTAAAATAAAATATGTTATATCAGTGGTTTTCTCAGAAGATGGTCTTAAAGTGGAAAATCTTAGTTTATGCAATCAATCAAAACAAAGCATTATCTGAGCTTTGGAAAACTAATGCGTCACAGAGCCGACAGTTGATTCAACTGTCATAACAAAAGACAACCAAGCGGCTCGTTAAAAAGAATCTTACGTTGATACACCAACTCTGTTGCTAAGTGTAAAGCCATGGTCGATATGAGCGGCTGTAAATCCAATCGTAGCGAAACCTGCAACAGAACCGGATATGTCAGTTCGATATGTGACCTGGAGAAATACAACACCGTGTAATGTGTGTGTGTGTGTGTGTGTGTGTGTGTGTGTGTGTGTGTGTGTGTGTGTGTGTGTGTGTGTGTGTGTGTGTGTGTGTGTGTGTGTGTGTGTGTGTGTGTGTGTGTGTGTGTGTGTGTGTGTGTGTGTGTGTGTGTGTGTGGTGTGTGTGTGTGTTTGTGTGTGTGTGTGTGCGTGGGTATGTATGTATGTATGTATGTGTGTATGTATGTGAATGTGTGTTTATATGTGTGGGTGTGTTTGCACTCGCGCGTGCGTACGTTCGTGCGTGCGTGCATGTAAATCTCGCATGGATGCGTGGCTTCGCCGAAATGATAGACACGTGAAAAGTACACTTTGTGTAAACCAGTATGCCCAGAACATCACTGTTTAGAATTGATTCACAGGTTCTGTAAGATATCACTATGACGAGTATGAATATCCGCAGAAAGTTATTGTAGATTTGTCGCCAGATGGCGCACGTAAGCAACACCGGTAAAACACATTGCACGTGAATCAATTAACACCCTGTTTCCACTCGAATGCGGCCGCACAGACTCTCCAAGATCGCTTCAAGACGCCAATCTATACAATGTACAGCTACTGTTAATTGTGCGTCGCATTGCACTAACAAAGGAAACCTTCATTGGAACGCATTTCCTCAAATGCGGTTGAATAGACTCTTTGAGACCACTTCGAAGCGGCGCTATACACTGTGCACCATTGACTGTTGTGCGTCGCATTTCGCTAACAAAGAAGCCTTCCCTTGGAATGGATTCACCTAAATCACGTCCATACTGGCATTTAGCACAACTGCCCCCAACAGAATGACATCAAGATGGCAGGTGTACTTGTAAACAAGTTTTCTATTTATCTAGAGTTCGACCGTTTTTACGGACGAACCCCGTCGTTCTGAGGTGTGTCCAACAGTGACAACAGTTGCTAGGCGGCCCTAGTGCTTAGGCTGAATTCCAAATATCGTCAATATTCACGACAGATTTACCATACACACCATCACACGTCTCGTAGAAGCATAACTATACAGGATGTATATTGATGATATTAATAACGAAAACGCAACTAATACGGATGACTCACCTGTTTGTTGTAAACGACGTTTTGTTTACACAGTGACACGCTCGTTGCCCACCTGCGTGATCTATGGCTATGCCACCTATCGGGCAGTGCTGACTTATGAAGGCAGTCGATCGAGTTCTTTGTTCTTCTTTTGAATCGTAGAACCGTCGTATGTACAATTCCGCCATCCGTCGGCCGTTCTTGATATTTACTTGGAATAATGTTTACTGGCCGACAGTTAAATCGTGTTTACCGTGCATTCAGCAGCAATGCTGACATAAGGGTATAGTAAGCCACGCATCTCTACTTGAGTTACCCAGCACGTATCGCTGAGCTACCTAGCACGTATTTTTACCTGATATACCCAGCACGTATAATTTGCTGAGGTACACAGCAGGTATCATTAGCATAGTTAACCAGCACGTATCATTTGTTGAGTTACCCAGCACATATCATTTGCTGAGTTACCCAGCACATATCATTTGCTGAGTTACCCAGCACGTATCATTTGCTGAGGAACCCAGCACGTATCATTAGCTGAGTTAATCAGCACGTATCATTTGCTAAGTTAATCAGCACGTATTGTGACATGAGTCACAGCACATATTACCTGCTGAGTTACCTTGTACATATCACTAGCTGAGTTACCCAGCACACATCACCAGATGAGTAAACTAAGAACACATCACCAGCCAAGCATATTTTACCAGCTGAATTACCCGGCACATATTACCAGGTGAACTACCCGGCAAGTGTTAGTCTTCGACCAAGTGCTGCACTCGTTTGGCGGCAATGCGGCGTGAACTGTACAAACCTGGCATTGATCAAGGCTGATCACCAGGCTACACTGACGGCGTCAGCAGCGAAAGCGTCAGCGGCGACAGCGTCAGCGGCGACAGCGTCAGCGGCGTCAGCAGCGATGGCATCAGCGGCATCAGCGGCTTCAGCAGCGACGGCATCAGTGGCGTCAGCGGGGACGGCATCAGCTGCGTCAGCGGGGACGGCATCAGCGGCGTCAGCGGGGATGACATCAGCGGCGTCAGCAGGGATGACATCAGCGGCGTCAGCGGGAATGACATCAGCGGCGTCAGCGGGGACGGCATCAGCGGCGTCAGCAGCGACGGCATCAGTGGCGTCAGCGGGGACGACATCAGCGGCGTCAGCGGGGACGACATCAGCGGCGTCAGCGGGGACGGCATCAGCGGCGTCAGCAGCGACGGCATCAGCGGAAACAGTGTTAACCCATACTGCAATTCCTGTGAAAGTGACTCCAGGCAGAACCGCTCTGCCTGCACCGTCATTACGCAACAACCTCATTCAAACTGTCAACAGAAGCAACTTGATGTCTGTCAAATTGCTACAACACTGCACGACCAACTGCCTTAGAGCTGCTGTTCTGAACACCCGGTCAGCGTGTGAGCTCGAGAAGTGTCAACAAATCAAGGATTTAATAACTGAAAACTAGCTAGACATTTGCTCGCTTACGGAAACATGGCTTAAGCCATCTCACATTGCCGTGAAGGCTGTGGTACACAATGAAACACATTCCAGGAGCCAACGCAAGAGGCGGAGGCGTTGCCATTATCTTCCGTGACTCCATCTCTGTGACTGTTTCGAAACACAACACTTACACCTCCATGGAATACCTCAACTGTTTATTCAAAGTTGGTCTCGAACTATTACGAATCGTAACGATATACAGACCTCCACCAAAAGCAAAGTCGCCAAACGTTCCAGTATTTCTGAAGGAGTTTGCCGATCTCCTCGAAGACCTCACACTTACATCCGGCCAGCTGCTGCTGGTTGGAGACTTGAACTTTCACTTCGATAATCCCACCAGTGCACACACAAAGCCGATCATCGACCTTCTCTCCGCAACAAACCACCAGCAACATGTTAACCTGGCAACTCACCAGAAAGGCCACATCCTCGATGTCATTATAACGAGACGTGATGAACTGCCTATTGCTGATATCACCTGTGACGAATCGGTTAATTCTGACCACTCCGCCGTCATCTTTACTGTTCCAACTACACATACAGTACAGCCTAAGAGAATGATTACTGTGCGTAAGTTGAAAAATGTCAACACTCAGCAAATCAGTCACGACATTGATTGCTCTGATCTGCGCGTCAGAAGCAGAGGCTTTTTCCTGTTACAACAACACACTGCTGTCAATACTTGACCAGCATGCTCCTGCAAGAAAGTGCAATATCACAGTAAAGAACAATGTGCCATGGTACAACGCGGATATAAAAGCTGCTAACGCCAAACGGAAGCGGCTGGAACATCAGTGCAGGAAAACACAACTAACTGTACACCGCGATATGTTTACATGTCAAAGAAACAAAGTGAACACCATGTGCGCTGAAGCAAAGAAGACCTACTACAAAGAAAAGTTGTCGGACATCCGTAGTAATGCGCAATTCTACAACATCGCAAACAAGTTGCTGCATCGGCGCAAAACAATAACACTACCGAACTATGAATGTGCCGAATCACTTGCTAACAAGTTCGCAGACTACTTTGATGAGAAGATCCAGCGTATTCGCACCACTCTACAAACGCCACACTCCTGTGTTATCGACTGTACTGTGTGCACAAATCGCCCTGACACTGAATGCCAGCTGTCAAGCTTCGTGACAGTCACACGAGCGGAAATCACACAACTATTAAGTAAGTCACCATCCAAGACATGAAAACTTGATCCGATTCCTACACATTTCGTAAAACAGTGTCACGACGTCATGGCAGTACCAATTACGAACATTATCAACAAGTGTTTGATAGACGGAATGCCCGATGAGATGAAAGCTGCCATCATCACACCCATTTTGAAAAAGGCAAGTCTTGACAGTGAAACGTTGAAAAGCTATCGACCTATATCGAACATGTCCTTTCTGACAAAGTTACTGGAGAGAGTTGTGGCAGACCGGTTGATTGCACACATGCGTGACAATGATCTCTACATGCCGTTACAATCAGCATACCGGCAAAACTGCAGTACCGAAACAGCACTACTACACGTGCATGACAGCGTAATCCGGTCCATCGACGAACGCAAAGGTGTGATTCTGTTGCTAATCGATCTGAGCGCAGCATTCGATACGATTGATCACGATATTCTTCTAAACACCATCGGCGTCAAGGATCGTTGCTTGTCATGGTTCGCTGCCTACTTACTACACAGACAATACACGGTGTTGATTGCCGGCGAGCAGTCAAGACCACACAAGCTGACATGTGGTGTCCCGCAAGGGTCAGTCCTCGGACCACTATTGTTCACGATTTATATGACCCCTCTTGCGTCACTACTCAAACTTCATGGCATGACTTACCACCTATACGCCGACGAAACCCAACATTTCCAAGAATTCAGCCTAAGCGACAACACTTCACCCGAGATTGCCGTCAGGAAAATGTAACGCTGTGTCACCAATATCCGTCAATGGATGAAGACCAACATGTTGAAGCTGAACGACGACAAAACAGAGATCCTCATCATCCGTCCGACATCTGCAAACCAACACCTCCTTCCCGAAAGAGTAAGAATCGGTAACACAGACGTGACACCCAACACGCATGCCAGAAATTTGGGAGTGACATTCGATTGCAAAATGTCCCTTGAGCGACATGTAACAAACACTTCTAGAACAGCATACTACCATCTCCACAGCATCGGACGCATTCGTCGTTATTTAGAACAAGGTCACACAAAACAGCTAGTGCATGCCCTTGTCATATCACGAATTGACTGCTGCAACAGCCTCCTGAATGGACTGTCAGTGGCGGTAGTTGAAAAACTACAGCGCGTCCAAAATGCTTGTGCTCGTGTTATACTAATTCGACCAAAACGAGACAACGTCACGCCCATGCTCTTGGAGCTGCACTGGCTTCCTGTTAAGTGTCGCATCACATTCGAGACCCTACTTCTCACCTTTAAATGCCTCCATGGTCTTGCACCTACATACTTATCAGCACTTCTCTCTACCTATTGCCCGACACGCAGTCTGCGGTCTTCTGACCAGTTACTACTTAATCAGCCCACTTCCCGAACTAAAATTGGCGAACGATCCTTCTCCTGTGCAGCTCCAAAGGCATGGAACCAACTACCCATTGCTGTGCGACAATGTACGACTGTGAATCATTTCAAAGTAGCACTCAAGACGCATCTGTTTACAGCTTACTATTTTGACAGTCTGTGATCACAGTTAATCAGTCAACGATTCACAGTCAACGATTCATACATTTATTTTAATTAACTTATTCATTTAATTAGCATATATTTATACAATTTTATTTTATTTACTATTTACAACATATTTATACTATTTTACTTATTTATTCATTTTTAATATAGTGTGTAGTTGTGTGCCAATTTAAGTCTGTATTTTAAAGCAACATATTTGTTTTATTAGTATATCCTCATTTTATCAAAGTAGTATTGTATTAACGTTTTAGTATTATTATTATATATATATATATATATATATATATATATATATATATATATATATATATATATATTATTATTATTATGTTATTAGTATGTATTTTAGTATCATTATTTTAGGAATAATCATTGTAAAGCGCCCCAGAACAATTATTTGCATGGGGCGCTATATAAGAAATAAACTATTATTATTATTATTTATTACCAGCTAAGTTGCCTAGCACATCTCACAAGCTAAGTTACCCAGCACAACACACCACACCACACCATATGAGTTATCCAGCACAATTACCAGCTAATGTACCCAGCACACATCACCAGCTGAGTTACCCAGCCCACATCACCAGCTGAGTTACCCACAACGTGTTATCAAATAAAACTTTCCTCGGAACGGATTACCTCGCATACGGTTGAATAGGCTTCAAAGCGCCGCTACACAATGTACACTTACTGTTGAGCGTCGCACTGAACAAACAAAGGAAGCCTTCCCGTGGAATGGATTCAAAGAAGTCACTTCCAGAGTCAGCTGCATTTGACACGATTGCCATCAATATAATGACACCAATGTGGCAGGTGTACTTGTAAACAAGTTTTATATTTACTTAGAGTCCAACCGTTTTTTATTGAATTATGTCCCGTCGTTCTGAGGTGTGTCCAGCAGTGACAACAGTTGCTAGGCGGCCCAACTGTTTAGGCTAAATTAAACATATCGCCAATATTCACGACATATATGTACCTTAGACACCTTCACATGTCTCGTAGTTTTAAACAATACTATACAGCACGTATATTGATGATATTCATAACGAAAACGCAACTAATACGCATGACTCACCTGTCTGTTGTAAACGACGTTTTGTTTACACAGTGACTCGCTCGTTGCCAACCTGCGTGATCTATGGCGATGCCACCTATCGGACAGTGCCGACTTATAAAGGCAGTCGATCGAGTTCTTTGTTCTTTTTTGAATGGTTGAACCGTCGTATGTACAATACCGCCATCTGTCGGCCGTTCTTGATATTTATTGGAACAATGTTTCCTGACCGACAGTTAAGATCATGTTGATCGTGCATTCAGCAGACCTACCGCCTGACGAGTAAAGTAAACCACGCATCTCTAGTTGAGTTACCCAGTGCGTATGGATACCGGTCAAAACGGCGACAATCCAAAACAGCGACAACCAAAACGGCGACACATCCAAAACGGCGACAACCAAAACGGCGACACTTCCAAAACGGCGACAACCAAAACGGCGACACATCCAAAACTGCGACACCCCAAAACGGCGACATACCCCCACCGTTTTGGTATGTCGCCGTTTTTGGTTATATCCAAAACGGCGACACGCCAAAACGGCGATAAATCCAAAACGGCGACACGTCAAAACGGCGACATGCACCGTTTTGGTATGTCTCCGTCTTAAATTTGGATAAGTTTTGTATATCAATCTAATTGGATTGTCGCCGTTTTGAATGTGTCGCCGTTTTGGTTACCGCCGTTTTGGAGTGTCGCCGTTTTAGTTTGTCGCCGTTTTGGCGTGTCGCCGTTTTGGTCTGTCGCCGTTTTGGATTTGTCGCCGTTTTGGTTGTCGCCGTTTTGGCTTAGTTAACCAGCACGTATGATGTATCAGTTCGATCTGTGACCTGGAGAAACAAAACACCGTGCAGTGTGTATGTGAGCTCTCGCTGGGTTACCCGACACGTATCATTAGCTTTGTTACCCAGGACGTATATTTAGCTTAGTTAACCAGCAGTTGTCATTAGCTTAGTTACCCAGCATATACAATTAGCTGAGTTATCCAGCACGTATCATTAGCTTTGTTACCCAGCACGTATAATTAGCTTTAGTTACCCAGCACATATAACCAACCTAGTTACCCAGCACATATAACCAACCGAGTTACCAAGCACATATTACCAACATAGTTACCAAGCACATATTATCAACCTACCAAGCACGTATTACCTATTGAGTTACATAGCACATATTACCAACTGAGTTACCAAGCACATATTACCAACTGAGTTACCAAGCACATATTACTAGCTGAGTTACCAGCACGTATTATCAAATAAAATAATGTATCTTCTCATGTTATATATATATATATATATATATATATATATATATATATATATATATATATATATATATATATATATATACATATATATATATATATATATATATATATATATATATATACATATATATATATATATATATATATATATATATACATATATATATATATATATATATATATATATATATATATATATATATATATATATATCAGAAGGAAATCACGAGAAAGTGGAACACTGACAAAACTTGGAAATTAAATATTTACATTCCACCAATTTTCCCTTGTAGTATCGTGATGTAAATGTACCAAGGTAATAAGTAGAAGATAAATTGTTGCCTGGTGTTGATTATTTTTGACGAAGATATGGACCATTCACATTTTTGTGTCGCGTCTGTCGCACTTATATAAATTCATGTATCCAGCAAATAAGATCGCATGGGAGGGGGCTGAAACAACCTGGAACGA
>OZ024865.1:13129528-13134528 GCA_964017155.1 Oasisia sp. SBJ-2009
TAAATTGTTGGGTACCGTACCAGTGGTATAGAATGCGTACAATAAAAGCTGGACAGCCACGATCAATTAATTTACCAAATAGCTTGCTGTGGTTAACTTTGTCGAAGGCTTTGGAGGCATCCAACATAGTAACATACATAGAAGACCCATTAGCAATATAGTTTCGAAAAAGTTCTTTTAACAGAAATATGAGCATCTCAGTAGAGTGATGCTTTTTAAATCCAAATTGATTGTCACATGTAATGAGAAATGGGATAGCCCTGGATAATATTAATGATTCAAATAGTTTGCTAGCTACTGTGGCAAGGGCAATGGGTCTATAGTTGTTATTGTCTGACAAATCACCAGATTTATTTTTAATGATAGGAGCTATGATTGTTGTCATCATAGTATCAGGTAAAAAACCATGTATTAACAGACTGCTATACAACAAAGACATAAGAATATGTAGTTTTTCGTTAGCATACTTAAAATGTTCATTACTGATATGGTCATAGCCACAGGCTTTACCAACAGGCATAGCAATTATTAATTCTTGTAGTTCTTTAACTTTAACAACCATATTGTCGCTAAGTTGAATATTGCTACAATACATGTCAATCTTATGAATGTGAACAGTAGACTCGGGTACAGAGTTAAGCAGTGATTGGTAATGATGAAGCCACATATTTCTGACGTTTTCAGCACCACAGGCACCTCCAACATTACTGGGGTTAGGTAACCTGGCATTGTTTGCTTGTTTGATGCCCTTCCAAAAGTTTTTAAAATCATGGCTGCTCAGATTGGAAGCTAGTCGCTCCGCTTTAAGAGATTCAGCATTTTTTTCGCAATGTCTTTTGTTGCGTTTAAACTGGGCACGTTTAATTTTCATTAAGTCATACAAAGAACCATGTCTCAGACTCCCAGCAGACCGCCAGATGAGAAAAGTTTCTCTGGCAGCTTGATGAGAGTCCCTGACTAGGTCGTTCCAACCAGGAACATTGAATTTTCGGGATGTGTTATACGTTTTAGTAGGAATGACATCGGAAGCATCCGTAAGAGAATGTATGATATCATTATAAAATTTGCACAAGAGCAGCTGATGGGCTACATCATGGCAGTTAGGATTGGTACAACTTAGAGCAGCATGTGGTACGTCAATGCCGGATAAAAGAGAACCAGAATTGTTGTAATAGTTGAGAAGGTCATGGGAGGAAGCACAATCCCACATGGGACTGGGCTTACAAGTTTGTTGCGTAGTGGATGATTCAGAAGTGGGTAGTAATTTGATAGAAATGGTAAACGATAGAGGAAAATGATCCGAAGAGACACAGTCATAATTAATTACCATATCAGAGACAGATGAGTGACTGGAGTGGGTGCAAAGCACATGATCCAGCCAGCTCCTAGAGCCATGGGCGTCACTAACATATGTAAACGAATCGGGGGGAAGATACTTAATGTCACTTGGGATAAAGTGGCATTCACTAATAAAAGAATTTAGAAATGGTGAAAATATGCTAGTCTTGATTAAATCAGCATTAAAGTCTCCAACAATAAAAATATTACTTGAATCAAATGAGTCAGTTATGGCTTGGATCTTGCCTAAAATAGCTTGATATTCATCAACATTATCATCGCTCTGATATGGTAGATATACATTAAGAACAAGAATTGTGGCATTAAAAGTAGTGATTTTTAGACCAAGAAGTCTTTTCTCATCGTCATAAACCAAAATTTCGATGGATGGGTCAAGTGATCTTCGCCATAAAAAACAAAGACCACCGTGAGGACGACCACTGAAGCCATCACCATAATCGATGGAGCTAATGCCCCTAGCACTGAAGTCAGAGTGCAAAGAATTAATATATGAAAGGCTCTGTTTGGGAAGCCAATGTTCTTGCACAGCAAGTATATCACATGCAGTTAAAATGTTAATCAAATCAAGTGAACTGTTCCGTATGCTTCTCGCATTAAAGGAAGCAATACGTATACGACAGTCTATAGGTGTGTCGAATTAGCTGTGTTGTGTTTCCTTGGAGGAAAGTATCGACCAATCTTAGTGCCAACTGGCCAAAGGTTGGCGTCATAGAGAGTGTTCGGCCTGCCAATGTCAACACACAGTTTGAAAGAGGCGTAGTAGTTGTGAGTTGATGGAATGCGTTCACAGGTGCACTTCATCTTCAAGTTAGAAGACACATACGTCGAGACGTCCACACATGATGTGTCGGTATGAAAACCGGTTAAAAAGTAATCCGCCGATACAAGTCGAGCGGGAGCACATTTGAGTCCACACTTGACGGACGATTTTCCAGTGGTCATTTGATGCGTTTTGTGTTGCTTAACACTAACAGATGACACATACGTTTTCGTTGATGGCTTGCGTGGTTTCTTGGAGACAACGTCGGTCCACAGTGGCGAAGATGTGTTACCGGTAGGCGTAATAGATGTAGTGGTCTCGACTGACTGTTGTGGAGCAGGGGGCGAGCCCATCAGGGAAGTGATCGCTGATTCAATCGAGATTGACGCCGCAGATTGTAGAGGAGTGATTGGCGGAGATGTTGAGCTCTGGGATGATCTACAGCGTTCAGAGGAGATGGCGAGACGTGTAGGCACGAATTTGGCGGCTGTCGTTGTAGCAACATTAGCAGTAATGATCTGCGGCAGTGGCAGCAGGGATTTCGCAGTGGCATTCACAAGTTTGGGCACTCCTGAAGTAAGTGACGACACCAGAGTAGAGATCTGCGTCGACAGTGTAGACACTGAGTTGGTTAGTAGCTGGAACGCGTCATCAGTGTCGTTCTGTTTGTTCTTGCACATAGTAATTTCACGGGATAAAGAGGAAACGTCCACATGATTAAAGTCGATGTTTGGCAGCTTACCAAGATCACGGGCCACGAAGATTGGTATGTGATTCGGGTCAATTTCGTCCAGGACTTTGGAGATGTCGTCGATGTTGTGTTTCGCTCTGTCTGAACCTTGACGTTTGATACGCCGGTTTTTTAAAGTAACGGAAATGTGCGAATGCAGAACGTCTTTGGCTTTATTGATGTCAGTGTCCGTAAAATTGTCAAGTACAATTCGGAGAAGTACAGAACGCGGCAAGATGTCCATTCTATTTATATAAAAGCATAAGAGTTCGTTGATGACAATGACGTTGTCGCCGGTAGCTGTCATGGGCGTGGCCATAGCGTCGGGCGATAATAGAGGTCAGCTGATTTTGGTTCAGGTTTTTCGTTACATGCTCGATTCAGCTGTCGCTTCCGTTCATCGGCATTCGATAACGCTGGTCGACATCCTCAAGTATTTGCCGACAGTCAAGAAAACCTGAGTATACTTTGTTTAGTTTGCAAAAAATTGGCGAGATTTATCACCCGTCGAGGGAGCGGCTAAACAACTTTGAAATCCCTAATCCTGCCACGAGCTATTCGTTAACCCTCCTGTGATGATTACTGTGAAGAGTTGCTTAAAATGTCGTTTAAAACAATAACATATTACGTTTGTTTAAATCATTGTCACGGATTATGGTGCTCTACAGTCACTTGATTAATGCTTGCTATCAAAAGATGCCTCAACACTTTTTTTGCTTCGTGTTAATTTGCGACAAATAAATTTGCTGAGATGTTATATACATCCTAGCGAACAACCCATAGTATTTACACCACATATGCTTTGTCATGTCGCTGCACGTCGATGATTTTGTCACAGCGTAACGTGGTCTTGTTTTTGTTATACAACTGTGTTGCTGGCGATAATTTTGGAATGTTTCAGCAGGGTTCCATGGGGGTGCGAATCTTGGGTTTGCGCAATAGTTCAAAAGACTGAAAGAAATACTGTACATTTGTGCTGCACGAGAGAAAGTCGCAGATTATATCTTCAACAGCGGCTATCTCTTAATTGCAACTGATCTTCCTAACCCTCGATCTTCAATCCTTCCAATTACATTTCTCACTCTCTTCCCTAACGCTACCGTCCTCTTTTCTATTATGTTTCTTCACGACTTTGAATACAACGTTACACAATATTCACCACACATTACGATATGCATGTTCCATTTGCAATACCGGGTCAACATCAATGCTTCCCTTAGTGGTGCACCTGTAGTATTTTCCCCTTTGAACCGTGACGCTAGGCTGACACACACTTTCTTCAGCAGTAGGTTTTTCCCCCTGCAGTGTTTACACTTACTCGTATAACAGTGGTGTTCTGTGTTAGTAGGGTTTGTGTGGCATTTAACTTATTTGGGTGTTGTTTGACGTCTCATCTACTCAGACAGCTGAACATTATGTTTGCATGTGTGTGTTTGTATGAATATGTGCGCGTGTGTGTGTGTGCGAGTGCTACATATGTGTTTGTCAATGTCGTTGCGTGTACGAGTGAGTGTGTATGTACGTGTGCGGCTGTGTGTGTGGGCGCGCGCGACAGCACAGTATGTACATATGTTTGTGCATATGTGTTGAAAGAAATCAACTTAAAACGCATTCTACACTATCATTCCTTCAGGGAGCACAGGTGATTTAAGTTATAAACAGCCACACCTAAAACCATCCCGGTAGAGTTTTCAACAGGAACAGCTCATGTTGTTGACCTAATTTCAAACGCTCTCTTGGTAGCGTGAATTCTACAGTGGGTCGCCTTACAACGAGGTTACCGTCCTTATAGCTCTCCGTAAATGGGCCACCGTCACGGCTGATTCGGCGTTCGTTTCGTTATGGTTCACTCGTCGCGAACAAACGCTGTGACCAAGAAAACACTGCGAACCTGTTTACTAAATATACCTTGTGAACCGTGATGCTAATCTGATTCGTAACCTCGTCAGCAGTAACATTATCCTCACCCGGCTGGCTACACTTACACGTCTCACAGTGTTGTTCCGTGTTACTACTTCGTATTTCACTTTTCTGGGTTTATTTAACGGCTCGTCTGCTCAAAGAGGTAGGTGAGATATGTATGTTTCGTTCATGAATGTCACCTGTTGTTTTGTCGTTGTTTATTCTACTGAGTTATTGACATAGGCGGAC
>OZ024865.1:13144528-13149528 GCA_964017155.1 Oasisia sp. SBJ-2009
TTTGATATTTCCTATTTTTATTATAATTACGTTACTGATAACGTTTATTCCTGTGCTTGTTTTACTACATGACTTATTAATTACGTAACACATTCACCATGTTTTCCACAGTGTTACTAAAGAGTATTTCACGTGCATCGTGAAGCCAGTGTCCAGGGCGTGTGGGGCCAGTGCTGGTCGTTGGTATCGGGAACTGACCGTTCAGTTCATGAAACCAGCTCTTGCCAAGATGAAATGCTCTATTCCGGGTGAGTTTCCGTTGTTCACTAGGATAATAGATTAACGCTATTTAACCGTTCAGTAATGCATGACAACAGAGGTATTTTCTATGACATATGAGTGTGCAGATGTAACCTGAATACGGCGTTGAGCACGGTCTTGAGCATACTCAGAATTTGGAAGTTTCATGCTCAAGTCTGAATACGATATCGTACTCGGAAAGTCTAATTACCTCCTTAGTTATGAGCACGGTGAGAGAGCACGGAGTACTGAGTACGGTTTCATAACCTCGGGCCCAGGGTCCGAGGTTATAAAAGGTTATAAATCGTCTTGAGTACTTGCTCAAGCCGTTTTTATAACCACCGTGAGCACGGATTCTCTATTGAGTATGATATCTGAATCTGATCACGGAGTTGAGCATGAGCATTGTTAACTGTTAAGCAGTCAACTGAATTAAGCCCTACATTACTACTGCGATACGACTCCGCCTAGAGCAAACTTTACTGCATGAATTTGAGACTTTTAATAACTTTCGTTTAGTTAATCTTTTGAAACAAAAATTTCAATACAATATACGACAAAATGAATATGGTCAGATAACCATTTTATTGACCATATTATAGGGCTTTCTTGTTTTTTTTTTGGGGGGGGAAACATTACGTTTTATGTGACACGAACATTTCCACTTGTTGTTTTAGGCGGCTACACCTACCTTGAGAATGGAGGCAACGAAGCTACTAGGGTTCCGATTGCCGCGATGATGCTAGTCGTGGTGGTGCTACTTGGCATGTAATGGGCCAACGCGTGGTTCACTGTTATCGCATGGATATCGCCTTGCTTGCACGCACCCACGGCTCAACGATGACAATCTGCGTTTGTCAAAAAGTCGGAATGAAATATATTGATGGCTGGCTGGACACATTTTACTAAACTATCTAATTAATATTCTGCGCCTGTAAGTACTTATCAACAGTTCACGAATCCGGATTCCCCTTTAATTTGTTATTTAACAATTGGTAAGCAATAGACCGTTGACATTATCATATTGATGACGGCAAGATATCTTTGTCACCACGGACTCCTTGACATTATCTTATAGTTGATAGTTAGCATCACCTGATCGGCGACATTATCATATTGGTCTCGTCGTCAGATCGTTTACACCGTGTTATCATTATCACCGCCAGATCGCCGACACCTTCAGATTGTTGACAACGTCAGATCGTTGGCATGAACAGATGGTTTATATCGTCAAATCGTTGTCACCACAATACAATACAGGAATATCTTGCAAAGTGTTCATACTCATGAGAATTTCGCATTCCACGAAATATTTACGTAGCTGTAATTAAGTAATTATTGGATTATCATGACTTGCTTGTTTCGTAAAAAATACAAATGTAATGTGATTAACGCATATTCTAGTGATGGATCATGGTTAACGTAACGTATGAACCTTGTTTCTATGTTATCATAACAGTTTTGGTAGCATTGAATTATTGAACATACATACTGCACAAATTTGGTAGACTGTGTTTTTGCACACTAGATATTTCACTGCTATCGTAAACTAAAGATTGCTCCTACATGTGAAGCATTTTATTGTAATGCACTTTGCTACACTATTCATGCGTTGCTTAATAAACGTTGAACCACACATTGCTGTTAACATGAATACAATGTTGTTATTAGGAAGAACTATGGGACAGCCTCGTGATCGCAATTACACATTTGCCATACACATGTTTAGTTTTGTCCGGACAAGCTGTGCTAGGATACATCATACAAACTATTTCGTAGTGTTTTATTCCGTATAATTCATTATTATTAGTAGTAGTAAGATCCGGTATCGACTGATAATGTCAGAAGATACAGATTTACATTGGCAAAAAAGATATATCAATACCGACATATATACACAGACACTCCGGATGTTGTTTGACTATCGAATGTTGTTCGATTCTTTTCGTACATAAGATCAAAGATTCACTTCGATTTGAGTAAGTGCCCGTGCGTGCGTGCGTGCGTGCGTGCGTGTGTGCACGTGTGTGCGTGCCTGCGTCCTTTTGTGAGTATGCGTGCGTGTATGTTTGCGTGTTCCTAAGTGAGTACGTGCATTTTTGGATGTGTGTGTGTGTGTATGTGTGTGTGTGTGTGTGTGTGTGTGTGTGTGTGTGTGTGTGTGTGTGTGTGTGTGTGTGTGTGTGTGTGTGTGTGTGTCTGTGTCTGTGTGTCTGTGTGTGGTGTATGCGTATGACGTGTGTGCTTTCTGTTACTGTATTTTTGATGCTGATGTAACCGGTTTCAAAGTATTCCTACACATGGTACTACGAGTAGGCGTGTTCACTTTTCACCCGTTGTAAGCACAAAGAACCATTTCACTAATGCTTGATGACCTCTTTAATCCAATTTTGCTCCTTAAAATACATTTTCGTCCTTAGCAGTGACCTTGAGTACTTGAAAACTATCAACCCCATGACACGTCAACTGGGCATTGTCACCAGTGTGTCATGAATTTTTTTTTAGTAATACGGCATTACTTTTGGCTCAGCGCTCTTTAGCTTTGTGAAACGGTCCCTGGCCTCATTATTCAGTGAACCGTTACGTCAGGTGGCTTCGCTGTTTTGTCAGTGTATGTGCACAACACTGTTCACTGACGCGTGTCCCATTGTTGGCTGCGTTCCAGTCACCATGTCCAACTTCGATTGAGCTATGCGAGTAACCCGAGTAACGCAGATACCAATCGAACATCCAAGATCACGTGACTATACTTGTTTATAGATAAACAAGGTACATTTTCAAGGCCGCTTCCCGAGGCAATCGCGGTTTGGAGAGGATTAAATCGAGTAACTGAGGTCATTAGCAATGACAGCCAGTAGGAGACGTAGGTCCCTACTATACAAGCAATTAATTAAACATTACACGACACAACCATTTAAATGTGCATCTAATATTATGTTAGACAGCATATTCTATGTATTGTTGTTATTATTGTTATTATTATTATTGTTATTATTATTATTATTATTTTTAGTAGTAGTAGTAGTAGTAGTAGTAGTAGTAGTAGTAGTAGTAGTAGTAGTAGTAGTAGTAGTAGTAGTAGTAGCAGTAGTAGTAGCAGTAGTAGTAGCAGCAGTAGTAGCAGCAGCAGTAGCAGTAGCAGTAGCAGTAGCAGTAGCAGTAGCAGTAGCAGTAGCAGTAGCAGTAGCAGTAGCAGTAGCAGTAGCAGTAGCAGTAGCAGTAGCAGTAGCAGTAGCAGTAGCAGTAGCAGTAGCAGTAGCAGTAGCAGTAGCAGTAGCAGTAGCAGTAGCAGTAGCAGTAGCAGTAGCAGTAGCAGTAGCAGTAGCAGTAGCAGTAGCAGTAGCAGTAGCAGTAGCAGTAGCAGTAGCAGTAGCAGTAGCAGTAGCAGTAGCAGTAGCAGTAGCAGTAGCAGTAGCAGTAGCAGTAGCAGTAGCAGTAGCAGTAGCAGTAGCAGTAGCAGTAGCAGTAGCAGTAGCAGTAGCAGTAGCAGTAGCAGTAGCAGTAGCAGTAGCAGTAGCAGTAGCAGTAGCAGTAGCAGTAGCAGTAGCAGTAGCAGTAGCAGTAGTAGTAGTAGTAGGATTTAAGACCAAAAAGATGCACATACCAATATACACACTGAACAACTGATTATTTTGTTTATTTACATAAAGGGTTTATCTCTGTCATCGCGAGCGTCGCTGTTCAGTTGGATTACGCTCGTAGTAATGAGTGCGCAGTGTAATTGATCATAAACCGGATACTACGTTAGGGTTACGAGAGAAACTCGAGTAGGCCAATCGAACTCTGCCCTTGTGTTTACCGCGAATACCAGTTGGTGAACTTTACATAACCCAGTTGCATAAATGTACCAGTCATTTATGGGAGGAGATCGAGAACTTCCCAGTTGGCCAATGATGTTTACCGTCTACAGGAGGGGCCTGGAACACAGCGCAAGTACTTCAGAGTTCATCTATCTGTGCGTTATTCAACGGTTTATCTGTTCAGGCAGGTCTTGACTCAATAAAATAAAAATAAAACGTTCCCAGAAGTCTCTTCAATTATAATATGGCATGCAAACTACAATTTGGTTTTACCAGTAACTGTATGTTTTAAGTCATATGTGTGAGATTATGACAGACACATAGCAATTGAGCTAAACAGCGATGATATCAACGGTATCTACCTGTCCAAGACCGGGCTAGGGGCACCTCAATGTAATGTAGTGTAGTCATAAGGGTTCGCGACTTGCTTGCATTTTCAGCCATTTTCTATGGACTTTACTCTCACGCCCTTTGCACTGACATACTATTTTTATTCTGCTGCATTTTTTTCATTTGTTCGTTACTTCAATTCTTGTTTTACCTTACTGTGACAACCCAGTCATCCTAGCGATTCAAGCTACTAATTTCTTACTATCGATCTTATACGAGGAGGACTGGTGGTGTCCTCTAGTGAGTATTCGTAGGTTAATTCAGCAAGGGCCCAACTGCTGGAGTTTGGGCGCTTCTTGAATTGAACACATAATGTACACCACATTTGTTTATAACAGATACCATGAAGGCAAGATTACAATTCGTGTAGCCCTTTTTGAACTCAAAGAGTCCTATTATTATGGCAAGGATGAAACAAAAAATAAAACCATAAATTGCATAAGAACAATGTGGATGTTGTACAGGATGAGAAACAAATAATGTAATTTATTATACGGTTAAAATGCATTTGACCAAGTTCGTTATGAAGATATCATATAAATACTCGAGAGTTTGAGCATTGGTGGAAAA
>OZ024865.1:13154528-13157028 GCA_964017155.1 Oasisia sp. SBJ-2009
AGTTGTACCAGCCTACGGGCTAAATTATAACATACATGTCTTAGCATTGGTGAAAATTGTAATCATACGTAACTGTTGCTATTTCTCTCTTTCTATATATATATATATATATATATATATATATATATATATATATAATATATATATATATATCCTTCTCTCTCTATCTATCTATCTATCTATCTATCTAACTATATATCTATCTATCTATCTATCTATCTATCTATATCTATCAATCTATATATCTATCTATCATTATACGCCATATATTTATGAGTAATGTCATCTGCTGAATTGTTTTGCAGCATCTAATTACCAACTCACATTTCAAACATAAAATAGCAACTGCCACAGTTTCAACGATTACAATCAAGGCATATATTGATAGTGGCCTAGGAATAAAAGCCTGTGACATGTTTTGATTTATATTTATTAACAAACAACAACGACTATATTCACAGATAACATATTGGCCACATTAAACTGTAGTCTGCGACAGTCCATTGTGATTGTTATTAAGCGCCGGTGCCACCTTGCATGAGAGTACACTGGTCGAAGTATTGCTGGGGAATGTACCGGAGCAATTTGCAGTTTCCGGTGGATCGATCCAATAGGTGCAATTTGGAGAGTTGACTGGATGCGGCCGTCGACACACGCACAGGTAGAACTTGATGCAGTCAGCTAGGTCGGCGAGGTCTCCGGATGGACCAGTGCACTACGGCGTTCCTAATGAAGACACAGAACAGGTTTAGTAAGCCATGATATTTATTGTATTAAATAGGTAAACTGTTTTACATATATCACATCAAAGAAAACACAAACCCCGTCCGTCCGTCCGTCCGTCCGTCCGTCCGTCCGTCCGTCCGTCCGTCCGTCCGTCCGTCCGTCCGTCCGTCCGTCCGTCCGTCCGTCCGTCCGTCCGTCCGTCCGTCCGTCCGTCCGTCCGTCCGTCCGTCCGTCCGTCCGTCCGTCCGTCCGTCCGTCCGTCCGTCCGTCCGTCCGTCCGTCCGTCCGTCCGTCCGTCCGTCCGTCCGTCCGTCCGTCCGTCCGTCCGTCCGTCCGTCCGTCCGTCCGTCCGTCCGTCCGTCCGTCCGTCCGTCCGTCCGTCCGTCCGTCCGTCCGTCCGTCCGTCCGTCCGTCCGTCCGTCCGTCCGTCCGTCCGTCCGTCCGTCCGTCCGTCCGTCCGTCCGTCCGTCCGTCCGTCCGTCCGTCCGTCCGTCCGTCCGTCCGTCCGTCCGTCCGTCCGTCCGTCCGTCCGTCCGTCCGTCCGTCCGTCCGTCCGTCCGTCCGTCCGTCCGTCCGTCCGTCCGTCCGTCCGTCCGTCCGCCCGCCCGCCCGCCCGCCCGCCCGCCCCGCCCCGCCCCGCCCCGCCCCGCCCCGCCCCGCCCCGCCCCGCCCCGCCCCGCCCCGCCCCGCCCCGCCCCGCCCCGCACCGCCCCGCACCGCCCCGCACCGCCCCGCACCGCCCCGCACCGCCCCGCACCGCCCCGCACCGCCCCGCACCGCCCCGCACCGCCCCGCACCGCCCCGCACCGCCCCGGGTGGGTGGGTGGGTGGGTGGGTGGGTGGGTGTGTATGTATGTATGTGTGTATGGGTATATGTGAGTGTGTGTGTATGTGTATGTGTGTGGGTGTGTGAGAGTTTGTGTGTGTGTGTGTGTGTGTGTGTGTGTGTGTGTGTGTGTGTGTGTGTGTGTGTGTGTGTGTGTGTACACATGTGTGCGTGCCTGCGTCATTTTGTCAGTATGCGTGCGTGTATGTTTGCGTGTTCCTGTGTGAGTACGTGCATTTTTGTATGTGAGTTTGTGCGTGTTCGTGTGTGCATGTATGAACGTATGTATACGTACGTGCGTGTATGTGTGGGTGTGTGACGTGTGTGCTTTATGTTACTGTATTTTTTATACTGATGTAACCGGTTGCCAAGTTCACCCAGCGCAGGCATACACATGGTATTACGAGTATACGTGTTCACTGTTCACCCAAGCACAAGGAACCATTTCACTAATGTTTTATGACCTCTTTAATCCAATTTTGCTCCTTAATATACATTTGGTTAAGTAACTTTCAAGTAATCTTGAGTACTTGAAAACTATCAACCCCATGACACGTCAACTGGGCTTTGTCACCGGTGTGTCATGAAAATATTTTAAGTAATACGGCACTAAATTTGGCTAAGTGCTTTTAATCCTAGTGAAACGGTCCCTGGTCTCATTATTCAGTGAACCGTGACGTCAGGTGGCCGCGCTGTTTTGTCAGTGTATGTGCACAACATTGTTCACTGACTCGTGTCCCATTGTTGGCTGCGTTCCAGTCACCATGTCCAACTTCGATTGAGCTATGCTAGTAACCAGAGTGACGCGGGTACCAGTCGAACATCCAAGATCATTTGTTCACCTGACCATTCTTGACCTAGATAAACACGTTACATTTCCAAGGCTGCTTCCCGAGGCAATCGCGGTTTGGAGAGGATTAAATGACGTCATTTGCAGTGAGAACCAGT
>OZ024865.1:13162028-13169528 GCA_964017155.1 Oasisia sp. SBJ-2009
CGTCACGTCACGTCACGTCACGTCACGTCACGTCACGTCACGTCACGTCACGTCACGTCACGTCACGTCACGTCACGTCACGTCACGTCACGTCACGTCACGTCACGTCACGTCACGTCACGTCACGTCACGTCACGTCACGTCACGTCACGTCACGTCACGTCACGTCACGTCACGTCACGTCACGTCACGTCACGTCACGTCACGTCACGTCACGTCACGTCACGTCACGTCACGTCACGTCACGTCACGTCACGTCACGTCACGTCACGTCACGTCACGTCACGTCACGTCACGTCACGTCACGTCACGTCACGTCACGCCACGCCACGCCACGCCACGCCACGCCACGCCACGCCACGCCACGCCACGCCACGCCACGCCACGCCACGCCACGCCACGCCACGCCACGCCACGCCACGCCACGCCACGCCACGCCACGCCACGCCACGCCACGCCACGCCACGCCACGCCACGCCACGCCACGCCACGCCACGCCACGCCACGCCACGCCACGCCACGCCACGCCACGCCACGCCACGCCACGCCACGCCACGCCACGCCACGCCACGCCACGCCACGCCACGCCACGCCACGCCACGCCACGCCACGCCACGCCACGCCACGCCACGCCACGCCACGCCACGCCACGCCACGCCACGCCACGCCACGCCACGCCACGCCACGCCACGCCACGCCACGCCACGCCACGCCACGCCACGCCACGCCACGCCACGCCACGCCACGCCACGCCACGCCACGCCACGCCACGCCACGCCACGCCACGCCACGCCACGCCACGCCACGCCACGCCACTATGTAACAGTACATTTTCGGCCTTTGTCGTCAGCTAGAGATATCGGTGTGAAATTTACACCGATGTTAGTACCGAGTTGGGGTAATTATCGACTGCAAGCGAAACAAAGAACCGCGCGAGTCAAACTTGGCCGTGTCTGCGGCTGAGACAAGTAGTGTCTAGCGTCGGTGCAGGTCTACGTTTCACAACAGCGGAGTGTGAGAGGCCGCTAGTGCAGTTGGCCGAGAACTCAAGCCAACCATGAGTGGTCCTGTGATATGGCGGTTCTGTCTATACATGTTCATATCCCTCGCTCTGATCGCCGTCGCCTATCCCCAAACTCGGAATGTCGTATGGTTCCAACCGGACAGGGAATACACGTACAAGTACGAGGGATTCACGCACATCAAAGACATCGCGCTCATCAAAGTAACCGCACAGGTTAGTGCATCTAAGTTAGATGTTTCAAGCAGCTTTGTAAATATATAAAATCTACTAGTAAAACAAGATTGGCATGTGTGTGTGTGGATGAAGGTTTTTTTTTTTTTAATTCTTAAAGAAACATATTTAAAACTTAATAATGAAAATATAATGGGGAAACATGTTGTTTGATTTAAAGAAACATATTTAGAACTCGATAGTGAAAATGTAATGTGGAAACATGCTGTTTATATATATTCTAACCAACCTTTTCAACAGAACAAAGTGTCTGTATTCTATATATATATATATATATATATATATATATATATATATATATATATATATATATATATTTGTGTGTATGTGTATGTGTGTGTAATTATTTAGCAAGTCTGTCAATTGAATACATAGATGCATATAAAAACATCACTGCAATGTATTGCCATTTGTAAGTGTTTCACGAGCCGTGGGTGGGTGCCATTGGTCTTATCAGAAACCCTTTTTGAGTTTATGTATTGTCTCAACATATTCCTAATACCTTAAATACAAACAGTGTAATATTATATTGGTGGTGACGTTAATAGTATTATTTAATTTACTAACATAATATCATAAAACACTGTTGTATGGTATCATAAAAAAAGCTTTTTGCTCCTGTGAGGACCTTTGTGTGCAGCGTTCAATACAAATAAACAACAGTGCATGAATAAATATGTAATATAAAATGGCGTGACAACAATTATGTCATCTCTACCACTGTTGTATGCATCACTGGTGACACTTTTGTATTTTAGTCATATATATATATATATATATATATATATATATATATATATATATATATATATATATATATATATATATATATATATATATATATATATATATATATATATATATGTATGTATGTATGTATATATATATATATATATATATATATATACATATATATATATATATATATATATACATATATATATATATATATATATATATATATATATATATATATATATATATATATTATATATATATATATATATATGTCAGTGTTGACATTTTTGTCAGGACATCACACATAGTGTCGCTGCCATCCCCCTCACTGCCATTATCATTGTCACTGTTGTCACAGCTGTCATTGTTGTCACAAGTGTCACTATTATCACATGTGTCACTGTTGCCACTGGGGTTACTGGTGTCATTCTTGTCACAGGCGTCACTGCTGTCCTTCGTGTGGTCGTTGATTCGCTGATACTAACGAATGTTGTGCAAATACTTGTAAATTATATAACTGTTATCAGTTATGTCAATCATCACACTGTCTTTGCGACGATTTATGTAACTTCTGTTAACTTAGTTACTGCTGACATATGTGTCGCTGTCTTCATTGGCAGCAATGTCAACGCTGACTGCTTTATTACTGCTCACGACGGTGTCTCTGCTGGCATTAGAGTCGTTGCTGATATATTTGTCATCATGCATACACTTCGAGTATTTGCATTGCTAATGAAGATATTTCCTGCACACACCAGGTCCCTTTTGTGTATATATATATATATATATATATATATATATATATATATATATATATATATATATATATATATATATACATATATATATATATATATATATATATATATATATATATATATATATATATCGTACGTTTTAAAAGATGTCTTTTAGTTAACAGCATAAACAACAATCCAAATGTCGCACGGTAAACATATCGAGTGTTTTTAATAATTTCTAGGAAACAAGTTCTAAGTTAGAAATGTAAAATATGGTTCACTCCTCTTTCACAGTATATGTCGTGTCCTATTCCTGCTTACTTGTACCGCAATGCCTGTCATAAGAATAATAACCAATTTATTTTATTGCAGGGTTTTTAGCTGGATTATACAAACATTAAATAAAATCCTCAAATACTTGCACGTTGCGTATCATCGCATTGTTCTCCTTCATTAAAATTAAATTAGATGAATACCTGAATACAGGCTGTGTTTGATACATGTGTACGAATTATCTTTTCACATCTATTGAAGCGTGACTCATTTAGTTTTTTTGCACCTGAAATACACTGAAACCTGAACATGCTAAGGCCTCTAGGAAGACCAGTATATATCCACGTTACACATTGTATCATTGAATAACACTCCTTACTTATACAACAATTTCTAATAAATATTAATCAATAGCTGCTTACGGTTTTGTTATGCAATAAAGCCAATATTTAAATAATTGTGAACACTTATCAGTAATGTTTTTGTATTTCAGTAACATCTGGCATTATGAAAATATTACCATATTAAAAAATAAGGATGTCTAGGGTGCATATCAATCCTGTATAACATTATATACAAATATGCTTTGTTGTATTCTAAACTATACTTCTAAAAGCAGTATGTTAATAATCTTATTTATATTGATAAAAATTACAAGAGTTGATATGAAAATTAATATATGTAACATTATCAATTTTTATGGGGACAATTATATTACGGGCACCTTAACAATAGAAGTAGTAATTTATTCGGTGTTTGCGATAATAAGCTGTGTTATTTGTGGGGCTTACTTTATAAATGATAACATCTACCACATCATACACATTTGTTGACTCATACGTTGGTGTATTTGCAAAACATTAGCACCGTCAATGTTTGAAAAATTTTGTTTGAATATAATATGCTACCAAAAACGTTGTGTTGGCACAATATTGGTGCACTCTAAATATGCAAATATTGCATATCATTTACATATACCTTTTCGCTAGAAACAAACTCAACAATGATGTAAAATAAACACAAATGATGTTTTAATGCACTGGGAATATTTCTTATATTGCCATTTTCAAGTTATTTAGAGTGAGGATCCGATTTTATACACACTGAGCTACAGCGCTTCACGGCACGGTTGTTGCTCTGTAGTCAAATGTTGAAAAAAAAATCAACAGCTCTTCTCAAATATGACGCAATAGTTGTTTTGACATTTGACATTATATTCTTGCGCATCTGCCTTTCAAACTATTCAGCAAAGATGCTTGTTGTGTTAATTGATATATGTGTATTACCATACATCTTAGGCAGTGACAAATCATGAACATCTAGATGACTGATTCTATAGGCATGCACATCTTAAGGTATATCGTGATTTCTTCTGACAATAGTGTCAAATATTCGTTTTATAAAAACGTTCACAAGAACGTTTTATTTGTTCTATAAGGTGTTCTTTACCGATATCTTTCTACAGACCAATATCTGGTTGAAGGTTGTGAAATGCAGCCGCGAATTCACCAACTGATTGTGAATGAAGTTGAAAACTACCGACCTTTGCCTTTCCCAAGTGTTGCCTATTTCAGCGCGATTTCTTATCTTGACACTCCACTCTGCTGACAGTTCCGCCCCAAGGACAGGAACACGTCATTAACGAGAGATTTTGTTTCCGCTTTCGATATCAAATTGTTTGTTGTAGGATATTCATTTACGTAACGCCAATTACGCGCACTCCTCAACGCTGCTGGCTTACGTTACCGATCATCAATATGAACGTGCATGCGCACATACACACGTATGCATGCGTTCACTAACTTGCACACGCACGCAACCGCACAGCCGCGGATATTCATAAACAAATGCAAAAACAAACACATGCACGCACGCACGCGCGCATACACGCAGACACATGCACACGCAAAGCTATCGACAAACAAACTCTTATAGCGCCTGATAAGTAAAATGTTAACGTTACCCCTTACTTACCAAATTTGTTTATAAACACTGCGGGATAAAAAAAAAACAGTGATTCACTACTGTGCATCATGACGTCACGCGCCTCGTGGGAACTATTTGTATGCTTTGGACGTGCTGCGTTACCCGAGTAGGCCAAACAGGATATTCGATAATAAAAGTAAATCATTGTATTTGAATCATTTGTCAAATTAGGTAAATTGCAATAAAAATAATATGAAAATGCACCCGAATTGTCTAGATTGAGGTTCCGATTTTCTACTCGCTGAGCAATAGCGCTCCACAACATAGCGTAGTCTATTCACAGCGTGTTTACTGTAATCATTGTTATAGTAAATATTGTAATTGCGTTTATTCTATTGACTATTTGTTAATTTACTTTACTTTCAAGTATAACTGACTCCAATGTGTTAGTATTACTATTTTACTACTATTATGACTGATGTTATTTATTATTTATTTATATTGCTACATTTACACTGATCAATAATTATATTTTACAAATGCATTTCTAGTCTGACTAGATTTAGGAAATCTTTACAGTGCTGTAATGCGCCTCGGAGTCGTTACAATTGTCAGATTCATGGCGCAGAAACAAATGTTGTCAGATTATTATTATTGATACGAGAAAATGAAAATAATTGGACAGCACAATGATGCATCGACATATGGTGAAAAGATGTATATTGATTGGATGAAGTATAGCGACATACGCACATGGGTAGTGTCAGACACAGATACGTTAATGTGGTGTCTGTCTAGTCAGAGTTACCGAGAACTCTTTCTACATTCATTAACATCTCTGGACTATTGACCTCGAAATACAAACAATTTGAAGCCGGACTTGCCCAAGTTTCGCGTTACAACGCCTCGGTTATCTCAGTATCTGTGACTCACAGTTACAATCATGTGCATGTATCTAGTACATCAATCGCCATGCCTGCTTATTTGTCAGTGATTTATTACGCAACAAGAGGTTTAGGGTGATTTGCGTATACTTTCTTTTTTCAAGAACAAGCCTGCTTTATTTACTAGAGCGCGTTATGATTCGACCGCCGTGTATTTGCACACTCTGTGGAACAAACTGCTAAAGAATGTGCAAAACAACGGCAATCTATTACAATTTAAGAAACAATTGAAGACGTTGTTATTGTCTACATAAAGCCCGGCGCACACGACAGGCACCAGTTAACGAATGGTAACTCGATGCTGTTGTCTCAGCTGATAGCTCTCGTGAGCGCCGGGCTTTTACAGAGCGAACATTATGTCTTAGCTAACTTATTATTATTGGCTTTTACAGAGCGAACATTATGTCTTAGCTAACTTATTATTATTACTATTAGTGCAATTGAAGCATATCAATATACTATTTATTTCCGTTACACTGGGTGAATTTATGAATATATTGGTACAATGTGTCCTGACGTCATCATTAATAGTCATTTCAAGACAAATGTTCTGCACATTTTCAGCTGCTGATTGCGCCCCTGGTGTCTAACAATGAAACACAACGATGCCGATTAAGTGTGAACAAATACGACATGCTGGTGAACCAAGACGGCACGGGTATGTGTGGGAAT
The DNA here is from genome assembly GCA_964017155.1 of Oasisia sp. SBJ-2009. Lineage (NCBI taxonomy): Eukaryota > Metazoa > Annelida > Polychaeta > Sabellida > Siboglinidae > Oasisia > Oasisia sp. SBJ-2009. The sequence continues at coordinate 13,168,577 of OZ024865.1, forward strand.
ATGGCTAAAACAATCACGCGTTCTTTCAATTAAAACCCACTTGCTAAAGGTAGTTACTAGATAAAAACACAACAATGCTGTCTAAAGTGTGACTAGATTTTTGCAGACCTTTTTGATTTATTTCACGACATTGAAATTGGAATGCAACGCAAACTACATGAAGATTACGCTATTGCGCTTTCACATGCATAAACAAAACCCCCGACACACACACACGCGCGCACACACACGCGCATGCGCACGCGCACGCGCACGCGCACGCGCACGCGCGCGCACACGCACGCGCACGCGCACACGCACACGCACACGCACACGCACACGCACACGCACACGCACACGCACACGCACACGCACACGCACACGCACACGCACACGCACACGCACACGCACACGCACACGCACACGCACACGCACACGCACACGCACACGCACACGCACACGCACACGCACACGCACACGCACACGCACACGCACACGCACACGCACACGCACACGCACACGCACACGCACACGCACACGCACACGCACACGCACACGCACACGCACACGCACACGCACACGCACACGCACACGCACACGCACACGCACACGCACACGCACACGCACACGCACACGCACACGCACACGCACACGCACACGCACACGCACACGCACACGCACACGCACACGCACACGCACACGCACACGCACACGCACACGCACACGCACACGCACACGCACACGCACACGCACACGCACACGCACACGCACACGCACACGCACACGCACACGCACACGCACACGCACACGCACACGCACACGCACACGCACACGCACACGCACACGCACACGCACACGCACACGCACACGCACACGCACACGCACACGCACACGCACACGCACACGCACACGCACACGCACACGCACACGCACACGCACACGCACACGCACACGCACACGCACACGCACACGC
>OZ024865.1:13174528-13187028 GCA_964017155.1 Oasisia sp. SBJ-2009
AGTACAGATACTATTAATAAAGTTACTCGAATTAAACTAAAAAATAGGATTGTCTCACTGCTTCTATACGTTGACATCGAATTCGTTAAACGTAATTGTACTACAGCTACCGCCCCAGGGATATTGAATCTGCCGAAGAATTGAAGAAGGGAAATATCAAGCTAGGTACGATTTACGAGCAATTCAGTAAAGGTTACTTGCCTGAATTTAAAAGGTGACTGTTTAGGCTTTGTTCATACAAGATGATTGAGCGTTGAAACATATTAACCTTCAGTTTTGTGCTGAGGTTTGACGCATTTGCATTGGCGTGTTATGTAAACACCATTTGACCCGAAGGCGTTAATTTACATTGTTTGAATTACACACTTATTATTCCTGCACCCCACCGAATTGACAAACATGGCGGCGCAAGCAATGGTGTGTGCCTGTATCATTTAAAAAGTAAATTATATAAATATAATTATATAAAAATACAATATATATATATTGTATATAATTATATATATATATATATATATATATATATATATATATATATATATATAAAACACCATGGTTTATATATATATATATATATATATATATATATATATATATATATATATATATATATATATATATATATATATATATATATAAACCATGGTGTTTTTCACTGTCACATGTCAACAAGTTTATGTTTGCGAAAAGGTAGAAACAAAGCGTCATTTGCTAACACCTAATGAATCGATGAGGATATTAATGGGTTGTATTATGGCTATGTCGTCAGATCTCCCTAAGATGGGCGGGACATCGACAACATTGCTGACATTCGTCAGATGTAAGCCAATCACCGCCACGAACTACGACGACGCAGAGCTACGAAGTGGAACAAAGAACGGAACTCTGAAAGTGGAGCCGGTCAGTGTGTGACGATACTCTTAATGGTCCCTCCTCCTTTCATTTTCCCAGACTGGTCTCTTATATTCTAAAATGTAACGGCATTCTGTGGAGCAGTCTGCGTGAAGTAGTACCTAAAGTGACGATGATGTAAAAGCTGCTGTCACCATTACGAATTTAGCTACACTTGTTCGTACTGCTACAAGTTCGTTGTAGCAGTTGTGTGTGTGTACACACACACACACACACACACACACACACACACACACACACACACACACACACACACACACACACAACTGCTACAACGAGTGAGTGACTGTGTGTGTATGAGTGTATGTGTGTATGTGTGTATGTGTGTGTATGTGAGTGTGTGTGTGTGTGTGTGTGTTTGTGTGTTTGTGTGTTTGTGTGTTTGTGTGTTTGTGTGTTTGTGTGTTTGTGTGTTTGTGTGTTTGTGTGTTTGTGTGTTTGTGTGTTTGTGTGTTTGTGTGTTTGTGTGTTTGTGTGTTTGTGTGTTTGTGTGTTTGTGTGTTTGTGTGTTTGTGTGTTTGTGTGTTTGTGTGTTTGTGTGTTTGTGTGTTTGTGTGTTTGTGTGTTTGTGTGTTTGTGTGTTTGTGTGTTTGTGTGTTTGTGTGTTTGTGTGTTTGTGTGTTTGTGTGTTTGTGTGTTTGTGTGTTTGTGTGTTTGTGTGTTTGTGTGTTTGTGTGTTTGTGTGTTTGTGTGTTTGTGTGTTTGTGTGTTTGTGTGTTTGTGTGTTTGTGTGTTTGTGTGTTTGTGTGTTTGTGTGTTTGTGTGTTTGTGTGTTTGTGTGTTTGTGTGTTTGTGTGTTTGTGTGTTTGTGTGTTTGTGTGTTTGTGTGTTTGTGTGTTTGTGTGTTTGTGTGTTTGTGTGTTTGTGTGTTTGTGTGTTTGTGTGTTTGTGTGTTTGTGTGTTTGTGTGTTTGTGTTTTTGTGTTTTTGTGTGTTTGTGTGTTTGTGTGTTTGTGTGTTTGTGTGTTTGTGTGTTTGTGTGTTTGTGTGTTTGTGTGTTTGTGTGTTTGTGTGTTTGTGTGTTTGTGTGTTTGTGTGTTTGTGTGTATGTGTGTTTGTGTGTTTGTGTGTATGTGTGTTTGTGTGTGTGTGTGTTTGTGGGTACACACACACGCGCGTGTGTACGAGTGTGTGTGTATGTATGTATGTATGTATGTATGTATGTATGTGTGTGTGTGCGTGTGTGTGTGTCTGTCTGTGTGTGTCTGTGTGTGGGGGGAGGTGTATGTGTGTGCATGTGTGATACTGCAAATAATGTGTGCGGGCGTGCGGGCGCGTGCTTGCGCGGGTGTGTCAGGGTACGTGCGGACGGTTGTGTGAGCGGGCGTGTATTTGTGCATGAACTTGTGCATATGTGAGTAACCATGCGTGTGAACGCATGTGTGCCTGTTTGCTTTATTTTTAGGACTCAGTAACAATCCATGTTTCGTAGCATCTGCGTCGCTCTTACGCAGACTGTAATTGGGTTACCCAGGCTCAGTGTGGCGGCTGCAATTGTGAAGCCTCTCATTAATGCCTAAGGAGAGTAAGCTCTGTGATTGTAACCGCCAAGGCGTCTTTACCTCCAGAATAGAGTAGAGAAGATAACTGTCTGTCGACCGATCTTGAAATAACACAATAAATAAGGATGCACTTTATTTTATCTGGTAATACATTACACTAAAATATATTCAAAAGTAAACCTATAATGAGCATGTCATACACAAATGATACAGAAATGAAGCTTTTTCTTTGTTAGCGTTTCATCTCATTGATTTCGTTCTGCCGCCATCTTGCAGATTCCGCCAACGATGGTTTCTTTGTCAGAAATACAGAAAGAAATCAACGGGAATATGAGTTGTATCGTTCAAGCCCGCAAAACAGGCGAGTTACTTGAACACGAGTATATATTAATTCGTGAAAGACTGGCAATGTGTAATTTTGCCATCAACAGTGCATGAAATATTGCATAGCTAACCGTGTATAAGCCAAAGTTGCCATATTGTACTTATGTATCATCTAGTCCAGCGCATACAATACAATTCAACTTCATTCATCCCAGCAAGCGCAATTGCATATTCGTTTGGTAGGGCACTGTGAATAAAACTATGTAAAATATGTATGTGTCAGATATATTTTAATATAATATAAAATATAAAGAAAAGCTTCAGCTGATTCTCTCTTCCATTCATTTACTGTTCTTTGTGAAAATGATAATATTCTCATGTCTTGTCTACACTGCTCGCTCTCTTTCTTAACAGCTACCAAATATATCTATCATCATTTTCATACCCATTCAATATTTTAAACACCTCAATCTGATTTCCTCTCAATATCCTGGTATCTGGTGTTGTAAAACCACATTCTCTTAGACGCATTTCCTAACTAATATCCCTGATTTTTTGTATCATTTTGGTTGTTCTCCGTTGTACTCTTTCTAGCATTTCAATATCCTTCTTGCGATATGGCCACTATGCTTGCATACACTATTCTAAATTACGCCAAACTATTGTTTTGAACAGCGGTATTATTAGTTCTTTTTCCTTGTACACTATATTTCACCTAAATAATCCAATGACTTGGTTTCCCTTCGCTGCTGCAATTCCATACTGTTCTGACACCTTCATATCAGCTTTAGCAGTTAACCCTAAATAATGTTCCTTTACGGCAGTAATTAGTACAATACCACCCATTGTATTTTGTGAATCTTTATTCCCATGTCCTCTGTGGAGGCACTTACACTTCCCAGAGCTAAATAACATTTGGCCTTTCTCAGACCATTCGGTCAACTTATTAAGATAATCTTGTAAATGTTGTCTATATGCATCACTTAATTTTTTTCTAAACACTTTGATATCATCCGCGAACTTCATCAAGTTGCTTGTTATATCATCATCCAAATCATTGATATATATATTTAGAATAAAATTGGTCCCAATACTGATCCCTGCGGTACTCCACTCAAAATTATTTCCAGTTTTAAACTTCCCCACCAACTACTACTCTTTGTCTTCTATCAATAAGCAATTTTTCTATTCAGTTATTCATACCATGTCCTATGTCATGCGCCTTTAATCTAAGTAGTAATCTTTGATATGACACTTTATTGAACTTTTTTTAACCTAAGTAGAATATATCTACTGGTGATCCTTCATCTACCTACTTTGTGACATCTTCCAAAAATAACATATTTGTTAAGCATGCTTTTATAAACCCATGTTGAAATGGATTAATCAAGTTACCAGCCTTGAGCTGGTTTACTTCATACCTTACTGACAGACGGCAAGCCATTAAAATAGGTAACTGCTTCTCAGACATGCTGCCCACCTCTTGTGGTGTCCCCCAGGGTTCTGTTTTGGGTCCGTTGCTTTTCACTCTGTACACAACACCATTAAGCTCAGTTATCCAGAGTCACAACCTGGATCATCACCTTTATGCAGATGACACACAAATCTATGTTTCTCTGACCACACCAGATACTTGTCGCTCCCTAAACCAGCTCAGGGATTGTCTCCAAGATGTCTCCCTCTGGATGAAAAATAGTAAATTAAAATAACTGCATTGGCTACCTGTGCACTATCGCATCATTTTCAAAATTTGTACAATAGCCTATCAAGCACTCTCATCTACACAACCAGCATATCTAAATTCAATGCTAACTCCAACAAGAAATTCCAGACAGCTACGCTCAACCAGTAGTAATCCTCTTTACATCCCTCGGGTGAAAACGAAAGCCGGGACCCGAGCTTTCTCGGTTGCCGCACCAACGGTGTGGAATTCGCTTCCTGCCAGTGTTAAATCACAAGGTAATATAGTTTCATTCCGCCGACATCTAAAAACCTATCTCTTTAATGCTGCCTATCCTCCTTAGCCTCCTAGCTTCTTCATCCATCCGTTGACGACTCACGCATTGCTTTCGATTATGAGATTGATTAATCCCCTGGTTTTGTCGCGCCACTGAGCTTGATTTTCGAGGATATTGGCGCAAAAGAAGTTACTATTATTATTATTTAACAAGAAAATCAAACAAATGATCTCTTTAATTAGTCTTTCTAATAGTTTGCAAATCACCGATACTAAAATCACTGGTCTATAGGTTTCAGACTTGCTCTTACAAAATATATGGTATCAAAGGTCAATTGGACTTATTTAATCTTGACATAATCCAAACTGCTATGTTTATCCAACTACTATAATGACAAAAAGCACAAGTTAAACATATTTGATTTATTGGCATTTATAAAACATAATTAAGACAACGGTGTCAATAATTGAATGTTAATCAATGCAAAGCGTTATATAATAACAATATACTATGATTAGACATACACACCGGCTTGCCTTGCTTCCGTCACATCATCACGATATTGAAACGTCTGAGCCTTGAGGACATCGACACGCTGACAATGACGTACCTCCGGAAGGGCCAGTCGGAATTTGCCCGCCAGACGATGATCGATGCCTTGGGCGCGGCCCACACTCCAGACTGCTATACGGCCATGATGCAACATGTCTTCCACGCCAAACACCCCGAGGCCGAGTTGCTGATGAGAGCTCTCTTTCAATTGGTCGACCTGTCGTCGCCGACACCTGAGGTATATGAAACATCCTAGTAGTGTACACTACATGGATGTTACTGAAGTTGAATATCTACTTTTGAATAGCACATCTGTAATGTACAAATGTGTTAATAAATTAGTGTTGCCACTTTGAGTAGACTTGCCTTAGCACTTACTAACACGAACACACGCACGTTCGAACGCACACACAATGCTAGCTAGTCAACGAATACACGTGCATATGTACGTACCCACACATACTTACATATACGCACATATACACCAATACTGAACGACAGTCTTTCAGTTTGATGTAGCCGGAAAATGAATAACGAATTCACTTTACATTGTAATTCGATGGAGGCGAATATTTTTAGCAAGATATGCATCTGATTTCTATTCAGATCGTATTTTCTACCTTGGAGTTTGTTGTCTTCACGCGTCCGTACACATTTCATGGTAAGTACAAAACGGCACCGCGTTCCTTTAAGTAAATGTGTCTGGGTAAACTGTTAACAAGCAACTATTTGATTTGTGAAGCGAAGACGTCCATTTACATCAAAGAAAAGATTGATTAAAATCACTAAAATATTACATGCATTGTTTCCTGTGGAATTGTTTTATTCTGTTCATGTTGTCAATATAACATATGTATGTTGTGTCTGTTTTTGGAAGACGTACATTAAAATATGCTAAATTTCAGATGAGGAAGTGACGCAACAAGTGAACGATCGCGCAACGCTGATTTTGGCCTCCGTCGCCAAGAAAGTGCAACATTCCCGGTCAGAGTGGGCCAGTGGTGTTGTAAAGCGACTGGAACAGAGAATCGGTGTCCACGGTATGTGGAAGTGATACACTCTATATAACTTTACACGACGAAATTTCACAAACATACATTTTGGGGGATATTTCTAAATTGATGCAGCCGTTTATAAAGTTAGATTGTTAACTGCCCCAGCTAAGTCCTGAATATTATTTAAATTAAATATATATATATATATATATATATATATATATATATATATATATATATATATATATATATATATATATATATATATATATATATATATATATATATATATATATATATATATATATATATATATATATATATATATATATATATATATATATATATATTATATATATATATTTAAAAATCATTCAGTTTTATTTTTTCACCACATATCTCTACGAAGTATATTCCGGGGTGCTTACATATCATATGTGAAAATTACTGCACAACATAGTGTCTATGCATTACATCAGATCAGCATACCAAAAATAACACACTGCGAATCTAAAGCAATCCACACAATAATGTAAACAATTACGTAAAGGCCAGTTTAAACATAAAGGTTTTCAGGTCCTTCCCAAAAGGTTATGATTTCAGCTGTAATGGAAGCGAGTTTTCTAGCTACGTTTGGATGGTCTACTACTGCCACGCGTTCAGACAGTGTCAGACGGGAGTACGACTTGGTTTCTCCGAGGTGGATTGTCCCATTGTTTTCGTTGGTTATCGGGTCCCGATGTCGGATAGAACAGCCCACATTAGATCGCTATCAGACACGACAGAGTGGAAGATGATGACGTAAACCTGTGCAGATCTCCATCAAATAATGCATCCGGTCCTCTATCGTGCACGGCACCGAGCATACATACAAGTCAACAGTTTGAACTGAAGTCGCTGCGCCACAGGTAGTCTGTGCAGTTCTCGTAGTGCCGCCGTTATTTTGTATTGGTAATTCACGGCGATGTGACCGGGACGAACGACGCACGCAGCTGATCGTTCGACCATCTCAAGCTGGTGTACTGGGCTGCATTGCCAAAATCAAGTCGGCACGTGACTAGCGTATATACCTGCGTTTTGCAGGCGCTAAGCGAAAGAACAGATGATATTTGCTGTACACAACGAAGCTGGATATAGACAGTCCGGCGGGTACCGCATACGTGTGCGGCCATCACAAGTGATGCATGATGACCGATGATACACTATAGCTCTGAACAATACTGATCGTACAGGCCGCACCCATCACAGAGAGGTTGGGTGGTGAAATTACACTCACTGAGATATGTCGTGAAGCTAGTGTTGTCACTCGCAGCATATCGACGGCACTTTATTATCTTTCGAGGCGATCGGGGTTTGGAAATTAGTAGTTGCAAGATCACAGTTCTGAGCTTTGGTTCATATACGCACAGTTTTTGAGTTACAGTCGAACGTGTGCATACTCAACAGTTCCTGTTTGTTCAATGACTTTCCAGAAGATAAATATTCTTTAAAATACGCATTAGTTCAAAATGTCATCTTAGCATCTTGTCTTGTACCAAGAACACGTTCCAGATCCGTACCACCATCGCCAGTTGCGGTCGACGATGACAGAGAAGGAAGAATACGACTACTTGAACTGGAAGACACTTCACATCCACGCCCTTGGCAACGCGGTCCGAGACTCGTCTCTCGGCTACCTCGAGTCCTACTTGAACGACTCCACCATCCACATCGCTCTCCGCTCCAGCGCCGTCCATGCCCTCGCCAACTACAAACACAAATACGTAAGTTGTATTAGATGAAAACAAACACCTTCGTCCATTGATGTTCAAATTTAGATTATATGTTGAAATATATGGGTGTAACGACTGTTACTAATTTCAAGAACAAACAATTCAATTCACATTAGTCCGGGCGTTTGTCTGCGGATTTTTGTAAAGGTGCAGTTAATTCCAGCTCACATAGCACTCCTACTTCGGGTTAATCGACGAGAAGAAATAAAGAAATGTTAGTTAAAATGATACGCTGTTTACTAAAGTATCAAAGTTATGCAAAGATCCGTCAGAGTGTTGATATCATTCTCCCATGGTCCTTTGATAAGTGACAGTAAATGAAGTAGGTGTATATATATATATATATATATATATATATATATATATATATATATATATATATATATATATACACACACAAACACACTCACACACACACACACGCGCGCGCCCGCGCGCGCGCGCACATTTCGCAGGCTATTCCTACACAAGTAACCACCACTGTCTGGTATTCATTCGTACAACTGAGTGGACCAGAGCAATGTGGAGTGAACTAAACGTTGCCCAAGGTTTACCACGGCAGCACGTAATACGAACCCGGCATCTCTTGGTCGAATGTGTGAAACCCTAGCCACTACGTCACTGCACTACAACTAGGCGTCTATGCGTGCGTAGGACTTCGTGCGTGCTTGCGTACTTAGGCGTAGCCATGATTAAAATGTACCAACAGACGACATTGCATTTAGTTTGCAGCTTGTACGTCGATCGCACCCATCAGCTGTTCACGTTTCTTACATCTGTGACCGTGTCCTGTCTCGTCAGATCGCGGACGTGTTGCTGTCTGTGGCGTTGACTGACCAGGAGGAGAATGTCCGTCTGGCGGCGGTCAACGGCTACAAGAGACATCCCCACGGGGGAGACATCCGCACGCTACTGGACCCTGTCTATGCCAGGTCTGTAATATTCACACTTTACTTGATCTTGTATATGCCTGATCAGTAAAATCCACACTTTATTTGACCCCGTCTACGCCAGGTCAGAAACATCCACACTTTACTCGACCCCGTCTACGCCAGGTCAGTAACATCCACACTTTATTTGACCCCGTTTACGCCAGATCAGTAACATCCACACTTTACTCGACCCCGTCTACGCCAGGTCAGTAACATCCACATTTTACTCGACCCCGTCTACGCCAGATCAGTAACATCCACACTTTACTTGACCCTGTCTACGCCAGGTCAGTAACATCCACACTTTACTCGACCCCGTCTTTGCCAGATCAGTAACATCCGCACTTTACTTGACCCTGTCTACGCCAGTTCAGTAACATTCGTACGTCGCACGTGCTGGAAATAATGTTGTAGTGGAATTTAAATATTAGTAGGATATTATAATGTAGCAGTGTTATGGGCATATGCTAATGTACATAATGGTGTAACACATTATCCATTCTCACCACTCGTGTTGTGTTAATAGTCCATTTTGTGACTCTGGTGTCGTACGTCACCCATGGGTTTGTCATTGGGGTGGCGTTTGGTTACTATTGAGCTCTCGGTGAATTTTTTGAACACCAGAATGCGCAAAACCGTCACACAAAGAACCAGAACATATCTTCATTGCTGGGGACACTTCACAGGTGGCGCTGTGGGTAAAATAAAAACATCCCGAGCTGAAGGGCGAAGCAACCCCCCCCCCCCCCCACCCCCCCGAGGTTACGTAGTTTCGTAAACATTATCGTATAACGATGGTACAGTTTGCTTTACACACAGAAGGACGACATTTTGTGTTAGGTACAACATTCATGAAATTGGTATTTATACTAACCTTTCCGTCCTTATACATTCGACACTTAAACATATGTTTTCATACATCGCCTATCGTTTTGTTATCGCTCATGACTATTTAACCGAAATATAAATCTAGTTGATGTGAAATGGTATTTCCAATAATATAATATGTGACAGAAGCTTTCTAGAACACCCAAGAACGACATTGTTGAATGTGTTCCATTGGTGGTAGGTGTGGGTAAATTTATCATGAGGAGAGGGCAGGGCAATAACATTGCACACTGACCTGGGTTTATACACATTACTAGTGTTGTTTTACATCCATATGTATGACATTTGTTATCCGGAAAAAAAATGTTGCAAGAATTGGCCTTTATACTGTCAATAGTTAAAAACACTGTTATTATACATCGCCCATAGTTTTTTATTATAAAACTTGGCCGTGACTATAAATTATCTAACCATATATACATCAATGTATTGGATGTTAACGCAATAATATGTTGGGGGCGTATTTCTAGAACATTGAAGCACTGTAAATGTGGGAAACAATGATGAACACACTCTACAATGAAACATCAGGAGGGGAAAAACTATAGTAAGAGAATTCGAGAAGGTTGTGAGGCTAAAATAAACATTATTCGTTTTTAGTATTTCAGCATCCAAAAAAACTATTGTATACATTCACATTGAAAAGGGATTATCATAAACTTCAAACAATTGTAATCGGCCGCAACGCACGCTAACATGGAGGCGACGTCCGATTACAATAATTTACAGATGGGACATTTCAAAAATCTGCCAATTTCTATAGTTAATCTATATCAAAATCGTTTCACAGTTACTCCAAAACCAATGTATTTACTTTCCCAAAGGTTTAATCAATACAACGATATTTGAAGTTGAGTCCTTCACAACCAAAGTGTGCTGCAGTTTCGTGAGAAGTGACCGTACGCATGCGTGCATAATTGCAGCGCACGTGGTTTTTAGAGTGGTCTTGTGGATGATAATGCGGATGTGTAAATGTTTGAATTTTTTACACGTTTCCTACCCAGGTCGCACAACGTAACACAAGTTGAACACTCGCGTATGAAGCGGAGTTTGTTCGACTCAGTCGTTGGGAGAATCTGGAAGGGATTCAAGTTCCGTCTGGAGACTCCGGCCGCTAATTGGAAGAAGCACGTGGGCGGCGACAACCTGGGAGCGTCGATGGGAGTGATTTGTAAAAATCTACTCGACATTCAACTTAGTGAGTACTGCATTAATAGTTGCGCAATGAGTGCGTTCATTTGCTAGCATCATTCAACTTAGTGAGTACTGCATTAATAGTTGCGCAATGAGTGCGTTCATTTGCTAGCATGACAAGTCGAAATACAGTCCGATATCTTATATAAGGACATATTTATTCATATGCATGGAGGTCTTATTCGGTTAAAATAACTTGCTTTGTTAAAAGGTAGACATGTGCCAAATTAGTAGTGTGTTCATGTATTATTTATTTATTTACTGAGGTATTTATCCACACGAGTATAACACATAATTGTCAGGTTAGGGTTTATCAGCGCTAGTTAATTTAATTTTACATGTTTATGATCGACTATATTTTCTCTACTCAGCTTAATGTTATGCGTATTTATTGACATTTATGTATTTTAGCGACAGATATATACAGCTTTGTTTAACTGTCAGCTTGATTTTAGACAGCCATTTAACTAATTTATTGATACTGTTTAAATGCACGTTAATGGATTGTATAACCTTTTTAAGATAATGTTCAGACGATGTTGATATGATGTTACTAAGTTGAAGATTTTATGTAAAGATAATGTTTCTTTGAATGTTTTTAGTCGGTTGCTTTATTTACACATAAAATGTTGGGTGAATGATAGAGATATGACTGTATTTGTACGTGTTGTATGCATGTTAATGTCATATCACACAAAAATTCCTGATGGATTTTTAATGTTACTTTGTAATAAACTGTCTTACTATTACTTATATTATTGATCCGTAACCAACAATTCAGCGCGGTTGTAGGCGCTAGGAGTAGGTAGTGTTGCCGATGATCGCTAGACGGCGACATCGGTTAGATTTTTACAGGTCACTGAAAGGTTATTATGTCTTAGAATGTGACCGTTAGATGGCCATACTGGGATACAGCTGTGAACTACCTACGGTATATTAAACTTGAACTTTGTATAGCGCTGTTCCAACATCCGTTGTACACAGCGCTGTATCGCCATCAACTACCCCGCCCACGGTATGGGCGGGGTAGCTATGGGCGGGGTAGCTGACCCTTTACCTTTGAAACATTTAACAGCAATACTTTAATGCTGACTATAACTTACGTGCTGTTATTGCGATGTATAGATCCAGTTATATGATTTCCGGTTACCATGCTACCATCGTCCAATCAAATTTGCCCGCTTTCAAACTGTACAAATATCGCAAATGTTCATATTGTGCATCGATCAAGCAATGGTCGCACTTAGGTTCACGGTTACCTTGCTTTCACATACAATACCCAACTAATAGTTCATCAACCGGGATGACCTTTCAGATAAGTCAGCATAATGCTATTTAGAACTATATTGGTATAACTATCATAAGATAAATATGCGTTACTACTCTAATCACGTAAATATCAAATAGAAATTGCGCTCCGTATTTATACGTATTACATAATATTGTTATACCTTCCTATTTTCTTAATGCTA
>OZ024865.1:13192028-13207028 GCA_964017155.1 Oasisia sp. SBJ-2009
GACAAAACCACAAGCGGTCATACGGAAGATCGGAGAAGCAGTTGCAAGGTAATGTTGCATACGATGATATGTGGGGATATATATTCGGTTGTATATGAAGCAAATAGTGTGTGTGAGAGTGTGTATATGTGTGTGATTCAATTAATGAACGTTTATTCAACACTTTGGCGACACCATAAGATACAAGCAAAGGTAACTGTTATGACAATGCATATACTTTGTTTGAAAATACGAAGTCATTGCTTAATAGTTATGACAATTTACCACTATAGAATAATGTGGACGTACATTTTTAATGTATACATCAACAGGTGTAGAACATATGATATGGTTAATGTATATAAAGGGAGGAAATGGCGTTCACTCAACGCAACGCGGTTCCTCGCCTACAATTGTAATTTGATGCTGTTTTTTTTAACAGAATTTCCGCAGCAATGACTGGCATAATAAATGCTACACACAAAATCGAGGCAGCAAATTTCTTTGCAAAAGGTAAGTAGCCTCCCAATACCAGTAAGGCATTACGATTCCCCTGTATGATTAACACTCGTATATATAATGCAGATGAAAATGCGATATTATTCAATCGAATAATTGGGATATCATATAACGGGAAACTACTTTCTAAATTATAATATACCCCGCTATGGCAGAGATTAGTTTATCCGGAAAAAAAAGAAGTATTAAACCATATATGGTAAATGGCGTGGATTCAGCATTGTCCTTGTGGACAACGGAAAACAGTGCGCGCGCGCTTGTGTGTGTGTGTGTATGTGCGTGTGTGTGTGCGTGTGTGAGTATGTGTGTGTGCGTGAGTGCGTGTGCGTGAGTGACTGCGCGTGTGCGTGACAGAAAATGGGTCCACTCTGCATGCCCACTAAAATAATGCATTTTCTTGCTACTTTTCTTACTATTGTTCCAAAGAAAACCGGCCACACTGGTTTGACATCAAGACGGTAGCGAAGAAAATTGGATTGCGCGTGGAAAACATCAACACTTGTATATCAGACACGATTACGAGCCTCAAAAATGACCCATTTACGGGCAAATTCGCAAAGACGTTCACTGGAGTTGATCTCGTAAGTAACACTTCCAGTTTTCAATCTTACGTATGTGTCACGATATATTTACATCTCGTTTGTATAGAAAAGCCTGCCTATCTGAAGAACAAAGAAAACAATTGTACTTATCAATAAATTGCATTATCCGCCTTACTACATCATTGTCATAGTGCTTAACAGTTGCGTGCGATTGTCAGGAATATTAATCACATTCTTCAAGCAGTGGCATAGCTAGGAATTTGCATTATAGGTGATCAATCAAACAAACTCTTCATGTCTCTCTCTCTCTCTCTCTCTCTCTCTCTCTCTCTCTCTCTCTCTCTCTCTCTCTCTCTCTCTCTCTCTCTCTCTCTCTCTCTCTCTCTCTCTCTCTCTCTCTCTCTCTCTCTCTCTCTCTCTCTCTATCTATCTCTCTCTCTCTCTCTCCCTCTTTCTACATGCATACGTATATATATACCTTTATGTGTGTGTGTGTATATATATATATATATATATATATATATATACATATATATATATATATATATTTATATACACACACACATACGTGCATACATATATCAATCAAACCCATTTGCCTTATGCATTCGAAATATAAAACTGGCATTTCAATACAGGTTGGATGTAAGAAAATCCTCATACTCTCATTTAAAAATAAATTATTGGAGCAAACTACGTGACGATATTGTTAACAGCTATCTAGCGAACTGTCGATAAGCAAAAGGAATCCTTGTCGCCTTGTCGTCTGGGACTTACAGCTCTAGACGCAGTCTTGTTCAATGTTGTTAAGTTGTGTGTAATCTTGTTAAATCTGGTTAAATCAGCCTCAGATGAAGAGCGCAGCCCTGGAGGAGATTCAGCAGGTTCTGGAAGAGGAAGTGAACGGACCACTTGGGGATCTCGAAGAAATTCTTACCCCATTCCAACTGGTCTACGACTTCTTCGTGCAGAAAGTGAAAAACGTCAAAGAAGCATGGCGTATTATACGGACCGGGTGAGGAATTAGCGACTGTCAAAATATACTGCTACGCTTTATAAATTGACGTCTTGGATACTTAGGCGCTCTGGGTGGAATAATAGTATAGCAATTGTTGTTTCAACAGTGCGTGGTGCATTATTATTAGTACTGTCACATTCATCATTATCGTCATTGTCAAGTTACACATTAGCATACGATAACACGTCCAATTTTATATTTGTATATACAATCGAAAATCCGATAACGAGAAGTGCTAAAATATCGTTCTGTTGTCCTTCCACGTAGATACCAGAACATTCGTACTATAATAGAAGAGATATTCGGAACCAAAATGCATGAGCAATTCCCCCGGAAGCTGCTAGAATCGGAATATTGCGGCGATGGCTTTTGGCCGACCGACGGGAACGGGACCTACGGCCATAAAGGCATCATGCTCGAGGTGACGACAGGGCAGTCGGTAGGTGGCGTTCGGGCAGTCGGTAGGTGGCGTGGAAGGGCAATGTGTGCGGATGTGTAAAGAATGTTATCATAGAACCCTTTGTAATTCAACAAGAGGAATTAAGCAAATAATGTGTCGTCATACGCTGGAGCATCCACTCATCGGTATTCTAAATGCAAACAATAAAATGTTATTTATTTTTATTTGCCGAACACAATTTGTCTTCTTGGTAAATTGAGCAGACACCCACATTATTCCCACTAGAGCGTATTAAGAATGTTTATTATTTATAATACAAATTACTACATTGTTTTATTTTTTATTATCTATTATTATGTGTTTCATTGGTATGCACTGCCTTTGACGTCCAGTTGTTTCAAGTTGATTATTTTAGCTAGCGTCTTGGCAATCATTGTCATCGGGCTTACCTTGTGTTTGTTGCAAGATTTGTGCCACATAAATTCAAAACCAATGCAGTAATTAATGACAGTCCACGGCGTCCAAATTATGACTTCGGCCTACTTAATAATGTACTGAAATTTGTGTCTGCACAAAGTACGAAAAAACAACTTTAATTTACTAGCGACTGAATCTTAAACAGTACATTGAGTGACGTTGCTGTCTACCATTTGTTGCTAACATGTCGCAGATTGTGGCTCCTTTTGCGGGTCAACTAAAGAAGACAGGATCGAGACAAGTCACCATTACTGTCGCAGACATGGCGAAAATGGCTATTGTTATCGACAATATTGATTTAAACGTTACCGAGAAAGAGGTAAGTCAACATATATATCTACGTGAAACACTGTCGTGTATGGATGCGTGTGGATGTTTCTGTTTGAGTAGCTTTTGTTGATTAATGACGGCCATGGTTTCTGCATGAGTGTGTTGATAATGTCGTGTGGTGCGTAATGCTATTGAAACTCAAAAGCTTACGTCGTGTTGTTCTTGACTATTACACGCCAAAAACGTAATTTGCTACGTCACATGGTAACGGAACGTCAGAAAGTGTATAGTTTCTCTAACTATTTGTTTGTAATACGTTTCTTATAGCTTTCCAAAATAACTAAAGCCTTTCAAGCAAATTCGATATTTGTTGTGTGACATAGGTTACATATTGAACATCTACAATTCATTCAAATATCATTACGAATCGTTGTATGACTATTTTATCGCCCGAGGTGTCGCAACACAAATGCCATCTAGCAGTCAGTATTGTTACAATGATCGCCGCCATGGCTATCTGAGTCTACAATTCTGCTAAATTGGCGACGACGTATTCTTGCGAGCCGTCCTTACATTGGTTTTTAAGTATTCGATATGTGTAACTCATCTCATTATCTCCAAGATAACATTCTTGCATTTTTCTTGTATAACTTCTAAGGTGATATATTACCCAAAGTGCGACACTGTTACCAATGTATTACTGTAATGAACACAAACAAGTCCACGACATTTTGCTTCCACTGCGTGGAACTAACTGTCATTACTAGTACTGCATGGAACTGACTAATATTACTAACACTAATACACACCAATTAACATTACTAGCACTGCATGACACAAACCTTTGTTACTAGTACTGCACGACACTGACTAGTATTACTACTATTGCATGACACTAACTAATATTTATATTACTGCACGACACTACCTATTGTCAATAGTACTACACTACACTAACTAGTATTCCTTGTACTGTATTGCACTATTATTACTTGTATTGTTTGACACTAGCCATTGTTAGTAATACTGCATGACACTAACTATTATTATCAGTACTCCATCAGACTAGCTACTTTTACTTGTATTGTATGACAGTAACCATTATTACTAATACTGCATGGCAGTTACAATTCTTGCTAGTACTAGAATGCAAAGACTATTACAACTAGTACTGCATGACACAAACTAATATTACACGTACTGCATGACACTGACTGATATTGCTAGTACTACTACTACTACTACTGCTACTATTATCATTCAGATACGATGACGTCTTTCGGGTGACGTACTTCGCTATCCTCCGTACGGTTTGCCTACAGGTGGCAGCCGGAGAGCCGTTGGGACAAGGCATCACGCCGTCCTGGTGTCTCGACCCTCACATACACATAGCCATGGTGAAGAGAAATAAGAACACTACCATCGACCCGACGGGCTACCTCCTCAAGAGGAATATGACCGTACCGGAATGGGTGCAACAGTGCGACCATTACGTAGTTGTCGTGGTGGTTGGTTCTGATATAAAACTTCACCTTTGCCAGTTGCGTAGTCGAATAGTAGCATATTCGTTAGGCGTAGCCATCAA
The DNA here is from genome assembly GCA_964017155.1 of Oasisia sp. SBJ-2009. NCBI lineage: Eukaryota > Metazoa > Annelida > Polychaeta > Sabellida > Siboglinidae > Oasisia > Oasisia sp. SBJ-2009. The sequence goes on from OZ024865.1 coordinate 13,196,819, forward strand.
CTCTGTCCGATTCGTTATGCAATATCGCCAAAGCCGGGAATAATTTCAGCGGAATGAAATTCGAAAACGTACCATTATGCATAGTTTAACGAGGTTATGGATCATAGATTCCACCATACCAGTCTTTTTGAAGTCGTCCCAATAGTTCGTGAGACGGTCTCGTAAGGGTAAAATAATGGTCTGAAATGCATCCAATGTATGGCTGTTATATATGTATAGACCAAGAATGTTAAGAAACTAACGATAAATATACCAAATACAGAAATGTTGAAATTGTCTATTTGTTTTATGTTTTGAGCGACAAATGATAATTATGTTGAAACTATCTATAATAATCATACTTCCATTTCTTTAAATAGCGCTTTTTATGTAACTAAATGCCAATCAAAGCGCATCACATTAACAAGACGTGTTGACTAAATATTAATTGATTAAATACATTAGCTAAACTAAAGTAAATAATCTATGAAAAATAAGTAAGTGAGCTAAGACAAATAAGAAAGTAAGATAAGATAAATAATTGTAATAACAATAAATAAATTAGCGTGTATAAATACAGTTTCGAATAGAACAATTTAAAACCAAGCAGTGTCACACAGTATAAACCAGAGTCATCACGGCATGTAAAGTGAGCGAAATGGTTGCATTGTTAATTGTTTATGTAAAACTGCCAATGTTTCCCTTGATCTCAAACGCTTTGGCAAGCTGTCCAACATAACTGGCCATACCACCTCAAATGTTCTTTTAATGTTTCATATTTAGGAGGTCACTGTTAGTCAAGGTTCCATTCTGGGACCGGGACCACCGGCATCAAATGATACGACTCCAGTTGTGAACGGGACGACAGAAGATTTGCACGTTACCGCCATAGAGGACACTGACCGGCAGAAACGAGCCACCACCGCCTTGGGTGCCAGTGGTAGGAGAACGTTAGCTGAGCAATACTACACAAGTGTGGAAATATCAGAACCAACATAGCAATTGTTTAAATAATTGTTCACCATGTTTCTTAATGCTGAGTAAGACAGATAGAAAGGGAGAGAGAGGGAGAGGGAGAGATGTAGAGAGAGAAAGAGAGAGAGAGAGACAAAAACCAGACAAAGAAAGGGAGAGAGTCAATCAGACACACATACGGACAGACAAGCAGGCTCGGACACACGTACGCACGTACGCACGCATACACGCAGACCCGCAGACCCGCAGACCCGCAGGCACGCAGGCAGGCAGGCAGGCAGGCAGGCAGGCAGGCAGGCAGGCAGGCAGGCAGGCAGGCAGGCAGGCAGGCAGGCAGGCAGGCAGGCAGGCAGGCAGGCAGGCAGGCAGGCAGGCAGGCAGGCAGGCAGGCAGGCAGGCAGGCAGGCAGGCAGGCAGGCAGGCAGGCAGGCAGGCAGGCAGGCAGGCAGGCAGGCAGGCAGGCAGGCAGGCAGGCAGGCAGGCAGGCAGGCAGGCAGGCAGGCAGGCAGGCAGGCAGGCAGGCAGGCAGGCAGGCAGGCAGGCAGGCAGGCAGGCAGGCAGGCAGGCAGGCAGGCAGGCAGGCAGGCAGGCAGGCAGGCAGGCAGGCAGGCAGGCAGGCAGGCAGGCAGGCAGGCGGGCAGGCGGGCGGGCAGGCGGGCGGGCGGGCGGGCGGGCGGGCGGGCGGGCGGGCGGGCGGGCGGGCGGGCGGGCGGGCGGGCGGGCGGGCGGGCGGGCGGGCGGGCGGGCGGGCGGGCGGGCGGGCGGGCGGGCGGGCGGGCGGGCGGGCGGGCGGGCGGGCGGGCGGGCGGGCGGGCGGGCGGGCGGGCGGGCGGGCGGGCGGGCGGGCGGGCGGGCGGGCGGGCGGGCGGGCGGGCGGGCGGGCGGGCGGGCGGGCGGGCGGGCGGGCGGGCGGGCGGGCGGGCGGGCGGGCGGGCGGGCGGGCGGGCGGGCGGGCGGGCGGGCGGGCGGGCGGGCGGGCGGGCGGACGGGCGGACGGGCGGGCGGGCGGACGGGCGGGCGGGCGGGCGGGCGGGCGGGCGGGCGGGCGGGCAGGCAGGCAGGCATGCAGTAACGTTATATATTGACCATTCATCTGCTTAACATATATTTTTTCAGATTTTGGAGAGAGTCTAGGACTGCCAAACATGACGGATTTGAAACGTGTAATCAATTTCACCATGAGTTCCGTCTCTCTGATAGATGTAGTCAGATACCTCGACAATGTTGGCAATTCTAAACTCAATACAACAATCACTCATATTCTAAAGGATATCGAGGTAGGTCGTGAGAGGATTTTATTTATATTAACAAAGCACACGTTTGGTTTGGTTTGTTGTTCTCCTGTTGTCCCTGTCGTCAGGGGTGAGGTTGGCCATATTTTGCTGTTGTTCTCCTTTCTCTTCAAAATCTTTCCATATCTCTCTTAACGCAGTCCTCCCATCGTGTTGTCGGTTTTTCTCGACTCCCTGTCTCTGCTTTCAGTGCATCTGCTCTCTTAGCCACTTTTTCAACTCCAATTCTTTCCACATGTTCCATTCATTTCAGCCTACTCATCGCCACTTTCTTCTTAACATTCACTCCAACGTCCACTCTCAGTTCGTCCATTATTCTCGTATCCGCTCTCTGCTCTCCAACGATTGTTCTTATCCAGTTGTTTTCGAAAACGTGCACTTACTCCTGGTGTTTATATAGTATAGCCTTCATTTATAGGCCATGCATGAGCATCTTTCCTTAAGTTCACCATCAACCCTTCGATTTACCTCCAAGCGTTTTCCCCTGTTGTTTTCCTTCTTCAAATTTCGGTGTCCGAATTGTTAACTCCACATATCGCTACACGAGGTAGACAAAATTATCTCTTTGTGTCAGCTTCTTCCCAGCCAAGTGTATATACAGCTCTGTTCCATCGATATGTAATTCATTTCAGAAGCAGATTAATCACCAAAGCTGCATCAGTCCGGAGACAATGGAATATGGTGAGCTGAAGCAAGCTCTCGCCATTCGCGGCCGGTCAACTAGCGGCGCCAGACAAACACTCGTCAACCGCTACCTCTCGTCCGACCCACGTAAGTAACACGACAAACACTCTTCAACCGCCACCTCTCCTCCGACCCACGTAAGTAGCATGACAAACACTCGTCAACCGCTACCTCTCCTCCGACCCACGTAAGTAGCATGACAAACACTCGTCAACCGCTACCTCTCCTACGACCCACGTAAGTAACAGACACACACTCGTCAACCGCCACCTTTCCTCTGACCCACGTAAGTAAACACCAAACACTCGTCAACCGCTACCTCTCCTCCGACCCACGTAAGTAAACACCAAACACTCGTCAACCGCTACCTCTCCTCCGACCCACGTAAGTAGCATGACAAACACTCGTCAATCGCTACCTCTCCTACGACCCAAGTAACTTAAAGTAGCATAACATTTCATATATAACTAACTAATTAAATACACCCAAACATAAACACTGGGACGTAATCCTACAACCAGCCTTCCCCAAACGTTCCCATACTATGGGACTCAACCCTGATTCCGATGTCTGCCGTGCAAGGGAATTTACAAGTGACAAGTAATATCAATACAATCATTACTGCCGCACTAAAAAGACAATTACCCAACGCGCTAAATCCAGTAATTACATATACATTACGTCACCCTCGTGTAAGACATTGCGTGTTTTAAAACCATTTCGTGTGCCCCATATTTCCGTAGCGGACGCATGTTACAATGCTTTGTGTAGGATGTATGGACATCGCGAGCAGACTGGGACCGAACGTCTACTGTCGCTTCGACAAGACGTGCACCAGCGTGAGTTGTTGCGTCGACTTGACGCTCTTCGTCTACCGGCACACACTCACGGCCTTCGTCCAGTACGACCCGTGCCACCTCGAACTCACCATCGGGGTCAACACGTGGACTGCCACCTTCACGGTTCTCGAGCAAGACTTTAGTGAGTAATCTGATAAACAACGATTTTTAATTTGCTTTGATTTTCATATTGGATTTGTTGTGACTATGTAGGTCCTACATCCATCAGTATATATATATATATATATATATATATATATATATATATATATATATATATATATATATATATATATATATATATATATATAATTTTACTTGTTATTGAAAGTAATGAAGATAAAACACACTGTAAATATTATAGCAACAGTAATTGTAGCAATTCTAAAGCGCATGTATCCTTAAAGATTTAAGCTCACACGCGCAACATCAAAATCATTATACGTATTATAAACGGGAATAGGCAACATTCATCAATTATTCAATGGAGCATGGAACCGTCAAAAATAAACGGTGGAAATGTCATTCCAAACATACTGTGTTTTGACTTTCCTTACGAATGGTGATTATAGCTTCATAAGATTTAACTGTATATATAAAGCCAGTTTGGCAATTTTGAACTTAAGATTATGAACAAAACGTGGTCTAAGTGTCAGAGAAATGTGGCAGATTAGTTACGTATGACGTTTGTTAAATAGAAAGATCACGGTATATGAACGTATCCAGTTTTAATACAATTCGATATACAGCTGAAAGTCAGTGCAACCTCTTAAGTAGCGATAGCAATGATGACGTCCAACAGTTAGATTTTTGAATAATGCAAGGGAATAATCAATGTTTGCGTTTCAGCAACGGAAGATTATGTTGAAATGTCAACCGACGCAAATGCACTTACCGTGGTCCAGCTGACTTTGAACTACAAGATACAGAGGACGGGAAACATATTAAAGGTAACTGATTAGAAGTATAATATAATATATCATTGGCTAGTGTCTCAACTCATGCGTACATCCAGCAGTGACGCACGGGCCGAAACATGGGCACTCACCACCCAAGCAAAGAACAAGCTAGCAGCCGTAACAACAAAGGCGGAAAGGAGTATGTCAAACATCACATACCGGGACTTGCCCAAGGTTTTAAAACCGCAGCATAGGATTTGAACCCGGGTTCTCGTAGTGGAGAGTCCGAAGCTCTACCCCTGAGCCATTGCGCTCTATACCAACGATATATATATATATATATATATATATATATATATATATATATATATATATACATACATTCATATCGTTGGTACTATACATAATCATTCTACCCCTCTCATATGGTAATACCAGGAAATCCTAATAATAATAATAAATTTGTGCCATTCTCACTATTATTATTATTAATATTGTCTATTGTCTTAACAGAACATGTGACGTCTATATAATAAAACAGCAGCGGCCCTGCTAACGGATAATGTGTTTAGTCATTGACACTATGTTTTTGAACCCCAGCTGTCATTGGGTGTGATGTGGTGTTCGACGCGGTCAGACCAGTGCATGGGTCACGTGGTCATCATGGAGGAAGCCAAGATTGAGGTCGAGCCGTGTGTGTCCAACGTGACGCTGCCCGTGATGACGCGCCCGGCTAACACGCTAAGTACGTGGTCGATAGAGTTGTGATCGTGTACCTTGAATGTTTGTTTGAAAATAAAAAAATTGATTTCCTTATTACTACCTTGATTTACGTAATGAATGAATAAGGACATACACACCGTCAGGGGCGTCGATCCGGTTTTAAAAGTGGGGGAACGGGGCACCAATTTATATACACATATATGTATGCATAATATATCTATATATATATATATATATATATATATATATATATATATATATATGACCTGAAATACACATAAGTATTTTTATAATATAAAACATAATTCATTATTGGTCTGGTGCTAATTCAAAACTACAAAAAGCCTTCATGTTATGCTATTTATAATAGTTATGTTGGCAACATATACTTGAAGAGAGGCCATGGCCTACCCCAATCAGTGAATATTTGGGGGTTGGACCCAACACTGCTTGCCTGATTCAAGAGTGACAAGATGCAGAGCTTACAGGGGTGCCTGTGTAGGACTTCCCAATCCCACCTTTTGTCAAAGAAATTTGTCATCACTAAAATGAGATCAAAAGTGCATAAATCCTCTGGTTCCGCCGTAGGCGATATAAATATCCACCAGGGCGACCAGACTGCAATCCAAAGGGTGACAGGGCAAACAAACATTAATAATCTATTATGTGCTTGATGGCTATATATAAATACAAGTGTGCAAAATGACAGAGCCCGGCATGATGAATATTTACTGGACTTAGATCAAGTTGCGGGCTGGCTGCTGCCAACCAAGCAATTTATCTAGTGCTTTTCCACTAGGTAGTCGGAAGTTTAGTTCTTATTATTAATTTTACTACTAGACCGATGTACGGTTTTTAAGAGAAGGGAGTGATCAGTCTCGCTATATATGCCTATAAATTTGTGTTATGAACTGAACAAGTATGAGGAGATTTCGTATGCTGACCCCCTCAGGCAGTGGGATGGTCAGCGTCCCCCTCGTCCCCCACTGATCGACGCGCATGCTGTGCCTGTGTAGAACTTCCCAATCCAACATTTTGGCAAAGAAATTTGTCATCACTCGAATTGGAATATGTTACACAAAGTGCAGGAATCCGCCGCTTCTGTCGTAGGCGATAAGCATCAAGCAGGCGAGGGGTTACCTTCAACACAAATTTCATCATTTAAAATGTACTTGATGGCTAGAGCCTATTAATGATATCAACACAAGGTTGATAGAGAGCCCGGCATTGGCTTACATTTTTCCGGTAGTTATAATAATAATAATAATAATAATAATAATAATAATAATAATAATAATAATAATAATAATAATAATAATAATAATAATAATAATAATAATAATAATAATAATAATAATAATAATAATAATAATAATAATAATAATAATAATAATAATAATAATACTAATACTAATACTAATACTACTACTACTACTACTACTACTACTACTACTACTACTACTACTACTACTACTACTAATAATAATAATAATAATAATAATAATAATAATAATAATAATAATAATAATAATAATAATAATAATAATAATAATAATAATAATAATAATAATAATAATAATAATAATAATAATAATAATAATAATAATAATAATAATAATAATAATAATAATAATAATAATACACTTTATTTAGACACTAAAATCCAAACTACAAACTCTGTTCGGTAGTTTTGACAACATTAAAACATCCTAAGGCTAAGATTATATAACTTTCCGATTGCCTTTCTGCGCGACAAATTTAAAAGCATCAATGTGCAGCGAAATAACAAAGCCTTTTTGGTATAAATGCCACGGGCTGTTCGATAACTCTCCTGTGATGACTACTGTGAAGAGTTGTCTAAAATTTCATTCAATATATTAATATATTACGTTTGTTTAAATAACTATCATGGATTATGGCGAAACATGCCTCAAAACTTGTTTGCCTGTTAATTTGCGATAAATAACTTTGCTGAACTTCATATCGCGAGTTTATTGTCTAGCTAGTCCTATGTAGTGGCTTTTAAGAGAGAGGAGTGTTGAGTCAGGCTATATGCCTCGCAATGTTTCTGAACTGAAAAGTGGGGGGGACAATTCCTATGCTGTCCCCCCCCCCGCCCCGAAAAGTGGGGGGGGGGACGCGTCCCCCCCCCCCGTCCCCCACCGATCGATGCCCGTGCACACCGTGAGATTGGAGACAATACCAAGCATGCATTTGGGTAGTAGATCAATGCATGCTATTTATTAATTTATTATTTATTATTATTAATTACTTATCTTTGTTTATTATTATTAACCTATTATTATAAATATAACTATGAATATGGATATGAACGATATGTATATATATATATATATATATATATATATATATATATATATATATATATATATATATATATATATATATATATATATATATATATATATATATATTATTATTATTATTATTATTATCATTAGTATTATTTTCCGCATCCTCATCAATCATCATAATAGCATTGTTATTATTACAAGTATTAATTATATTATATAATATCAAAGTTTTCGCCTTTTTAGCAATAGATGCCATGCTAAAGATGAACATTGGTGACGTCATCAAGTTGGCAGACGTGAGCTCTCTCGATATAAAACAAGTGGTTGACTTGGTCGAAGATCTTCGAGAGGCTTTCCAGCAATGGGTAACACATATTTATGTCGACGATATAAAAATATATACAGCTGACAACAGTCGCCAAAAATAGCTTACTGAGGGGCAGAAACACAAGAAACTACACCAGAATTCCAAGTTTGAAAGTGTAGAAACAAATGTTTCAATGGTGCTATTATCTACTGGGATACTTGGTAGTTTGTTTTTATTAGTCTGCTCAATTGGCATCTTATTGGGAACCCAACCACTGTTTCGTTTCGCACAGACGTCATTCCTACAGAGTAATACAGAACATGAGACACATTTAGAAAGTAGAAAGCGTATCCATAGAGTGTAAATGTGAGTTGATGAACATCGCAATAGGAATTGTTGACGGCTGCTCTCATAACCCCAACGCGTAACATAAAAAAACGCGGTATTTTAAAAGCACTTACGTTGATATATATATATATATATATATATATATATATATATATATATATATATATATATATATATATATATATATATTACTATTATATTGTCATGCATCACTTTGTTTGCAGCTAAAGAAGCAAATAGAAGATATATTCGTGAAGATCTTTGGCAGTGAGTTTGAACGTTACGAATGCTGCACAACAGGGGCAAGGATAGAATTTGGTCCATATTATAAGGACCTCTACGAACTATCTCCGCCAGTTTCAATTCCTGTCGGACCAGTCATGTTGGAGTTTAGTAAGTACATTTATTTGTCGTAGTGAGACCGTGTTGTTACAGGAGAATCTCGCACTATAGTTGTTCCCCTCGGTAAGAAAGTTATCTCGCAATTAGTGTCACGCCAGGTTAAATCCAAAACTAGTTATTTCATGTTTGAAGTTTTAAAACTGATATGAAAAGTAAAGCGACAGCTGTTTGAAAGTTGCTGTTACTCCATGTTGAAAATACTATACAATTCCAAAGCGACGAGCGCAGGGGCGAATGTTTGCCGAAAGATAACATCATTACAACGTGACAGCGAAGTGAATGTATTTGATAGAACTGTAGTCGATATCATAGAAACGTAACTTTGTCCAAACAACTTGCAAGATGGCATAATAATAAATATAGCATGTACCCTTCAAGACCAGGTTTGGACTTAGATTCAGGCTACAATTCTATTGTTTCAGAATTTGGTCTTACCGGACATATTGGAGCTAGAATTTACGTCAAACTGTGCCTTATGACAATGAAGGCATCGGTAGGGTTCTGAAATAATTATGCTTCTATATGTCTCTCCGCCTCCGCCTCCGCCTCCGCCTCCGCCTCCGCCTCCGCCTCCGCCTCCGCCTCCGCCTCCGCCTCCGCCTCCGCCTCCGCCTCCGCCTCCGCCTCCGCCTCCGCCTCCGCCTCCGCCTCCGCCTCCGCCTCCGCCTCCGCCTCCGCCTCCGCCTCCGCCTCCGCCTCCGCCTCCGCCTCCGCCTCCGCCTCCGCCTCCGCCTCCGCCTCCGCCTCCGCCTCCGCCTCCGCCTCCGCCTCCGCCTCCGCCTCCGCCTCCGCCTCCGCCTCCGCCTCCGCCTCCGCCTCCGCCTCCGCCTCCGCCTCCGCCTCCGCCTCCGCCTCCGCCTCCGCCTCCGCCTCCGCCTCCGCCTCCGCCTCCGCCTCCGCCTCCGCCTCCGCCTCCGCCTCCGCCTCCGCCTCCGCCTCCGCCTCCGCCTCCGCCTCCGCCTCCGCCTCCGCCTCCGCCTCCGCCTCCGCCTCCGCCTCCGCCTCCGCCTCCGCCTCCGCCTCCGCCTCCGCCTCCGCCTCCGCCTCCGCCTCCGCCTCCGCCTCCGCCTCCGCCTCCGCCTCCGCCTCCGCCTCCGCCTCCGCCTCCGCCTCCGCCTCCGCCTCCGCCTCCGCCTCCGCCTCCGCCTCCGCCTCCGCCTCCGCCTCCGCCTCCGCCTCCGCCTCCGCCTCCGCCTCCGCCTCCGCCTCCGCCTCCGCCTCCGCCTCCGCCTCCGCCTCCGCCTCCGCCTCCGCCTCCGCCTCCGCCTCCGCCTCCGCCTCCGCCTCCGCCTCCGCCTCCGCCTCCGCCTCCGCCTCCGCCTCCGCCTCCGCCTCCGCCTCCGCCTCCGCCTCCGCCTCCGCCTCCGCCTCCGCCTCCGCCTCCGCCTCCGCCTCCGCCTCCGCCTCCGCCTCCGCCTCCGCCTCCGCCTCCGCCTCCGCCTCCGCC
>OZ024865.1:13212028-13214528 GCA_964017155.1 Oasisia sp. SBJ-2009
GGAGACTTGAACGAGATCTGGAAAGTTGCTTGTTACCATCAGGCCAACTTGTGATGATATTATTTGACCATGACAAAATGGATGGTCAGATTGACATGGTTTGCAACATATACTTTGAATTATGAGTATAACCAAAGTTTTGTCTTCAAAATCGAATATCGACACAAAGTTAATCATTTCACCCAGTTGTTGGCATATGGGTCAAAACACAGCACTGGTACACAAACATCTCACTACTAATAAATTCAAGTGCATCATTTATATTCAAAATGTGTACATTCTGAAGCAGGATGCAACTGGCAGAATGGCTATGAAAGCTGGGATCATATTTTTCATGGTTAAGAGATGACAACATGATGTTAGTATGCAAGAAAGTAGGTAGCGTGGACACAAATTTAGATAAACATGACCTTGACATACTGATTAGACTTAACTTAAGAACTAGGTATTAGATATATAAAAGTGTGGGATTCTCTTAAGTAACAGTAATATATTGACCATGCTTAGTGCTTAGAATAAACGTGATGTCGTGTAGAGTAATATGGAATACATTCCAATATGTGTTTAAGACAAAACGCCAATAATAAACGTATGTCATAAAACACGTTTTTCACATATGTATTTAAAAATAAACACTTATTTTGAAATATAAACATGTCTAATGTTTTCAAGTGTTTTATTTATATAAAAAAAACACTTGTTTTTACAGGGCAGGCGTGCTATTGGTCCATCGAACAACGCCTGTCACGTGACCCAGCTAGAGGGGCGTGACTACACAGAGCCCGCCTTCAACATCGAGTTCGGCGTCGCTGACGACCGCAGTCAAGTGGAGCTCTCCTACTGCGTCGGTACATTCAGCGGCGGATGTGACGTCATCGACAACGAGCCGCTGGGCGCGGGATCGACATTAATCGAGCGGGTGGGTGAATTTGTCGTCGTGTGTTAATATAATAATGTTATTGTTAGATAGTTAGTTAGGTTTATTCAACGATGTGTTGATGACATGAACGGCGTGACCACATGAAGACAGAAGTGAGACATGAGTATCATATTAATGCGTCTCTGTGTCCTTACGTCGGTCCCAACACGCAAGCCAGTCACTAGAACAGTCAAGTATACCAGTCATCCGATGTTGATTGGAATCAATTAAGGCATGTTGTGTAAATGCCAGTAGTGTAAATATCTTTAAAAATTTAATTGAAAATTATCTGGCAAGGGCGGACTAAGTTGAATACTTACTTTGTTTGAAATTATTTTAATACTGTTTAAATTATTTATTCATATATTTATTTTTGTTTATTTATTATTATATTAATTGTTATTATTGTAGGACGTTTGATGTATTTTTTGTGATACTTATGTATCTTTAGAGACAACGTACATTTTCTATTTTACTTATGTAGTTTTAGAGACAACGTATTTTAATTAGTAGCATTTTAGTGACATTTTATAATTTTGTATATTTTTGATTTAAAGTATAATACTAATTTATGTAAACTTTTTTATTTAGTGAACACTCGATAAGCCATAGGCTTCTTTGTTCACGTGCAGTCTGGAGCTTGGCTCTGGACGGTAACTTGTTAAACCTTGTTAAACTTGTTCAACCATCCACTAACGTAGTTCACGCGCCTTTATCAATCAGTACTTAAGTCACCAAGCCATATTCAAACACACATAAATCCATCGTTTATTTTTATTTTATAATAATAATTATTATTATTATCATTACTATCATTAGTAGTAGTAGTAGTAGTGTGTCCTTAAGTATTGATCAGTAATTTTTCTATTGGTTGAGCCTGCACTATTTTAGTAGCCAGTCCGCAATGAGGTACCACAATACGTAATCCGACAGAGGGCGCTCTGACACAACTAGGGTCTTTGTGCCGTCTTTTACGTATTCTTGACATGTGTAAAATGCGGCACCGTTTTGCAAACATTTTGTGGAACGCTTGTTTAAATCATCCTACAATCAGCTGTTGAACTCGCATGACTCCGAAGCCTCACACTTAGCTAAATATGGATACAGTCTGACATGTCCGTCAATGTGAAGGTATAATATGTACATTAATGAATATTTACAACCGATGGAACGTCGACTGGTGGCTCGATGCCGGAAAGGATGTTTAAAATCATCTCCAGCTCGCCGTATGCATCACACGAGACTGCTACGTCTTCACCCGTAGTTAAATATTGATATCGTATAACATGTCCGTCAATATGAAAGCATAATGTGTACATTAATGTACCGTCTATGAAACGTCGCGGGACGTTCGATTGAATTCAGTGCTAAGATGGCGTTGTTTTGGCTGTTCTATCTATTGAACATACGGCATGCTGTTCTGTCTATTGACCACGCATACGGCATGCCACATACAAACTATCGCTGGGCTACGCGCCTGCATGGTAAATAGCTAATTGAGGATGATTTAAACAAGCGTTCAACAAATAATGCAAACAAATCCACGTTAGTCGCTGGAGGCGCTGATAAACAACTAGGGTC
>OZ024865.1:13219528-13267028 GCA_964017155.1 Oasisia sp. SBJ-2009
TCCAATGTCAATGTTCCTGTCTCAGCCCCTAGAGAGGGTCGTCTGGTCGCGACTCCCATCAAGACGACCCGCTACCAGGTGGCCGAGGAGTGCGCCAAGGACTGTCTGTCGCACCCCGACACCGTGTGTCTCAGCTTCAACTACGACTACGACAGTAATGGCGAGTGTCAGTTGATGAGTCACATCGAAGGACACAACATCCACGTACGACAGGTGAGTCACGTCGAAGGACACAACATCCACGTACGACAGGTGAGTCACGTCGAAGGACACAACATCCACGTGCGACGTGTGAGTCACGTCGAAGGACTCAACATCCACGTGCGACGTGTGAGTCACGTCGAAGGACACAACATCCACGTGCGACGGGTGAGTCACGTCGAAGGACTCAACATCCACGGTCGACGGGTGAGACGAGACACCGTCTTCATCGTCACGATAATAATAGTAATAATACAATTTATTTGTATAGCGCCATGCATATACAAATATTAGTTAAGCTTGGATGAATTTATTTTAACTGTAATTCTACTTTTGCAATGTTTTTACTTACTTTATTATTAACTTATTTATATATTTTATTATATATTTATAATTTTATTTTATCTATTTATTGCTGATAAGTTTAGCTTATGAACTATGTTTTAGAAGCTTTCTTTAATTATCTATTTATTATCATTTAACATTTCGTATTTACGTGTAAGTTTAAACTGATTACGAATATGTTTAATATGTATGTGTTACAATGTATTTTATGCGCCCCTGAGCGGAATTTGTTCCGGATATACCGCGCTTTACCAAAAAATTATTATTATTATTATCATCAATTATTAAAATAAAAACTATGAAGAAAATAACGTTCTAAAAATAGACCTATATTTCTGAAATAGTAAAATAAAATAAAACATTCGTTGCATTACTTATTCCTCAGTATCCACAACATAAGAGATACATATTAAATAATAAATAGCATATATAAAATGTAGTAATCCCGTCTAATGTTTTCAAGTGTTTTGATAAACAAAACACTCCTTTTTATAGTGCAGGCGTCTTATTCACCCATTGAACATTTTAAAATGTTAACAATGATAATTGGTATGGATAAATGATTCTGCCTAAAGTCCACATAATATCATCACAGAAACACTAACCTAAGGTGTGTCTTTTGAAGTGTTTTGAACCGAGGCTGTGACTTTCTCATCCTGAAATTGTCGATAATCCATTCCAAAGAGTGACTGAGTCCAGCCGTAGAGTGGGACAGAATATCTAACACTATGTTGTAGCTAAATAGAATACCGCGAGAATAGTACGCGTGCAATAAAGGTATGTATCGTATTAAAACGGATTTTAACTCGTGTCTTTTCAGAGCGGGCGATTTCACCATTTTGAGAGATTTGGCATAGGTCACGTGGCTGATATCAAATTTACGAAGTTGAAACTTGCTCACGACACGACGATTTACCTAAATTATTACCTGCAGAATGCACTTGGTAAGTCATGTTCCCTTTGTTGCTGATATACATTGTACGCCATCTGCCAAATAGATCATAATATATGTTGATAATGCAGTAGCGATACGGAACAGCACCATTAAATAACAAGGCACATTCGAAATAATAAAACTAGCAGACAGTATATGTATGTATACTAACATACTGTATATGTATACATATATATATATATATATATATATATATATATATATATATATATATATATATATATACATATATATATATATATATATATATATATATATATATATATATATATATATAGCAACAACATACACATGGGGTCAATCAGGTATCTCAATACATATTTAAATCAACACTGCATATTTAGCAGCCATTGGAAATCTCTTGCGACACTTTACATGTTGCTAGATATATCGCAACTGATTTGATATATAATATTATTCGTATTTAAAATGTTATTTCGCTATACCTTAGTTTCAGTTAAACATAACTTTCTATTCTGGTGTCGCTAAATGTTGCGACTGCACATGTGCGAGCTTGTAAACGTGAGTGGAACTACGTTCAAAAAGAAAACGTAAACAGAGGTATGTATTGCAAAACATGTGTGTTTAATTTGAGGCTGAACTGCAGATTTAAGTAATGTAAGTATACCTTACCTGTGTCATATCAAACTCGTTTTCACCGTAGTCGTCAGGGTGTCTTGATATTATTTGACTAGATTGAATGTAGCGCTGTGTAGATGAACACAAGTTTACCAGGATACTAAATTAAGGGCCCCCCTAAATTAACCGATCTCCGAACATGTCAATGTTCGTGTTCCAACATTCTAACAGGCTACACGAACATCATACCGTCGAGCGGCGTGCTGGTTGACTTCACTCCGCCAGCCCCGGGATTGATCAGAAACGAAGCTTCTGACAACTTCACACACGACTCGTGCAAGCACTATTTGCCGAAACTCTGGCAGCAGAGATGTGGCCCAGAGTCGACAGGGCCCACTCACAGGTAACCACCAACCAACATATTATGCGCAAGGCAAACCAATTTGTATGTCCATACACTTGAACTGATCCGAAATTATCTTCTTGATATTAGTTCCGGCCTTCCAAAATACAAGCAAACTCAGGCAATTTCCACATCAAATATCCAATAACATCGCCATACCCTGTATGTTGATGTCATCACTCCAGACAATGCAGGAGAGATTCTGAAACACACCGGATACCGTTGCATTTCGTTCTGGTTGTTCTACCTGATGCGGATGGTGTCGGTAGCTACTGAGAGTTATTGGGATGGCTCCAGTTTTAAATTTGCATAAGATATTCTGGATTGCGTTCTCCATACGAGCTTGGAGCATCGGCAGTGTAACGTTACTAGCATAAATTGTTTCTTGCCAAAAAACCTGGGTACTTCGGGGAAGGTTTCACGGTAACATGTATTAAATGTGAGATACGATTGAGAACCGCATTTGTCACAGTGGTATTTATTTTACTATTACAAGTTCACACTGAAAACACTGGAATACGTCATCACGTAATCAAAATCATAATTTGTTTCGAAGATGCAAACAAGTACTACTAGACATAATATTACGTAATGTTTCGTAATATTGCCGATTTTCCAAATGGTGTCACAATGTTGCGCAATTTTTGCAGAACCATTATCGACGGCGACGGATCTATGACGATATTTAATGGACACGAACCAACAGTGGACAAAAGGTTCACCCGGGCGAATAGAATGATTGCAGGTAATGCTTTGTGTCTTCTTCGGTAACGTCCTTAGTGGTTCAAAGGAGTACTGGTGAATCGTTATATCGAATAGATAATGGAACCATGCTCAGATGTCATAGGCAACACGGATTCGCAATGCAAACAATTGAGTAGTTAGAACATCATTCTGCGGTTTGCGACCACGATATTAATGAGCCTACGTCTATCGTTGTAGCATAACACTGTAATCTGTATTGGTAGGCTCGACAAGCGACGTGAAATTCGTTCGGTGCGTGTACAACCACGCAAGCCAATAAATATAAATTAGTGCTCGTGTGTATTTGTATGTGTGTATGTGTTTATGTGTGCGTTTGTGTGTGTGTGTGTGTGCGTGGTGCGGTGCGGTGCGGTGCGGTGCGGTGCGGTGCGGTGCGGTGCGGTGCGGTGCGGTGCGGTGCGGTGCGGTGCGGTGCGGTGCGGTGCGGTGCGGTGCGGTGCGGTGCGGTGCGGTGCGGTGCGGTGCGGTGCGGTGCGGTGCGGTGCGGTGCGGTGCGGTGCGGTGCGGTGCGGTGCGGTGCGGTGCGGTGCGGTGCGGTGCGGTGCGGTGCGGTGCGGTGCGGTGCGGTGCGGTGCGGTGCGGTGCGGTGCGGTGCGGTGCGGTGCGGTGCGGTGCGGTGCGGTGCGGTGCGGTGCGGTGCGGTGCGGTGCGGTGCGGTGCGGTGCGGTGCGGTGCGGTGCGGTGCGGTGCGGTGCGGTGCGGTGCGGTGCGGTGCGGTGCGGTGCGGTGGGGTGGGGTGGGGTGGGGTGGGGTGGGGTGGGGTGGGGTGGGGTGGGGTGGGGTGGGGTGGGGTGGGGTGGGGTGGGGTGAGGTGAAGTGAGGTGAGGTGAGGTGAGGTGAGGTGAGGTGAGGTGAGGTGAGGTGAGGTGAGGTGAGGTGAGGTGAGGTGAGGTGAGGTGAGGTGTGGTTAGATGTGTGTGTGTTTGTGTGTGTGTTTGTTTGTGTGCGTGTGTATGTGTGTGTGCGTGTGCGTGTGCGTGTGCGTGTGCGTGTGCGTGTGCGTGTGCGTGTGCGTGTGCGTGTGCGTGTGCGTGTGCGTGTGCGTGTGCGTGTGCGTGTGCGTGTGCGTGTGCGTGTGCGTGTGCGTGTGCGTGTGCGTGTGCGTGTGCGTGTGCGTGTGCGTGTGCGTGTGCGTGTGCGTGTGCGTGTGCGTGTGCGTGTGCGTGTGCGTGTGCGTGTGCGTGTGCGTGTGCGTGTGCGTGTGCGTGTGCGTGTGCGTGTGCGTGTGCGTGTGCGTGTGCGTGTGCGTGTGCGTGTGCGTGTGCGTGTGTGTAGACGTGTGCCTGTATGCACATGTATAGGCATGTGTATGTATTGGTGCGCGTGCGTATATATTTGTATATGTATGTGACCATGTGTGTGTGCGTTTGCGTGTGTGGTGTGTGTGTATGTGGTACGTGCGCGAGCGTGTGTTGTGTGCTCAAGTGTACGCACGTAAGTGCATATTGTGTGGTGTGTGAGTGCGTGCATGTGGTTACATTCGTCGGCGGCTTGTGAAGCATTTGATCACAGTACACGAATAACCAGAGACATTATCGGTCGAATGTCTTCTCCTGGGAACACATTACGACACTGCCTGCGAACTTACCGTATTCACACATAAATCCTGTGTATATTAAATAATCCACGCACTCGAGCTGCACTGGAAGAGACCATGGTCGGATCAGTGTTGTGTGCGATCTGTTCGCAGCCAATTGGGACGGTATCCATGACAACGAGACGGGGATCCTGATGTACACGTGGGCAGTGGGAACGACGCCGTGTGGGGATGACATTGTGAAACACAACGATCCCCATGATGACATCGCGTCCGCCTCAGAGTGGACGAACGTCGGCCTCGCCTCGTCGCTCACACTGCGAGGTAGTGTTTTTACCAACGGGACAGTTGTGACAAAGAATGCCTCTTTATCGTATTAAAGCAATGTTGTGGATGCCTTTGCTTTTTTTTAATCAGATATCGTTAACGTATGGTGATAGACCAATGCATACACACTGACAGTACAACGCATATAATTTCTACACTCACTCACTTATGCACTCACTCACTCACTCAAACACTCAAACACTCACACACTCACTCACCCACTCACGCATACTATCGCTCATTCACTCACTCACTCACTCACTCACTCGCTCGAACACTCACTCATTCTCTCACTCACTCTTACATGTGCCCTCGCACACAGACAAAGCATTCGTAAAATATTGTGTAATGACTGTCAAACATATTATTGATAATCATAGTCATGATATGATTTATCAACCTTGAATATTCTACCAGTATTACTATTGGCATTTCAATAGGTAACACATTTATGTTGTAACGAGTGAGTTAAAGAAGCCATAACATATATGAATATTGAACTATTTCAGGTGCTAAATACTACGTGACGGTGTGAGCGATCAACAACATTGAAGTGTGAACGTTGAACTATTTCAGATGCTAAATACTACATGACGGTGTGAGCGATCAACAACATTGAAGTGTGAACGTTGAACTATTTCAGATGCTAAATACTACATGACGGTGTGAGCGATCAAAAACATTGAAGTGTGAACGTTGAACTATTTCAGATGCTAAATACTACGTGACGGTGCGAACGATCAACAACATTGAAGTGTGAACGTTGAACTATTTCAGATGCTAAATACTACGTGACGGTGCGAGCGATCAACAACATTGAAGTGTGAACGTTGAACTATTTCAGATGCTAAATACTACGTGACGGTGCGAGCGATCAACAACATTGAAGTGTGAACGTTGAACTATTTCAGATGCTAAATACTACGTGACGGTGTGAGCGATCAACAACATTGAAGTGTGAACGTTGAACTATTTCAGATGCTAAATACTACGTGACTGTGTGAGCGATCAACAACATTGAAGTGTGAACGTTGAATAATTTCAGATGCTAAGTACTACGTGACGGTGCGAGCGATCAACAACATTGAGTTCGGTCCTCTGGCCCTGACTGTGTGCCACGCCACTCCGTTCGCCATCGATACGACACCGCCTGTCATCTATGACATCACAGACGTCACCTACGACGAAGACAGCTTCATAATTTCATTCCGCGTGAACGCCACGTACGCAAAACATTCTCTGCCTTTGGACGTCTTGCATTTGAGTTGTAGGTGGCGAGTTGGTTATCGCCATTCGGCCATACATAATGTTTCGTTTACAAAATCAAATGTAAATAATATCTACCTGTACAAAGCCACATGTCACATTTAGCATAGATAATAAGATAACATCTTACAGGTATTCCCTTAAGCATGTAAGAGGAATATTATGAATATTCTTTCGTGAAAATGTAAGTGGAATGCTATAAATGTTCTTCCGAGAAAATGGGAGAGGAAATATTCCCAAATATACCGGTATATGTTAACCTTACGTATAAAATAATTGGATTTGTGGAAGCCCATTACAACAGTTGATGAATATGAGTTTATATGCAATACCTTGCAAAACACACTAAGCTGGATTAAAGCCTTTCCCTACAGGGACGCAGTGTCAGGTATCAAGGGTGGGGAAGTGGGTTTGGGACGGATCCATAGGGACACGTATCTACTACTGTGCTATTGTTTGTCACAGGGACCCAGTGTCGGGTATCAAGGGCGGGGAAGTGGGCTTGGGACGGAGCCGTTGGGACACAAATATACTGCCGTGGACGGCGGCACAGAACTATCCCCACATCGAGCACAAGTTCCTTATCCCAGACGGAGTGCCAGCCTGGGTGAAGATACGGGTCACGAACAACGGTCAGTTTACTTCCTCTTCTACTACACTATTTTATAGGTTTAAAATTGGACGCATTTGACCTATGTTACTTCATGACACTACTATCTTTGTGTGGGTCGTTAGTAATTGAGTATAATTGAGTACGCTTTTCTTACCTCTTTTCCCTCTCCAAAGTTTACACTAAAATGATGGTTGTTGTGACAAGTGCGTGCCAATAACAGCACGTGGGTCACGCAATTTTTAAGGGAACGGAAGCCTCCAACCGCCACTACCCCAATGCACGGATTGCACGCTTAGGAAAATATTGACACATATGAACGACCCCTTATAAAAACAATTGAAATGTTACGGCAAAATAACAACATTCTGGAATAATATAATACAACACACACTTACATACACACACTCTCTCTCTCTCTCTCTCTCTCTCTCTCTCTCTCTCTCACACACATACATACATACATACGTACAACTTTATACATAGGCGTGTCTTCAATTCTAATGTCATCCAATCAAACGAATACAAGTATATAAGAGATGACATCTCCTCAAACGCTTTTCCCGCGTTCCAGTTGACCTGAGGGCTGTTGATCACTCCGACAAGCCTATTATGGTCGACTTATCTCCGCCGCTTCCTGGAGTGGTCCACGACGGCAACGAACACAACAAAGACATCGCTTTCCAGTCTTCATCCACCAAATACTGTTGCAACTGGCACGGCTTTCAAGACCCACAGAGTAGCATTTGTAAGTGCTTTACAACAGTGTTTCTGAAGTTGTTTTATATCAGACATGTATATCATTAATTTAAGCTAAACTTGAAATTTCCATTGAGGGAATATTGATTATATATTACTTGTTATTACCAAATGAAGGATTATTCATCATCGTCATTACATATATAGTATACGTATTGTTTATGATTTTGTTTGCTGGTATTTTAATTGAATTTAATGCATTATTTGAATGGAATATATTATTTCCGTCAGCATCGCAACGCTTAGAAGAAGCAACGACTTAAATTTTATGTTGCAAAATACAAACGCCTTGCGATCAAATTTTTAGATTTTCCACGAATTCAATATTTACTATGTTGTCAATGCATTTCTCACATCACGCAGTTGTGAACAATTAGACATGTACTTCCAGCAAAGTACTTGTTCGAGTTGGGAACCACTCCTGGCACTGATGACGTCGTCGAGAATGAAACACTGTCGTACAACGCCTCAAGTCACTGTGTAGACGGTCTACACCTGCAACATAAGCGAGTCTACTACTGCAGCGTGACGGCCTACAATGGCGGCGTCGTCGAGAAGAATATCACTGTTCATTCGGACGGAGGTAAGTCTCATACCTGCCTCATGTTCGGGACGGCAGTCGTTGACCTAAATTATGTAAGAATCCGTATCAATCTGTATCAGATAACTCACACTTGTCAAGCATACCATGACAACACATGAATACAACATACAAAGCAAGCAAAGGCCCATTATAATTTCATAGAACAATTGTTTAGCCATAAAGAGAAAGCTGAACAAGTACTGAGAATTTTGGAGACACGGACAAAATAGGAAATGGGACATCTATCAGTTAGTAAAGACCAAACAACACATATTAATGTAATAAAAATGCAATTAACAAAATAGTAAACGTTGAAAGAGAAACTGTTATATCATTTGTCTGCCCAATAACTGAGTAATAGAATAGAATAATTCTTCCAATACTTATTTAATTTAACCTACTGTACATCATCCTAGCCTGGGAGATGTAGGCAATGCTTACTAAAATGAATATGTTTTTGACATGCGTCTTTCTGTCGGTAATGTTTTACTGATCAGATGTATTGGGTTGAATACTTACCAGATGGCACATCGATTAACGCCATGTCTTCACCCGCACTGACCGAAAATAGGGAACATGTCATGTACGGCGTTGTACTCATATCAAACTTATAACTGGTGTCAATAATAATAATATTAAAAAAGTTAATTTTAATACCATCAAAACCGGGACGGGTGTCCCATTAACGGGTAGGTATATACAGGCAAATGCATGATAAATCGGTGTATACTGATTAAATACGTTGTATAGTGATAAAAACATTGTATAATATGCTATGTATAAATTAAGTCATATGTGTATTTACAGATTAAATTATATTTTTATAAATATATATATATATATATATATATATATATATTATATTCTTATATTACTGTTATACATATTAAATTGGAAACAATAATACCAGCAATAGGTCAAACATGTCTCCATTGTTCAGGTAATACAATATTTTATTGAATTTTATTTGAATTTTAACGGACATGATGCATTCATATAATGCTGATAACGTCACTGACGACAAATAAAATAACATTTTGTTTCCATAAATTTAGCTACATTCAAAATGGAGTACGGCCGTATCACTTAAAAAACATGTGGCAGGTCTGAAGTATAATTATGACAGTTATCTCATAAGTGTATATGCATGTGAAACAACGATTTGGAATATATATGTGTGCAAGCTGAATATTTTTGAAAACCTTGGTCGCCAGGGTTTGAGTACCAGTACTATTACAAACATGTCACGGAATGCAAACAGTACCCTTAACAGTGGTATTAAAAACAAGCATTTAATAGTGTTGTACGTTGTTACAAAAACACGCCCTTACGCACGCGCGCACACACATACACACAAACGTCACTGGAAATGTCATAACCGTTATGTCTTAATATGTCTTAACTGTTCTTCCAACTGTATGATTGACTTTTCGGTATTTCAGTTTACATTGACGTCACTCCGCCACTGAAAGGCGTCGTGAAGGACGGCAGGAACCCGAACAAGGATGCAAAGTACACTTCGGAGGCTTCTACAGTTGCCAGCACATGGAAACACTTTTCCGATCCTGAATCAGGCCTCAGAGGCTATCACGTCGATGTATACAGAAGACCGGCAGGTTAGACATATTCAATTACTGTTCATACGTGGCAACATATTGCTCTTTGTGCATAAACCTGTATGTCAAGCCAATTTTTATAGTTGATATACTATATCATAATTATCGAGGATCAACATTGTGGTGTTGCGCTCAGTGAAGTTTGTCATAGTAAGTTTTGTTTACACATTAAAGGGATAATCCAGTCTGTGAGAGGTTCACAGTATTAACTTACATGTGTAATAGTGTATGCTATATTGGTTGTGCCTAGTAACTGTGCACAAATATCGTTAATAAACAATTATTTGTAGTTTAATGGTATCAAAATCTTAGATTCATCTTGAGACTTATGCGCCAGTGACCTAAGCCAAATCGTCTACGCCAGTGACGCATTGTTGAAAAAGGCAAGGATTGGCGGAATCTTCGCTAATAATTGTGATTGTGACGTATGCAGTCCAACGTACTGCATATATCAAAAACTATTGGACAGACGTAGGATGTTCGAACGTGCATGCGCTGGTGACGTAAGCGGTTTACGTCACTGGCGCATAAGTCTCACGACGGCAGCGCCCTGAATCCAACATGGAGTGTTTCTGGTACTATAATTAATTGTTTATTAACGATCTTTGTGCACAGGTACTATGCACAAAGTATATATATATATATATATATATATATATATATATATATATATATATATATATATATATATATATATATATATATATATATATATATATTATACACATATACAGATGTAAGTATATTGTGTGAATCTTTCACTGATTGGAGTATCCCTTTAACTCAACTTCCAGGCAATAACAGTAAGGAATTCGTCTTGTACACGAACGAGAGCGTCGACGCGTCCGTGAACTCAATGGTCCGCCATCACTTCCATCTACACCACGGCGACTTCGTGCGTGTCGAAGTGACAGCCACCAACAAGGCAGACTCGTCCACGCGAGCCACGTCGGACGGACTCACGATCGACCTGACAGAACCAAAGATGTCACAGCTCGTCGATGGAGGAGACCTGAGCAACGACATCCAATTCACGGTGATTATAACTATGTTGTGCATTGATGATTGTATAATAAATAGCAAATACATCGATCGATCCTTTAGTTAATCAGTCAATCAATCAACCAATCCAGACACTCATTCAAACAATCCAAACACGTTATCTCTACAAATTACACTAAGATAAGATGAGACATGTTAATTTATATTATTGAATAGTTTCATGGGAGAACCATTGCATTATGCAAAGACACGTTTATCCTTTCTCGGCAATATTCTAGCAGCGTTTACAGTGTTATTTCATAAGTTATACGACATGACATTGACATGACATTGACATGTCAAACCTGAATAATGTTTTCAGTGCTTATTAGTAAACTAAAGTGAGTTGAAATCGGCTGACAATAACGTAAGTATAGTAACATAACGTTTGGTACAGTAGGCTTATAGTGATAGACATACATTATATAATACCTGAAATGTAGGTTTGGTTTTATTCCCTTTTTATGTATTCAACTAAAAAGTAGCTAATAACTCGTGTAATATACCTATTGTCATCAAACTATAATAATTAGTTGATAAATAATGTATTTTAAGTGGCGAAGTAAACATTACATTTCCGTCTTCATTTTGAGCGAGTAACTTGTATTTCTACTGTATTATTCGGTTTCTGTGCTATATGTGGTACTATCTTCGCAAACATAATGGCTATATTCCCTGCTAATTACAACATAATTTAAATATTAATTGGCATCATTGTTATGCCATCGATGTCGAGAAGATACGTTTACACAATCACCTTGTTTTGTGATTATGGGATGTTAAGAACTTGACACATAACACTACAGTTGTTTCCTTTATACTCACGCATATCGAGTGACATGTGACGTGGTAATTGAAGTGAGGTTTTTTCCAGATACTATTATGTTATCTCCTGTTTTCGGGTAAATCTCATACGCACGATTCCGTTAGCCGTGAGACTGACCTAACGTTTTCTTCTAAAGGAGTCAACGACAGCGTTGACTGCAGCTTGGTCATGTGATGACCCCGAATCAGGAATCGACCACTACAAAGTGACAGCGTATGAACTATACGGCGGACAGTGGACACGCATCTATCCTAAATTGTACGTACCGAATGTTCACCAATACACCATCGCAATGGTATTTGCGTTTCCTTCACATCTTAAGGATGTCATTCGGACAAACGGTATAATTGATTATACTAAGTTTCGATGTTTAGCAATGCGATATGCCAGAGACTACTGACATTTGTATAATTAGTACCAGCTCCTGACAAGCGATCATGTTGCGACCCGTATATACTGTAGTTGTAGCTGAAAATACCATACTGTAGTTGTAGCACATGTAATCGGACTCCGGAGGGCAGGTTTTGATTCATCAGGTGGGTCAAGCAATGATACATTGTTTGACCAATAAGCATAGAGCATGTATCCACGTGGACAGAGCCACTGTTTACGCGATTCACGTGAATATGTTTTAAGTGGTTCTGCTTATGCTTACACTGTACACGTGCTAAACACAACTTTGGTTACCACTTTGCTAAACCTAGGTTTAAGAGACGTAATTTCTTTTTATTTACCATGAACCACGATCTTTACATTTAAATAGACAAATATACGTAACTGTTTAAAATTGCGTGTTTACAGTCTGTAATGTGAGGTCGTATTACAGGGCTTTTATCTCAACGAACGGAACAGATACATTATCATTGATATAACTATGTTGTGCAGTGATATATGGTACAATTAATGTGTGCGTGTGTGTGCAATTAAACGTAATAACTTCACTAAACATCTTGTCATTAGAAACACCATATTGTTGTTTGTCCACATGGATATGTTCAATATTCGAACAATTTACCATTGCTTATCTCATTTGGTTACTCAAGCGTAGTAGCACAAGTAGTTGTGTGTATGTGGGGGTGTAGCACAAATACTTGGTCGATTTTGGCAGAAAACGTATGTTAATTATCTCGTACGGCTACAAATACATGCAACTGGCAAAGGTGTACATAGATGTAACATAGCAACTTTGTTTACAGTGATACGTTTCGCATCGCAAAGTCGATATTGCAAATTCATTCGAACTTGTATTGAAATATTATATTCGCTGAAATTCCATTTTATTTCTGCAGCGCGCAGTGGAACACGATATCAGGTAGCGTCATCAGGTGGACAACGGGAGAAACACTGTCGCTGAAGGCTGGAGCTCGCTACAAGATGCGTGTTTCAGCAGTCAATGGCGCTGGACTGACCGCTGTCCACTACACTGACGGGTTGCTAGTCGATCCCACACCACCCAAAGTATGTCATTATACGCTGTGCATTATAGTAATTTATGAGCAATTACGCGCACCCGCGTGCGTGCGTGTTTGCGTGTGTAACATTTTAAATTAGATGATCTCTTTTAAATCAATGTTTAACATATTTTAATGTAGTAAATCTTTTGTTGTGTTGTTTAGTTTCAATGGTCCCTTAATGTATGCCGGACGAAACACGGACAACTGAATGGTGACATATATTTATGATTTTCTAACGTTTTCTGACGAAATTATGGCCTGCATGTATATCACGGATATGTTTATATTTAGACAAGTCAAACAACACAACATAAATTGCGTAAATTTTCTTTGCCCGTTCACGACGCTGTTCTAGTAAATCGCTCGCCTGTTTAGATGATCTTTGTGCATGCTGGCGTCCTCTTGGGAGCATCTGAGGAACTAACAGACGGCTACATCATACACAACGACGTGAACGGAATCCAGGCGTCATGGCGAGCCAGGGACGTAGAGAGCAGCGTCAAAGATTACTTCGTTGGCTTAGGAACATCCACAGGTAAGTGTGAACCACATTTTGCGTAGAATATGTACAGCTTACTTCGTACTATTTTTTGAGAGTCACAAGAAACAGCATGGCATTTAGACGAAAGCCTCCATACACGCACACATGTACGGTCACACACACACGCACGCACGCACGCACACATTCGCGCACACTAACACACACACACACACACACACACACACACACACACACACACAAACATATACAGCTACACATACACATACATACACATACACACACGTACGCACGCACGCACACACACGCGCGCACGCACGCACGCACACACAAACACACACACGCGCGCGCACACACACACACACACACACATACACATACACACGCACGCACGCATGCACACACACACACACACACACACACATACACACACACGCACGCACGCACACACAGACACACACACGCGCGCACACACACACACACACACACACACACACACACACACATACATTATTTAATTTACTTTAATTTTGTACTACATCACATTTGTTTAATAATGTGTTATTTGATAAAGTGCCTTCCAGTAATTATTGTATAAATACGCATAACACATTGCTAAAATTACAACTGCACCTATATATCATGATTGAAACAATAATTTTATATTGGGAAACATGCATTGAATAACACGCTCTCTACACGCATGTGTTTCGTAGGAAAGGCGGATGTGTTGGCGTTTAGCAGTATGGGTCTATCAAAGGACGGTTACATCGGCAACGTGAACTTCGCTTTGACAAACGTAACGACAAACACTCCTATTTACTATATCACTGTGAAAGCGGTCAACGGAGCAGGAAAACAGAGTTCCGTAATGTCTTCCAGGTACAGTGTCCATACATATTTGTATCATCTACTGTTATGTGTAAGCAAACAGGGGTTTATTCGTTTGAAATAGAAAGGGAAGCAATCGTCTCAACTGTGAATATATGTGTGTTACAGAAAATGTATCTTGCCTGCAAGTATCTTTACATATGTTCATGTAATAATGCACACGGCGCAACCCACACGCATACACGTGTCCATCAACATACATCGAACCACATGTCATATATATATATATATATATATATATATATATATATATATATATATATATATATATATATATATATATATATATATGTATACATATATACATATATATATATATATATATATATATATATATATATATATATATATATATATATATATATATATTATATATATATAACACTAATGCGGGCATGCACGCACACTCGCATGTACTTACACCCTGAGTAGAGGTGATGACGGCGACGGTCACGGTGATGACTATTATCACTGCGATGTCGACGAAACCTTACGTGTCAACGATGTGTTCAGCCCCATCAAAGTGGTGTCCGGAGACGTGGCCGGAGTGGTGAGGGACGGGCCGGACACTGGAGTGGACATCGACTACCAGCTGGACGTGTCGACAGTGACGGTCACCTTCAGCGGCTACGAGAGTCAGCGAGACGGAGTGAAGCACTACGAGTGGGCAGTAGGGTCAGCGCCCAGACTCGACGACGTCATGCCCTACTCTGACGTCAACCTTGTGACGCAAAGCGGAGGGCCGCGGGGCATGCTGGGTAAGACAACTGCGGAACGGTTAATGTGCTGCATCCAAACGATTAAGACAAAATGGCAGCGTCCGTAATATTATAGCCTGGAATCACCACTTGATATGGACATTAAATAAATCTAACGAAAACGTATTTGAGGACATAATGTAGAATTTACCTGTGAATACGTTAAGCAATGTGGCGAAATTGAAAGATATAAAATGTTGATAAGAACTTATCTTTAAAAATATGTAAGTTTGCAAATGTGAATTTTGTGAAATAATTTGGCAGACGAAACGATATCGTGCAGCATAAATCGATGGTGGAATAAAACCAAATGTCGAAACTGTAGTGGCCTGGCTGTTTACAATGCGTAATATCAATGGTAACAACAACAATAATAGTAGTCATTTTATTTCATAAGCGCCGCATAGGCATAATAAAATTAATCGCATATAATTCAACATTGTTAAAATACGAATGTATGGAATATGTGTTAATAAATTAAGTTTACACGGCATAATAATGCAAAATTTATGTATTATATAAATGCATGCACGTATAACCTCAACTTGTCTGTAATAAGTTTAAAGATGCAACAAAATATTAATTTATACTAATGTTAATTTATTATTTTGTTGTATCTTTAAATGTCTTACAGACAAGTTTACGTTATACGTGCATAAATTTATATATTACATACATTTTACAAATTATAGTCTTACGTTTTATAACACTAATTAACTTATTAATTTAATAATAAGTTAATTAATGTTATCAAACGTAAGACAATAATTTCAAATCGAGAACTATGATGATTGGTAAGATAAATTCAGTATATATGTGTATGTGTGTGTGTGTGTGTGTGTGTGTGTGTGTGTGTGTGTGTGTGTGTGTGTGTGTGAGTGTGTGTGTGTGTGTGTGTGTGTGTGTGTGTGTGTGTGTGTGTGTGTGTGTGTGTGTGTGTGTGTGTGTGTGTGTGTGTCTGAGTGTGTAATTTGCAACTGCGACCTTAAAAATTAAATATGTTTTTTTATTGAGACTTGACAAGTTATAGCAATGCTTTCAATGGCACGTCTCGGTCTACGTCTCGTTCGTGCAGGTGTGGGCGATAGTGGCACAGGACAAGGCCAGGTGGTGTTGTCGACTGGACGAAGCTACTACACGTCCGTGCGGGCCGTCACTGGGGCCGGGGGAGTCATCGAGTCGACCTCAGACGGCTTCGTGGTCGACGGCACGCCCCCGGTAGTCGTGGTCACGGCCGTCGGAGCAACTGCCGTCAACACGACCGAGCTGTACCAGAAGGAGACGGACTCGTACACGGCGACGTGGCGGGTAGACGACGGGGACAGCGGGGTGGCTGACGTCATGTTCAGGCTCGGAACATTTCCCGGTAGGAAAGATGTTTCACATGGAAGTCAGAAAGCCGCTGGCTGATCAGCATTGTCTTGGGAATTGTACTGTTATTTGTAAGCTGTAGTAATCAATCCTATACGAGGTGTTGTTCTGTTGTTTCTCACTAAGTCATAGCAGCCAATCCTACACGAGGTGTTGTTCCCATCTTGCTTCTGACTGTGTCATAGCAATCAATCCTACACAAGGTGTTGCTCTCCTCTTGTTTCTCACTGTGCACATATAATACTGTCCTACAACATGATATTGTTACTTCTACTGCTACTACTAATGTTGGTGCTGATGCCGAAACTAATGCTAATGCTGATGTTGAAAACTAATGCTGACGCTTATGCTGATGCTGATGCTTATGTTGTTGCTGTTGCGGTTGCTGATGCTGACGCTGACGCTGACGCTGACGCTGACGCTGACGCTGACGCTGACGCTGACGCTGACGCTGACGCTGACGCTGACGCTGACGCTGACGCTGACGCTGACGCTGACGCTGACGCTGACGCTGACGCTGACGCTGATGCAAATTAACGTTTTCCGATTGTTCAGGTGCCGACGACATTCATCCGTCAACATATGTTACCAATATCACCAGCTTCCCGAATGGCTACGTGAGACCAGCCAAGGGCGGAAAGCCAAACATCCTCAGCCTAGACGCTACGAATGGTGTAAGCTAACATTTGTATTGACTCTTGTTTGCTGCATCTGATTAAAACTGCATTGGTAAATAATTTATCGTATATAACATATCTTATATATATTTATGTGAGTATAAGTACAAATACATTGTGATAAGTAACATTTAATTGAACATCAATAATAACCTACAACATTTTGGTATTTTTGGTTTATGAGTGGACAAAACCCGTTAGTGCTTTTGTGTTTGACTTGAATTTCAATGTAGAAGCCAGCCTCATTTTCGTTAGACCTAGCGAGTCGTGTCCCAAAACAAAGGTTGACTACTGTTGAAATGACGTTTATAATAATATTAAGCTTTTGATAACGGTATATAAATATTGTAAGCGGTGGTTGGCAGGTCGGATTGACCTCAAGACGGATGTCCCCTGTGCTCATAGTGGACACTACTCCGCCTGATCAAGGAACGGTCAACTGTCCGAAGTTTGTGCAAGGTACAGCACAATTAAAGTTAATACTATGTATGAGGACCACAATAAACAAGTTACCATGAGGTATTTAAAAAAGTACTCATAGGAATATACAAATTTAAGAAACGTGTTAGTTTTTATATTGTGTAATTTTGTTTGCATAATTTAGCTTAGGGTGATGGCGATTTTACTTATTATACTGGCATTATATGCATAATTATCTTCATCATTAATACTTGAGAGAAGAAATGGCTACTTATATATAATACAGTCAGATAAAATGCAAGTGTATTGCCTTTCGCTGTCAGGAGCCGATTCAATTCAGTGTAGCTGGAGCGGCTTTGTCGAACGTGAAAGTGACGTTGACTATTACAAGTTCGGCGTGGGCAAGGCTGAAGGAGACGACAGCGTATACCGCTTCAAACGAGTTGAGGCTGGCGCCAGTTCACACCGGGCGACAGGTAGGTTTATAAAAACGCACGTTCTGCCAATCATTATATGTATACAAGGGTTTAAGAAAATCCAAAACTGGGTAGCCCGCTCGATCGACGGCGCTATTAAATACAGCCATGCTACACCGCTGCTGATGAAGTTGCACACATTATAGAACATGTTCTAAACTTGCAGCTTGCTTGAAACATAATTGCATGCAATATATTGCATGCAATGGGTCCAACACACGGTGCAACTTAGTTGCATGCACCCGTTGCATGCAACTAAGTTGCACCGTGTGACGGGACCTTAACATTAACATAATATGACCAGTGCTGCATTTAAAGTAAAACTTAAGACTTACCTATTTTTAAGAAGTGTTTCTACCGCGCTGTGAGCAACGAATGTTGGAACAGCGCTATATCAAGTTACGATTATGAATATGATTACTGCAACACCTTACATCAAATGTAGGCCAAGTGACAAGCGGTGGAGTGTAAGAAACGTATACAAAGCGTTAACAATACTCGTCCGCCATTCCGTAATTCCGGCAGTGTACTGGTGTGCGATGCAAACATATTCTTTGTAATCAGTGCCCAAGATAGTTACTACACACATAGCGATCAACATATTATAGTCTATTGTAAGTGTTGTAGTGAATACCATGATGATCAAAGAAAGGACAAAGACATTTTGCATTTAATCGGACATCGACTTATCTGATTGTAAATTCTTCCTCTTCCATAAAGTGATCACAGCCATGTCCTGGTTGTTCTATCACTATAATGAGGAAACGGTGATAAGATGCGACACCCCATTTGAGTAAGACCATTGATAAAGTGTCATAATTACAGAACTAGCTCATATTATATTATTAGTGAACTTCATAAAAATGTTGAACACTGATTCCAAACTCTGGTGTCATGATGAACTTGAGTAATATTATTGATAAGATATGTCATAAATATATTACTTTCTGATTACTATGGTATGACAAATGATATCGCCTTAACATGCTAACGGTCACGCACATGGCTTCACGTTGCCTTATACAAAACTGTTTTATGTATCGAGGAATGTCAGAGTGCGGCCTGAAATACAAAAATACCTACTACGTCACGATGAGTGTTGTCTCGTTATACCAAACTGTCGTATTTATCTAGGATTATCAGACGGCCGCCTGAAACACAAGGACACGTACTACGTCACGGTGATTGCTGTCAACAAAGTCGGATTGAAGTCGGTAGCATATTCGAAACCAGTCATGGTGGACGACACTCCGCCTCGGGTATGGTCACTGACATTTTATCCATTCGCAAAATATGTAGATTCGTTAAACACACGGAATGTTCACACTTAGAGTTTACCCATGGGAACAGGCAAATAGTGACTTAATTAACGACTATACCTTAATAACGTCATTGATTTCAGATACCTTTCTGTGAAAGGGACACGTTTGGGACTCAGAACGAGGAGGCTGTATTTACGGGTGTTCACTGTTCATAAAGCAAGATTCAGTTGAAGGTTACAGCCTTATACAAAACTGCTGCTACGACAATGTGAACCCATTTTAATTACCACGATATTTATATTGATATCATGTCATTTCCTTCTATTGGTTTTCCATGGTACTATGCAATTTGCACTACATTTCCGACCATTGAATGCAATTGTACAACTCAATAAATTAACATTGACATTGTCCCTCTCATTAAGACATTATTGGAACAATTACACATGATTGTAACTACTAGCATTGTTTCAGGGTGGGCTAGTGGTAGAGCTGTCTGACACGAGAATCATATTGGCAAGTGGATCGGCAAACGTTTCGTCTAACGTAATGATAGACAGACGTGAGTTCCTTTTACTGATTTTATACGTCATTAAAAACGTCATCTATACATGTTAATAACTTGATTACTATAAAGGTATCCTCCATTTGGCCCAAGTCCACGTATTTTGTATGCAACCCGTCTCTCTTGCATCCGTTTTTGTGACGTATCTTAAGCACCATGTTAATTTAAATCATGCCAATTTCATTTCTTACTATTATTATTTTGTACTATTATACTAGCTTTTTATAGATAAATTATCGTATTAATTATTATATGTTCTGTTTCGGCTCAGATTCCGTTATAAGTGGAGTGTTACCCCTATTATGCGTTTAAATAACTTAACTATTCCATTATGTTAATTGTGTATTCATTAATAATATGTAGTATTATTTATTTATGTATGTACTGTCTCCATACGTTTTCCCAGGTTTCTTTAATACATGGAAGTGTTGCCTTGTGTACATTTATTTATTATCTATATTTTAGTAAGTATTTCAGGACTGACATCCTTGGATAAAGTACTACTCTGGACATTAGTGTACAAATAAAGTATTATAAGTGTTACTATATTATTATTATTATTATTATTATTATTATTATTATTATTATTATTATTATTATTATTATTATTATTATTATTATTATTATTATTATTATTATTATTATTATTATTATTATTATTATTATTATTATTATTATTATTATTATTATTATTATTATTATTATTATTACTATCGTTTCTATAGGCGCTGAGCTGTCACAGAATGATGCCATTTGTCAACGATCTTTGACGCAAGTTATCGTGGCCTGGGAACCATTCGAAGACACTGAGACTGAAGTAACCAGGTGCTCTATTATAAAGTAACACCCCAAATCACTTTTAAACTGTAACACATGTCTATTCATTGCAGAAAAAAACGAATTGCACTGTTTGGGCCTGTTTTAATAATGTCGTTTTCTTTCCTCTATTGTAAGGAGAACGTTTTAACAATGTCGTTCTTTTCCTCCGTTGTAAGGAGAACGTTTTAACGATGTCGTTCTCTTCCTCCGTTGTAAGGAGAACGTTTTAACAATGTCGTTCTCTTCCTCCGTTGTAAGGAGAACGTTTTACCAATGTCGTTCTCTTCCTCCGTTGTAACGAGAACGTTTTAACAATGTCGTTCTCTTCCTCCTTTGTAAGGAGACCGTTTTAACAAAGTTGTTATCTTCCTCCGTTGTAAGGAGAACGCTTTAACAATGCCGTTCTCGTTTCTCAGATATCAAGTCGCGATTGGATCTACACCCGGAGGAACGCAAATTCGTCCGTTCGAGAACGTCAAGCCGGGTCAACTATTGGCCGTAATGCGAGGTCTCGATTTGTCACATAAGCGTCACGTGTTCGCCACAGTAAAAGGCTTCAACGCGGCGGGGCTCCACAGTACTGCGACATCTGACGGAGTCTACGTGAGTCGTTTGAGCTCAGGCAACACGCCTCTTGGGGAGTCTTACGTCTATGACGGCAGTGACGTGGCAAACGATGTGTAAGTAAAATAATTACGTCATAAAAGCTGCCCCTATAGATGCATTCATGCCAACACAACTGCTCCTGTTGTCCCTGTCGTCAGGGGTGAGGTTGCCATGTCACCTTTTCTTCATCTTTTGTTTTATCTCGTCATTTGTCCCTATAACTTATAGCGATTGCTGTTCTTCTCCACTCTCCTCCCAATCTTTCTAGGTCTCTCTTAGCGTAGTCCTCCCATCGTACAGCTTAGGCAAAATAGTCTCTATCATATTGTGTAGTTCTCACTGCTGGATATATTGCCAGTCAAGATGAGCAGAATGTGAACATAAAATACTTTCAAAATAATGTAGAAATACGACATTGTGGTTACTAATGGTTTTATTGACCCGGAATCAACATTCGTGTTTGTGTTATCTTACTATACGAATGACCCTCCTGATGGTGGCAACAGTTGCAGGCCGTATTTCAACGGCTTTACATGAACAGTAAATACCAACGAAACATTGATGTCACACTATATGGGGCTTTGGACATACAAATTCATTACAAAAACTATTGCTTGTGAGTAGGTGGGTGAAGGGTCCATTTTGTAAATACCAACTGAACATTACATGTGGTTAGTTTTTGATATAATATTTCGATTTACTGATGTGTAATATGTTTAACCATTTTACTAAATAGAACGAATTGGAACACTGTCTGCAAATATGTTAGCAAATACGTAATTTGAGACATGGTCATGTACGTGCGCAATTTATTGGTCTTTCAATTATTTTACATGAAGGGTGGTTGAGTGACATCGATCATCATAGGATTTGTTGTACTTACAAATAGTAAGAACCTACTTGAAGAAACAAAACATGTGCTACAGGACTGCAGAGCCGCCCAAAATGTCTAAGATTGTGTTAATTCTTACAAATGCCGATGACATGGATTTGTTGACTTCAGAGACTTCCAGGATCACAACGACGGCCTCGCGGCCCACTGGGACTTCGGCGGAGATCCGTGTCCCATTGACAAGTACGAGTGGGCGATACATCGGTTTGACGGCATCGTCGTTCTCAACACGACCCAACTGCCGCCAGGTCAGTGTACAACTAACACTAACACTAACACTAACACTAACACTAACACTAACACTAACACTAACACTAACACTAACACTAACACTAACACTAACACTAACACTAACACTAACACTAACACTAACATCTGCTGCTGCTGCTGCTGCTGCTGCTGCTGCTGCTGCTGCTGCTGCTGCTGCTGCTGCTGCTGCTGCTGCTGCTGCTGCTGCTACAAGATACACGATACAAGAAGCTTTATTTAAAGTCGGTTTACGTGATAATTCGGTAACATTAGCTCATCTTAGCTATTGTCCGACAAACAAGTGTAAAGCAACAAGACCTAAAACCATAAAAAAAGCATACAGAGTACTTAAAATGACAGCAATAAAACATATAAAATAGGGTAATGAGTACAAAATAAATATAATAATACATGCATGTATAATAAAACAAAATATAATTTGTTATGGGTACATATAAAGCATGCAAAGTATAATGCTGTTAAAATAGATTGAAATAATGTATAACTTAAGACATTCGCATAAATATAAATTAAAATGTAGAGACGTATGTAATCGACTAAACTTATTAACAAATAATAAATACTTTAAAACATTAAAATAAAGAGATCTAAAGAATAAATTAAGGAATTGCAATATTTTACACATATCCATATTGCATGTATACAATGAAAGCTATATTCATAATATTGGCATGGCGACAAACATGTTAGCTGTTAGCTGTTTACCTACATATAGAGCAATTGCATGATGGGCCATCCCAGTTCCGGATCAGTCTGCGAAACTCGCCGTAGTTAACTGTTTTTCGCATTTCATTTGGCACGCTGTTCCAGATATACTACGAAGTGTTTCACTCTACATTGCTCCAGTTCAGTCAGCTCTTTGAAAGATAAACTGGCGGTAAACAACGATGGATATATTTGTCTTCGAGTAGTCTTTACGCATTAATTGAAACGTGGTTGTATGTTTTCCAATGAGGTCGATATTGTGTTAATTTGAACAGGCTTGCCAATGAGTGAAATGTAAAGCCCTTTGTTGTTAGGATATTGCTTACATAAGAACTTACCTAAGAACTCATCTTTTACACGTATTGCTACAGGCGCAACAAAAGCAGAGGCCGACGAACTACGCTTGAAGGACGGCGAGTCGTATTTCGTTGTGGTTCGCGCCACCAACAAACTCGGCTACGTCCACACCATTCACTCTAACGGGGTCACGGTGCAGCTCGAGCCGCTGTTGCCAGGCAACGTGAGAGATGGCGACATCTTCGGGAAAGACCTGAACTATCAGCAGTCCATCACGAGTATATCGGCCAACTGGGATGGGTTTGGACACGCAAAAGATGACAGTAACGGGCTACTTGATACACGTATGTACTGTGCATTCGCAACTGCTGTGGTCCGTCGCCGATCAGTTCAGTGATGTGCAATTTTGTGTCCATGTGATTGTTAAAGCGCGAATATTTGCAAAAATAACATCACTACCTTTGCTTTAATACACAAGTGCGTACACTATTTAGAGCTAATGGTCAGAAATTACCCTTCTTGTAGTCAGTTATGTTGTACCTTATCAAAACATTTATGAGAGCATCGCAACTAGGAAACGCCACAGAAAGCTTGCATAGCTATCGCACTTTGTGAACTGTAACCCAGGCAATGGTGTACATTTGTGTACGAATAATCCTCGCGTATTTATAGCAGCATGGCGTGATAATTTCCAAAGAAGCCGAACTGGATGGCCCACTGCATATGTCTGCCAGAGAGTTACCGTTTTACCTTTTGAGTAAACATGGACGATTGACGTGTGTTGCAGAAATGAGCTCCACCGCTGGTCGCGTGGGAGAACACCAAATGATTGACCACTACGAAGTATCCGTTGGAACCGATCGCAGGTACGCAGCGTCCAGGACATACATCCGTCCTTTCATCAACGTCGAACTCAACAAGACGTGGACCTTCTCATATCTGAAGCTCGTGCCACACAACGCCACGTATTACGTGACAGTGCGCGCGTACAGCGTGTCGTCGGCGGTGGTCGAGGTAACCTCTAA
Source organism: Oasisia sp. SBJ-2009 (assembly GCA_964017155.1). NCBI lineage: Eukaryota > Metazoa > Annelida > Polychaeta > Sabellida > Siboglinidae > Oasisia > Oasisia sp. SBJ-2009. The sequence continues at coordinate 13,244,329 of OZ024865.1, forward strand.
TGGCATCAAGGTCGGCTACGGCAGCAGTGTTATTTCGAGTGGAACACTGGAGATTGACAAGTAAGCAACATTGTGGTGTTCAACCGTATCGATTGTCATAGTTTGTTTTGTTGTGTGTTTTTCTTGAACGCATTCTAAAATAACAACACTGCTGAATAGTAAAACGTACAACATCATATACTAACGACAACATCTGCGAATGTAGTAGGTGACGATTCTACATTTATTTAATGTATTATCTAAGAAGACTGATTCGTATATATATATATATATATATATATATATATATATATATATATATATATATATATATATATATATATATATATATTCAATGGCACTCGTACGCATAATTTTACCTATATCACATTGCTATAAAATGTGTCCCACACATTATTTACGTTGTTACAACTTGCTGAGTTCCATACCCATAAATATAGCGTCTTGGTGACGCAGTACACGTTGCCTAAATTATAGACCCTATAAACAACATATAAGACTGCTGTTGAAATGGTTACGTTGGAGATTGCTCTTAACGCAAATCGTAAAGGTAAGCTCACTTATGCGTGCAGATATATTCATTCGAAGACGGACTTGTCGTTTTCTTGGAGCGAATTCAAGTTTCTGCTGCCAGTAAAGTTCTACATATGGGGCCTGGGGTCCAACGGTGAAAGATTGTCTGCATTGAACTGTTCGACGATGGTAGGTGTTGCATGTATAGAACAGGTGTCCACTTTGTATTGTATGGTGCATTACGATTGTGCTATGTTGTATCAAAACACGTCCTAACTAAATGTGTTATTCATCGGTCAAAATACAACTAACTTGTATAATTATCACCACGATCCAGGGTCACTGATGATAGACGTATGTCATTTAAATCATAGTTGGTTAAATAATGGTATGTGTGTATGTGTGTATTTATGAGTATTTGTGTGTGTGTGTGTGTGTGTGTGTGTGTGTGTGTGTGTGTTTGTGTGTGTGTGTGTGTGTGTGTGTGTGTGTGTGTGTGTGTGTGTGTGTGTGTGTGTGTGTGTGTGTGTGTGTGTGTGTGTGTGTGTGTGTTTCGTGTTGGTGGGAGAAAATAATAATTTATGTAGGGGACATGTGTGCTTATGCTGTACAGACCATTTATGTCTGTCGGACGTTAGACCAGCTCAACTCGATTACTTAAAACACTGCGTCTGTTTGCTATTTACTGCCATATAAATGGCGACTTTTAACTGAATATATGTAAGATATTGTCTATCACAAATACTTATTATGCGGCTGTATACAGGCCGCACCGTCTTTACACAAATACATAAACTGTTTATTTGCACATTGTAAGTCAGTTAATAATGTTTCACAATGTTGACTTTTAAAATGCGAATTTCATACAATTAATGATGACGCAACATAACTGTCGATCTAGCGATGATTAATACATAATAATGCATTTGTTAATGTAATACCTGACAGGTGAGAACGGAGGAAGACGGGTCTATTGTTCACAACGCCAACTTCAGCCATCTGTTTGACGTGCAGCCTCTGACCAGTGTCGACTTGGACACTTATGTGAAACAAGGCGGTCTTAGACTGACGCAGGGTAAAACCTATCACGTCGTTGTCATAGCAACGGATGAGGCCGGAGGTTGTGTAGACACGTCCAGTGTGTTTACCGTCGACACAACTCCACCGGAAGACGGCCATATTGGCGTCGGTGCAGAGAGAAACGTGGTGAGTTACGTCAGTTTTACCAGTGCGTTTGTCGTTGACATTTGTCAATCTGATCATGTACTTTGGACAATAATATATTAATAACTGCCAATCAGTTATGAAAAAATTGCGTCGACATGTTGAATTTAACACATTCTTATCGGTGCAAGGACATGTTATGTTTAAAGAGTGAACCAATAACTTGTTACCATTGAATCTCAACTTTGCCAACGGCCATCAGCTAGCTACATATCGTCAGTATCGTAAGCTTGTGAGGGCAATAATTTTTACGTTGCTGTGAAAATGTTGATGAGTCAGACGTTCATATGAGTATGGGATACTTGCTTTTCGGCAGGCAAACTATTCAATTACTAGGAGGTAATTAATGATATCACATAAAGGCATTTTTAAGCGTGATATGATTGCACCTAAATATACATGTAATATGTAGTATATGTGACTTCAATAGCATTTTGCAAATGTGATTATTCACGGGCGAAATATAACGGATTATACCAGAACTCACTCAGAATATGGGTGATCGAATTTCAAATGTATCGGTGTGTTTTGAAAGAGACGCTAAACGCCATTGGTTTCTTTTCCTCGGTCTCTGTTTAAAGCAAGGTAGGTAAGTAAACGAATGCCACTCAATGAAACGGACTTCGTCGCAATCTTGTTGTTGATGTTGTGATCAACGGTTTATGTAACTGGATTTAGTGCAGCCGTCAGTGTATAACGTATCTCTAAGTATACTGTTTCATTATACAGCTCTTACAGAACATACTCTACAATCCACGTGATGACAGTGTGGCGGTTTGGTGGACCGGCTTCGGCGATCCAGAAAGTGGTATCAAGGCAATGAAAATCCGCTTGTTGGACGGAGGTGTTTCGTGCGAGCCACGCTCCGTCAGGGACATGAGCACCATTGTTGACTTCACTGAGATTTCTACAAACAGTTCGTCATACGAATTTGCAAATCTCAAGCTAACGGTAGTATTCGGCCAAGTTGTACAGCATGATACTGATCTCTGTTTCTGTTTTATTACTGACAAAGTTTTGTTGGCCTCATCAATAGCAGACTAACGTAACAATTAATAAGTATTAAAGTACACAGAGTAGCCAAATGCGATCTAACAAGCCAGATAAGTAATAAGTCCAACACCAAAACTGTGTATAACGACATTTTATATTTTAAGGCTAACAATGACATACTCCTTTGCAGTAGTGATACGGGTTGAGAAATAGCATATGCTGCTTAATGTGTTTTTGTATATGTCTACATCTATTCACTGAAAAAAAACACGTATAAACACTAAAAATAGAAACATGCGTCTGCAAAATATTATACTATACGTTGATATATTAAATTTCGTTTTATTATCATTAGCACTATTTATTCGGATCGGATTAATGTATTGATAATATATTATATATATATATATATATATATATATATATATATATATATATATATATATATATATATATATATATATATATATATATATATATAATCATAATAAATAGTATTAATAATAATAACACTAAACTAATAATTACAATAAACACTTGTATTTAGATTACATTAATCAAAGGAAACATAACCCGCATCTGTACGCCTAAATCGACTGGACGTTTTCATTGAAATATATGCCGGTACAATTCTAAGGAGTCCGTCACTTACTTCATCGAGCTCCTGGTGACGAATGGTGCTCGGCTGTCCCGTTCAGCCGTCAGTCGTCCTGTCCTGTTAGACGTCGTCTCACCCACGGCCGGTGCCGTCAAAAACGGAGGCAACTTCAAAAGTCGTATTACGTACCAGAATTCAATCACTGATATGCAAGGTAGGTGACACTTCTAAATGGTGGATGAAGGTGAACTAGTTTACTAAATAACATGTTGAGTATATATTAGCAGCTAATGGCGTAACGTCGCTAGAGCAGTGGTTACATGCTTTGCCTAATGACGTCATTGCGTAATGACGTCATAATAGGTTCTGACCAATGTCAGTTGCGCAAACTGGAAGTGCTTGGGTAGAGATTACGGAATTATCCGGAAATGTTCGATCTGCTCGTTTAGCTTAACATATCAGTCGGAATCTCTTTGAGGTTAAATACAACTACACTTTAAATAAATAGGTATTTCAGAAAGGTTTACATCAAATTGTGTAAACAATTTAGCTAAGTATTTTTTTATTCAACACCAGTACTTGTACACAAATTACTTCCACAACCACACACACATGCACACACACTCACACACACACACACACACACACACACACACACTCACACACACACACACACACACACACACACACACACACACACACACACACACACACATATATATATATATATATATAACCCACACCACCCACAATCAAAGTAATTCTCCCAAACATAGGACATTCATAAAACTTATTGCGACGGGGGATGAATGTTTCAGGCGTGTTCCTCTACCTTCCCACGGCTAGAGGCATGGCTTGTCCTCGACGGTTGTACTCACTGACCAGTCCTGATACCCACTGGACTCCGCTCGTGCACAAATACCTCCGTGGCGTGGAGAAAGAGCAGAGACACGATGGCGTCGAATTCCTCGACTTCCAGGTTTGTTTTCGTGTAATTAGAAAGAAAACGTTTATCAAGTGTCTCTGCTGCATATGTTTCGAATATTTATATATGTAAATAGTGTAATTGCTACTGTAGTAATAATGGCGACACCACAGTAAATATATGTAAATCACTTGAGCTTAACATAGATTAATATATTTATATAGATAGGATACAATAAAACATTCATGACCGATCATTCTGTTTACATATTATACGTATATCGGAAAATCTTGCAACACATTGTGTATGCCGGTACGTTTCTTACTTAGTTGAAATGTATCAATCTGATTATCAATAAAATAATCTGTATTACGTCCTTGTGCCATTACAATTTGATTGCTGTTTTGGTTTGAATGAAAATATGGAAACTAGTCATAAAACAGTCATAGCTGGTATCGTGGGAACACCTGCAGAGAGAGAGAGAGAGAGAGAGAGAGAGAGAGAGAGAAAGAGAGAGAGCAGCGTACAGTTTTGGTGTTATACGATTACCACACCTCCACACCACCACACCTCAACACCTGCACAACTCGACACCTTCACACATCATCCACACGTCCACACTTCTACACATCCACACACCCACATCATCACACCTCCACATCATCATACCTCCACAACACCACACCACCACACCACCACACCAACACACCAACACACCACCACACCACCACACCACCACACCACCACACCACCACACCACCACACCACCACACCACCACACCACCACCCCACCACACCACCACACCACCACACCACCACACCACCACACCACCACACAACCACACAACCACACAACCACACAACCACACCTCCACACCTACACACAACCACACACTTTCTCGCTTCAAGCAAACACTTCCTAATAAACACACGAGATGGACACCTTGTATAAAGGACCATATTATTTTAACCATGATATTATGGTGGCTCATATGACAGCGATATTATTTTCTTAACACGACCTACCAGTTTGTAAACAGTTACATGATCGGTTGTTTTTGGTACAAGAATAATTACTATAAGCGCATACATACATTTTATCGGTCTACCTTATAATCTGATTGTATGTGAACATGAACTGTGCGTATGTATGCTTGTATAAATGTACTGACGAAATTGGTGTATTTTCAAGAAATCTTATACCAACTTGGGGGCAATAAACATTGTGATTATTTTTATGATTTACTTTTTTAGCTGTCAAATACAGACGAAGGACAGGGCGTGACACTTCGACGTGACGTCACGAAGTCTCAGATGTTGTCCGGCGCCATTCAGACGGACGCTGACGTCAACAGAGGGGGCACGTACTCGGTGGGTTTGTCGTATTTGTTACAGTTTTGCTCAAATATCATTGCCTATTTAAATGCCTATAAACAAAGCTTCGAGACAATTCGTTTAAATAGCAATACGTATGTTCAAATTATATCCACCAATTCGACCCGTCCGGGCGAAATCGGCTCCATAGCTATTTCTTATGAGGGGCTTAATATATATATATATAATATTTTTTATGGATAATCTGCCAACTAAATAAATCACAACATCACTAAATAAATTGCCACCCCGTCGTTATGTATTATATTTCAGCCCTTGTTTTTATAAATGCTGCGGGGTATTACCCACACACACACACACACACACACACACACACACACACACACACACACACACACACACACACACACACACACACACACACATACAAGTATATATATATATATATATATATATATATATATATATATATATATATATATATATATATATATATATATATATATATATATATATCATATTTTGATGGGTTATTCAACCTTCGGTAACACATTGATTTCGAAGAGAAGTTAACCTACCATTGTAAAGCGTAACTGCTACTCGTTAGCTGTGTGTTTTGCTAATTGTTCTGATAGTCGCAACACAGTACATCGACTGTTTCTAGATCACTTTTGGGTGTCATCGCACACATTCACAAGTTAATTCGGGGAGTGAGTTCTTTCACGAAACACGTGATCCCTGAGTATACGTAGCGCAATCGTTGTTAGTCCTTTTCTCCCTCTCCGTGATCCTTGAGTATAAGTAGAACAACCGTTGTTAGTCCTTTTCTCCGTCTCCGTGATCCTTGAGTATAAGTAGAGCAACCGTTGTTAGTTCTCTTCTCCGCCTCCGTGATCCTTGAGTATACGTAGAGCAAGAGTTGTTAGTCCTTTTCTCCTTCTCCATGATCCTTGAGTATATGTCGAGCAAGCGTTGTTAGTCCTTTTCTCCGTCTCCATGATCATCGGGTATATGTAGAGCAAGTGTTGTTAGTCCTTTTCTCCGTCTCGGTGATCCCTGAGTAGATATAGAGCAAGCGTTGTTAGTCCTGTTCTCTGTGTCCGTGATCATTGAGTATATGTAGAGCAAGCGTTGATAGTCCTGTTCTCTTTGTCCGTGATCATTGAGTATACGTAGAGCAAGCGTCGTTAGTCCTGTTCTCTGTGTCCGTGATCATTGAGTATATGTAGAGCAAGCGTTGATAGTCCTGTTCTCTTTGTCCGTGATCCTTGAGTATATGTAGAGCAAGCGTTGTTAGTCCTGTTCTCTGTGTCCGTGATCATTGAGTATATGTAGAGCAAGCGTTGATAGTCCTGTTCTCTTTGTCCGTGATCCTTGAGTATATGTAGAGCAAGCGTTGTTAGTCCTGTTCTCTTTGTCCGTGATCATTGAGTATATGTAGAGCAAGCGTCGTTAGTCCTGTTCTCTGTGTCCGTGATCATTGAGTATATGTAGAGCAAGCGTTGTTAGTCCTGTTCTCTTTGTCCGTGATCATTGAGTATATGTAGAGCAAGCGTCGTTAGTCCTGTTCTCTGTGTCCGTGATTATTGAGTATACGTAGAGCAAGCGTCGTTAGTCCTGTTATCTGTGTCCGTGATCATTGAGTATACGTAGAGCAAGCGTTGTTAGTCCTGTTCTCTTTGTCCGTGATCATTGAGTATACGTAGAACAAACGTTGTTAGTCCTCTTCTCTTTGTCCGTGATCATTGAGTATATGTAGAGCAAGCGTCGTTAGTCCTGTTCTCTGTGTCCGTGATCATTGAGTATACGTAGAACAAACGTTGTTAGTCCTCTTCTCTTTGTCCGTGATCATTGAGTATACGTAGAGCAAGCGTTGTTAGTCCTGTTCTCTGTGTCCGTGATCATTGAGTATACGTAGAACAAACGTTGTTAGTCCTCTTCTCTTTGTCCGTGATCATTGAGTATATGTAGAGCAAGCGTCGTTAGTCCTGTTCTCTGTGTTCGTGATCATTGAGTATATGTAGAGCAAGCGTTGTTAGTCCTGTTCTCTTTGTCCGTGATCATTGAGTATATGTAGAGCAAGCGTTGTTAGTCCCTTTCTTCGTCTCCGTGATCATTGAGTATATATAGAGCAAGCGTTGTTAGTCCTGTTCTCCGTCTCCGTGATCCTTAAGTATAATTATAGAGCAAGCGTTGTTAGTCCTGTTCTTCGTCTCCGTGATCCCTGAGTAGATATAGAGCAAGCGTTGTTAGTCCTGTTCTCCGTCTCCGTGATCCTTGAGTAGCTATAGAGCAAGCGTTGTTAGTCCTGTTCTCCGTCTCCGTGATCCTTGAGTATAATTAGAGAGCAAGCGTTGTTGGTCCTGTTTTCCGTCTCCGTGATCCTTGAGTATAATTATAGAGCAAGTGTTGTTAGTCCTGTTCTCCGTCTCCGTGATCCTTGAGTATAATTATAGAGCAAGCGTTGTTAGTCCTGTTCTCCGTCTCCGTGATCCTTGAGTATAATTATAGAGCAAGCGTTGTTAGTCCTGTTCTCCGTCTCCGTGATCCTTGAGTATAATAATAGAGCAAGCGTTGTTGGTCCTGTTCTCCGTCTCCGTGATCCTTGGGTATAAGTAGAGCAAGTGTTGTTAGTCCTGCTCTCAGTCTGTGTATGCGTGCACATATTTCTATTTCGTTGCTGATAACACCATGAAGTCTTAATTTGACCACGCGTTTCTGTGGTCAGTTTGAGATCCAGGCAGCGGGTGGGTCTCTGCACGCCGTCACGTCCGTCGTATTCTTCGACGGTCCCAAGGGCGTGTTTGCCGACTACACGCCCCTCTTGTTTGACGGAGACGCACCGAGACTGGCGGACAACGGCCGGCGTGATAACGGACTGAGGATCATCGACACCGGTCTACCGGGAGACACGGCGCTCGAGGTACACGACTTCAAACAGAGGAAAGGATTCGGCTTCCAAATACACCCAAGTGAGTGAAAACAGACGCACGGACGCACGGACGCACGGACGCACGGACGCACGGACGCACGGACGCACGGACAGTTGTCTAGAGTGCCATAGGCCTATGATAGTTATTTTAATAGCTTTTCCATTATAACAGCGACAAAACTAAATATTACCCCCTAGAACACATGAGTCTGTTTACCAGATATGTAATAACATCGTATTTAACGCGAGCACGGCTCTGTTAAATTGCACATTCACAAAAAGTCCGACTTTCCCACTTGTCCTATACCTTAAGCTAATCCAACTCATCTCATGATGTCGCATTCGCCAGGGGACCGGAGCACTGCATAATAAAATGGCCACGGTAATCGGTTTAAAATCAAAACACTCTACAAGAATAACTTCCCTGTTGCGCTTTATCAAGCAAGGCTGTACTACTTGTTTCGTTTACTATTAATTCTGATGTGGATTATTTTATCTTCAGATGCCACCTACAATGGTACTACGTCCGACTGGATCGTTATGTGGGCGACATCCTTGAACGAGACAATGCACACCATTGCTGACCTTGACTTTGACTCTACCGAGAACACTCACGTGTACAGGTTGATCGTCACTGGCCAGGAGGAACACGTGGACGAGGTAAAATTACGAATTTTCAAACGTGTCTGCTGACTGCGCCTCCAACTACTGTCACTTGTTTAGAACAACCTCAAATATGTTGTTTTCATGGCATAAGAACTGTATTTTTATTAACCAAAATACACGCGCACGTACACCATAGTACATTTCAAAACCTCATACTCAGCTATATATCTGTCTATTATGTTTTTGAACAGCTACGTTGTTCCACGAATAACAGTGACAAATCTGGTTGAGGCGTAATTTCGAGCCTGGTACACACATACATACACACACATACATACGCATGCACCCACACATTATTTATATATATATATATATATATATATATATATATATATATATATACACTAACAAACACTCACACATATATGCACGTACACACACCTACACATTCGTACACACATATACATACATAAACACATATATTCACACATATATACACACACATATATGTACATATACACAAAGACATACATATACATACACACACATACACGCATATACACATTCCCTCACACTCACACACACACACACACACACACACACACACACACACACACACACACACTCACACACACACACACACACACACACACACACACACACACACAATAGCACACAACAACAACAATATCAATTGTTCTACCAATCACCCATTCTTGTCTGTCATAGATACAGAACTGGGAGGTGACACTGTACGTCGACGGGCGACAGAGAACGTTTCTGGGGGGAGCGACGAACGTCTCGGCACACACCCAGGTCATGCTCGGCGTGTACAACCGTCACGGTTGGGTGATTCCGCTCGACAATGTCTTCCACCCGCCACAGACAACCGCCGTCTTCAGTCGTCTCGAGTGAGTACATCTGCTTTTCTCCGCATCAGTGTCACTACTAGGCTACCACCAGGTCTTGACAAGCCACGATCGCGTCTTCTGTCTATGTGTTTCTCTATTTATATATATGTCTGTGTCTGTGTCTGTGTCTGTGTCTGTGTCCGTGTCCGTGTCCGTGTCCCTGTCCCTGTCCCTGTCCCTGTCCCTGTCCCTGTCCCTGTCCCTGTCCCTGTCCCTGTCCCTGTCCCTGTCCCTGTCCCTGTCCCTGTCCCTGTCCCTGTCCCTGTCCCTGTCCCTGTCCCTGTCCCTGTCCCTGTCCCTGTCCCTGTCCCTGTCCCTGTCCCTGTCCCTGTCCCTGTCCCTGTCCCTGTCCCTGTCCCTGTCCCTGTCCCTGTCCCTGTCCCTGTCCCTGTCCCTGTCCCTGTCCCTGTCCCTGTCCCTGTCCCTGTCCCTGTCCCTGTCCCTGTCCCTGTCCCTGTCCCTGTCCCTGTCCCTGTCCCTGTCCCTGTCCCTGTCCCTGTCCCTGTCCCTGTCCCTGTCCCTGTCCCTGTCCCTGTCCCTGTCCCTGTCCCTGTCCCTGTCCCTGTCCCTGTCCCTGTCCCTGTCCCTGTCCCTGTCCCTGTCCCTGTCCCTGTCCCTGTCTCTGTCTCTGCCTCTAAGGACAATCTTATACACGCATTTACGCTACGTATTGTGTGACTATGAAATAGGCAGCCAGTTATTAGTCCTCCGTTCCCCACCATCCAATTGTTTCCCGGTATTTGGGGCAGACCACCCTCTGGCTACGCCACAGCTCTCACTCACGCGTGCACGCATGCACGCACAGTCGTACACAACAACAACTACTGCTACAACTACTGCTACTGCTACTGCTACTGCTACTGCTACTGCTACTGCTACTACTACTATTACTACTACTACTACGACTACTACTACTACGACTACTACTACTACTACTACTAGTAGTACTACTACTACTACTACTACTACTACTACTACTACTACTACTACTACTACTACTACTACTACTACTACTACTACTACTACTACTACTACTCATACTACTACTACTACTCATACTACTACCACTACTATAACAATATAGATGCAAGTATTCACCACACTCACATAGTGAACATATCCTGTTTGTTTTGTCCGCGCAGGTTTCCGGCGGCGTCCTCTGAATTGTGTCGCTTCGGAGCCCCGTTCCGCGGAAGCTCGCGTCCTGTCGTTGAGTTTCAGGCCGCGGTCGGTACCAGCGCAAATGCCGACGATGTGTCGCCATTTCATAAGGTAGTTTGATGTGTCGCATAGCCACTGCTCTCCTGTTTTGCTCATTAATAGATCCGTAACCAAAATGCCTTATAGACGTACTCTGACATAAACAAACTAAAATGTTATTCGTTGCAAACGAAAATATTTGTTTTATTTTATTGCAATGTGTGTAGCAAAGCACACTTAGCTGCAACTCAGTCATATCGGCCATAGTCCGTTAATGAGCGGCAATTAAAAACAGATAACGACAATATACAGCTGTTTATTGTAATAAGGTGCATAGCAATTTGGCCTACGAGGCGACTGTATGGATAAGTACAATGTCTTGTTGAATATGAAGGTTTATTCAGACATTGTTCTCAGAACTCAGAACATTGTTAACAACAATAAATACAATACAATCGGGCAAATTTAGCTACAATACTTCTATAAACAATGTTTGAAAGGGGTAAATTTGAAGTAAATAACCTTTTGTCAATTTACCCCGACACATAATATTTATTTAAATACTGGTTACAAATTCATATACAAAGTATAACATAAGGAAATATCTTGACATATAATATAATTAAGAGAGATGGCCCACAACTAGATATTTCTTTAAACAAAATTCCTGCCTTTACGTTTAAATGCAGCGACAGTATTAACTGTGTTTAAATCAACGGATAGATAATTTCATAACTGCACTCCCTTTACACAAAGAGACATTGCTCCCACAGTGGACCAGATTTAACCAGATTTAACCAGATTGCCACCTAGAGATTCAACATTTGGCTTATCGAGAGTCCAACCTATCAATCTAAGTATACCCCGCCTGACTTAGGTATATGTCGATTTTATTTTTAAATATATTAACACTACTAGCACAAACATAATCAGCTGATAATCTGTTCCATTCGTTAACTGTTCTTTGTGAAAATTAAAATTCTCTAATATCTAGTCTACACCGCTTCTTTGCTAATGTAACTCCATGTCCTCTAGTCCTTCTCTCGTCCTTGACCGAGAATAAAATATTTCTGTCAATATTTTCAAAACAATTCAATATTTTAAACACCTCAATCTGATCTCCTCTCAATCTTCTGGTTTCTAGTGTTGTTAAACCACATTCTTTTAAACGCATTTCATAACTAATATTCCTGAGTTTTGGTATAATTTTGGTTGCTCTCCTTTGTACTCTTTCTAACACATAAACATCCTTCTTGCGATATGGCACTATATTGTTAATTCAACGTCGTTTCTTTGCACTTTCCAGATCATGCGTCCGTGTGTTCCATGTCAACACGCTTGCGATCGGTTTATTTGCAATTCGTCGTGCAGTGCAACAGCTACACAGGTCGTCGACGTCAACATCACTGGCCTGTCGCTGAATCCGATGCAGGTCGGTGCGATGACCAACGAGTCTGATATGCAACCGTACTACATCACTGTGAAGGCGATCACCGGGTCTGGCCGCTCTGTGATCGCGTCTTCAGGCGGCGTCTACATCGATGTGACGCCGCCGCTGTTCGAGTTGATCGTCCACGTGGACCTCTCCTGGAGCCTGCAGGAGCCGTCGACCTTCCAGGGAGACAACTCGTCCATAGCTGTCTACTTCGAGGTGGATGACAAGGAAAGCCAGGTGACGTGGAACTGCATGAAGGATATTGATATGCTAGAAAGAGTACAAAGGAGAGCAACCAAAATGATACAAAAACTCAGGAATATTACTAATGAAATGCGTCTAAAAGAATGTGGTCTAACAACACTAGAAGCCAGAAGATTGAGAGTAGATCAGATTGAGGTTTTTAAAATATTGAATGGGTATGAAAATATTGAAAGAAATATTTTTTTCACGGTCAAGAAAGAGAGAAGGACTAGAGGACATGGAGTTACATTAGCAAAGAAGCAATGTAGACTAGATATTAGAAAATTTTCATTTTCACAAAGAATAGTAAACGAATGGAACAGAGTATCAGCTGATTGTGTAGGTGCTAGTAGAGTTAATATACAATTTAGAAATAAAATCGACATATACCTAAGACGGGTGGGGATTGATAGGTTGGACTCTCGATAAGCCAAGCGGCTTCCTTGTCCACCTGCCAGCTAGATTTGATTCTCTAGGTGGCAATTTTGCTAAATCTTGTTAAATCTATTTAAATCTTGTTAAATCTTGTAAAATCTTGTTAAATCATATTTAACTGTACCTGTACCCGTACCTATGCCGTACTCATTTGTGGTCGTTGTGGCACCGTTTATGATGATCTCCCAATCTGTTGCCTTCTCTGCTTATCTTTTGCTGCCATGTGTGACTCGTCCAAGTTGAAACTTGTTCACTCTTTAATGTTATCTTGCCTGTTATTTTTCTGTCTGTGTCTCCTTCGTTTCCCCTCACTGTGCCTTGGATGTTGGTTTTTGCCAGACCAGTAGATCACATGATATGTCCATACCATCTCCTTTTGACATCTCCTTAATGATATTTTCCAAACGTTTATACATAAATGATGCAATGTTACATTACGCTACGTACCTTTGAATAAGTTTAATTATATCTTTTTAGGTGAAACTACAATATTTGATGTAGTACTACATAACAAGTATGATCAGTTACGTCTGATCAGTATTTGGTTCGTTAATCAAACACATAAAGAACAAAATCGCAACTTCTGACGTCAAATATAATTCAATAACATCTTGACCTTCTTTTGTAGGTCGTCGACACCTGGTGGGCAATAGGAAGTACGCCAGGTGGCGCTGATATCCAGCCGTTAACCAGCATAGGGACGGCGTCATTCGCCATGAACAGATCGTTGGAAGGACTGCTGCTGGAGAATCACACGTACTACGTGACGCTGGTGTCTGTCAACGGGGCTGGTCTAAAAACATCGAACACATCACAAGGTGGGCCATTCCGATATCACTGACGGACCAGATCAGTTCCGTTTGGATGATTAGCTATTACGTGACATCCGGTCTTGCATCTTAGCAAACACAATTGACAGGCTACACATCTGCGTTATGTGTCAGCGTTTACGTTTTTAAATGGATTTCTTAAAAGAAATAATATATTTCTGATAAAATATTTGTTCAGGTAAATGTATTGATGTTACGTGTAAAGTCGTACATGCAATCACCACCATTAGTTATTAACAGCAACTATGCTATCTCTAAAATGGTCAACACATACAGTTTATTAAAGTAATACCACTACATCATAACAATACGTTACTTATAACTATGAATTAATTGAAATATATGAGTGGAGATATATAATTAAATTATTCAATGTTAAATGTTAAAAGGTGTTTTACCCGAACTGATTTGCATAACTGTTATCGTCATAGTTATAATAATATTGACATCTTTTACGCCAATATCTTCGAAGATGAAGCTCAGTGGCGTGACAAAACCAAAGGATTAAGCAAATTCGTAGTCGTAAACAATGCGTGAGTCGTCTATGGATGAATGAAGAAGCTAGGAGACTAAGGAGGATAGGCAGCATTGAAGAGATAGGTTTGTAGACGTCGGCGGAATGAAACTACATTACCTTCTGATTTAACACTGGAAGGAAGCGAATCTCACACAGTTGGTGCGGCAACCGAGAAAGTTCTGGTCCCAGCTTTAGATTTCACCCGAGGAACGTAAAGAGGGTTATTACTGGTTGTATAGATGAGAGTGCTTGATAGGCTATTGTACAAATCTTGAAAATAATGCAATATTGCATAGGGAGCCAATGCAATGATTTTAGAAGCGGCACTGAGCGAGAAAAACGAGAACGCGTGACTACCCTTGCTAAACAATTTTGGACGCGCTGACGTTCTGTCGTGACACGATGCTTGCAGGTGTCACCATACTGACGGCGCCGCCGAAGGCAGACAACATGACGACGACGACGGAGGACACGGAGCCGTTTGGGACGTCTTCGAATGAGACGGCCCTGAAGACGTCGCGCCAGGACTCGGTGGGCGTGGCCTGGGGAAAACCGCCCGAGAATGAACATATTGACGGCATGTGTGAGTCGGCTGTGTAGTAATACTAACAAACGTTTTCTTAGCAACGCAACATAATACAATAAAATGCGATTAACGCATCAAAACATCATAGAATATCAATAAATTAACATATGGTAAAGTATAACTGCTACTGTATTCTGCCCTGCCGTGTTTACTGGTGTGTAAAAGGTAAAAAAGAGTTACGGTTACTGGTAACAGGTACACATATCTCTGCCTAAAATGAAATTTGGTATGTCTTTTATCAGGCAGCAGAAGGCTTAGTCTGTATGTGCCGACTTTAATCTTGTCAAAACATGTTTGACAAAGACCATCCCGTCTTACTTTTAACGTATCCAGGTTAATACACCTATGTCAAGTAATATGCTACTTTTGGGGGCGGGTTGAAGTCATCCTTTCCCGTTAACGGCCTATATGAGTCATATATATATATATATATATATATATATATATATATATATATATATATATATATATATATATATATATATATATATATATATATATATATATATAGTAGATAGATAGATAGATAGATAGATAGATAGATAGATAGATAGATAGATAGATAGATAGATAGATATATAGATAGATAGATAGATAGATAGATAGATAGATAGATAGATAGATAGATAGATAGATAGATAGATAGATAGATAGATAGATAGATAGATAGATAGATAGATAGATAGATAGATAGATAGATAGATAGATAGATAGATAGATAGATAGATAGATAGATAGATAGACAGACAGACAGACAGACAGACAGACAGACAGACAGACAGATGGGGATACGTTAAATTTGAAGGCGCGGTGAAATTATTTCCTCTCGTTCACGGCTGGCTTGAGTCATATATAGTGATAGGCTACCTTTGGGTGATGTTGTGCATCTACTCCCACCAAAGGTGTGCGTGAGTAACCTTTGAATTGATATGCTAACGTGGGGCCAGGATGAAACTATCTCCTCCAAACGAGAGTATATGTGAGTCGTGCGTGACACACCCAATTTGGCGGCAGTATATTATGACACACACGCACACACGCGCACGCACGCACACACGCACGCACACACACCCATACACACACGCACGCACGCACCCACACACACGCACACACACACACGCACACACACACGCACACACACACAGACACACACACAGACACACACACGCACTAACGCACACACGCACACACGAACACACACACCCACACTAACGCGCACACAAACACACAAACACACACACGCTCACACACACACACACACACACACACACACACACACACACAAACACACACACACACACACACACACACACACATACACGCACATTGATTGTACTACTTAACGAAATAACGCGAAATGCATCTGACCTGGTCCTTCAGTCTACGTGACGCCTCAACCAGTTCTTAACTTCCCGCTCCTCACAGTTTCCACGGTGTTGTAGATTTCAGCGTGGGGAGTGAGGAGGGGAAGGACGACATATACCCGAGGCAGCAGGTGGGCGTGGGCGAGCACAGCGGGGAGGTGGTCCTATCGTCAGAAGGAATCAAAATCAACGCGGGGAACGAAACACTAACCTTCAACGACACTGGCAACAGACGCAGGAAGAGGGATTTGAGCGGGGATTTCCTGATGGAACCGGGAAGGTGGGAAACTATTTCACACATACTGGTTTAAATGTTTATCTACTAATACGCTAACTTTGGGTAAATGTAAGTGCATCTCCTCTACCTCCTTCTGTGTTACTTTCTATCTTCTTTCGCTCCATTCCTTGTGGTATGACGTATCAAGTGGTCAATTTATTTTAATTTTACAAAATGTCATACTTATTATTTTATTATCAATATACCATTTATTTTAATAATAGTCTTTAGCGAATGTATTTTATTATTTAGTACTATTACTTTTTATACATATGTTATGCTTTTTATTAACCTTAACAAACTTGTTATTACAATTCTACGACACATATATACTTACTTATGTACTGTGCCTCCGAATGGATATTTCTAGATTGATGGCGCTTTATAATTTAATTTCCTTATTATTATTATTATTAATGAGAATGTAATTATTGCGACACGTCTGTAACATCTATATCCTTGAATGCTCAACATCAAAGGCGCAAACAAAATTTGGCGTAATCATACAGGGGACAGGCAAATGTCGTCATTGCAGATGGATATTTTTGCGTGTTTTACGACAGGTGGCTATAGTTTCAGAAAATGTATTTGTTTAGGGAGTTGGTCCCAGATTGTTTGCGCAGATACAGAAAGCATACGGCACTTGTGCCACTACAACTCAGATAGATACAACTGTCACTGTCACTGTCACTTGCTGAATGGAAGAAGCTAGTTAGTTAACATTTATTGTTATTATTATGTTACATATATAACATCCTATCTGCAGATTATGAGATCGTGGCGATTTTCGTAAGTTTATAATCACAAAACATTCGAGCAACTGTATTGTTTTATGTCACAAACACATATTAACATAACATATCAAACCATAATACGGTTAGGTGGAAATCATGTATGTGCGTAAATAATCTTATTTTGTAGTCATTATATACTACTCGGTTTGAATTTGGTAAAATATTCATATGTTCAGTTTTCTTAAATCATTGCCTACGTTACCTTGGCGACACCGGAAGTAACGTAAAACTATGTATGCAGAACAATGAGAGTGCACATACACGCCTGCAGCAAAGCGCACATCTGCAGTCAAGTACCAGTGAAACCTATACTTATTGTTCGTGAGTATAAAAACATCATATTTATATCTGCATTAGCGACTCAACAATGTTTTCACGTTGTCTATGCTCTGTGGCACAGTGATAACCACACCGCACTCCCAATCGAGATTCAATTCAAACCAATGCTACCGTGCCGATTTTTGGGCGCGTGTGATCACCTCTCTATTTTGCACAGTGGACGATATCTGCATAGAAATAGTCTTCGGGCATTAATTGTTGCACTGCTAAAAGATTCAAAGAGAAGTCTTTATGATGATCAAATCTGTCCAGAAAATGTGTGAAGCGCCTTAGGCTTTTTTATGAACTGGATGTAATTATGTGTAAGAGCAATTAAGATAATTACTTGATGTTAAATGGCAAGACAATGCCACAACAATGTGAACATGTCACAATAAATGTATAAACATTCCACAACAATGTGAACATGTCACAACAATGTAGGTTTCCATGCAACTGATACCATAAAATAAACGTAATCTTTAAAAGGTTATAATAAACATCATTATATGTATTATATATATTCTCATTATGTTAACCTTCTGAGCTCAAACACGTAGTGTTACCTGAACCTTGTGTCGTTGTATTTCCAGGCGATGAGGACACAATCGCAGAATCCAAACATGGTCAGCTAACAATGAAACTGGAGACGCATACATCCCAGAACTTCACAATGGTCGTCAAGACAACGACACGTACGTAATACGTTATATATGCATACACGTCATCGCTAGTGCTTCATTGTAATTAGAATAGATGCAAATTTACTTCGTTGATCTAAATGACATGACTACGGCTTAGCGAAACGTATAATCGCAGTTGTCCCATGACAGCATACGCATTCTGAACAATACCTTATTTAAGAATGTTTTGGTAAATAAGTTTACAAATACGCAATAGTGCTACTAAATGATCGGTAAATGTCGAGACAATGAACGTATTTTTAATCAAAATCGTTGACTGAAAGAAAGCGATGTTCGCGTAGGAACTGACTCTTAAGTGGGTGTATTTGTTTGTTCCAACGCAGTCATGCCATTTGACTAAGAGGAGGATGTAGGAAATGAATGCCGTGATAAATATATGAATGTACGATGACCGTGCCAGCATATTCACGCTAAACTGTGTACTTGTATAACTGTGTTCCTTTTAACAACTAGTTATTAACACGTGTGCATAAAGGTATTAATAAGCCAAAATATAGTTAAGCAGCATTTACTGTATCACATACCATAATTGCTATTTAATTCTTAGATCATTGCTCAGTGTTTAAATGGAATTACTGAGCCTATATGAAAGCTGACACTTTGGACATTTCACCTCCTGGGTGGTGACGTTACATGATTTTATTTTGTAACCTAGGCGAGAAATTAAACAATGCCCGGCCCCGGGGTTTATGTCAGTGGACACATTTTGTGCGAACAAAACTTATAATCGTTGTGCAGTGAATTCAAAATTACCTGTGCTCCAAATAAGTCTTGAAGCATGCAATCCACTTAATAGTTTTCATTATTCGATGGAAGTTGAATTTGCCCGCCGTGGTGTATGTATCTATGTTGTGCAGCCATTGCATTGCCAACTCGCGCTTCGCAGAACACTTTTTCGCATGAGGAATCTGGAAAAATGACTTTCGTTTCTCAGCTCCTAGCTTCTTACGCTTTGATTTTGCAAGCGTATGGCTGACACTCAAACATTGTGTTTATGGTATATTTATATAAGCAACTACAACCACGTCGGTGCGCGACTATTACTCATTACTCACCTCTACATCTCTGAGAGTAGTGGACAGTCTGCGTCATACTCACACATCTATCGCGTTATTCCCCGTGAATTCATCATGAATTGGGCGACAGTAACAGCTCGTATTGTTAACAAAAATATACGTTTTAAAGTTAGTTTTAAGGTGCATAACATTCATACGAAATCATTATAAAAATGCGTGTGTGACAATACACTACATGGAGTGGTACATGAGATTTGGATGGATTTTGATGGCTTTTAAAATTAGTGTTGCTCTTTCCTGTAATGGAAGTTATGTCTTACGTTTGAATCGGAATGTGTTCTTACAGCGCAGAAAAACGGCACGCGATTGGTTGGCGGATTCCTCTCCACAACGGACGTCCGGTCCCAGTATCTGTCGGCGGCATCCGACAAGTTCAAGTCCTTCGTTGTAGATCCGGAAGCGACCAAAGACCAGACAGACAGATACCTAAGGAACATGTATGTACCGATGGAGAATTGCAATTTAGGTCTCACTTGTCTGTTCTCCGGAGCGGATTACATAATGTAACTCATGTTGTATTTTATGATAAGTGCATTCATAATATTTGCATCATATGGACATATAATTATTGTATAATTGCAGCGTCGTTATTGTTAATAGTTACTATAGTATAATAGCATAACGTTTGGGGTAAACAGTATGAACTGCATGTCTTCATTCAAAGAGACACCTTCGCTAGCGTAGCGTATGTAAATACGAAAGTTATTTCGTACACATCAGAATGAGAAAATGTAAATTAAGACATCATTCTCTTTCTGCAGGATACATCGGTGGGATGGACAATCAGTGTACATAGCTACACTTCCTGACCAGACGGTGGAGGGACCACTCAGATTCACAATGTGGTTTGATAAGATGCGATATACGAATCGAGACAACGTGCCTCGTATACTGCGCTGGTGTGCAGGTTGGTGGTCGTAGTTAATGATAGTGAATATGCCGTCGCCCTGGACGCTTATCGCTAAATATTGGCCAAAAACTGGAAACTAAGTTTTAATACAAAAATGACGAGACGAAAAATATTGTTGCGTGTTCTTATATATGTGTATGTATATAATACACATATACATATATAAGAAAAATAAAATAATACACGCAAAAATATTTTATATATATGTATATATATATACATATATATGCATATATATGCATATATATATATATATATATATATATATATATATATATATATATATTATGCATATATATATATATATATATATATATATATATACTGTATATATATGCATAAATATGAGAATATATATATATATATAATATAAATATAATATAAATGTTTGTATATATATATATATATATATATATATATATATATATGAATATACAATATATAATATATATATATAATATATATATATATATATATAATATATATATATATATATATATATATATATATTATGTGTATATATATATATACATATATATATATATATATATATATATATATATATATATATATTTACATTCATTGTGCTATGCGATGTTTCGCTATCTTCCCCTTACCAGAAGAAGAGATGTGGGTAGACGCCGGGCAGACGTGTGACACTGACGGAAGCAACACACATATAGACTGGGAGAACGGACTCATCACTGTCAATGTAAGTGTCTCGATCAGACTGAGAATACAACTACGTTTTTGTTGTATACTTGTTTCAAGGCAATCTGTCAAGTTATATAACATACACAGTTACGTACCAGTGCAAACCTTTAAATGATATTGCCATGTTATTTACTTTGAACACATTGATATGCTGTATTTTGACGTGATAGTGAAATATGCTTTACCAACTATTGACACACAAATGAAAAAAATCATCACCCCATTTGTTGTTATTGGCATCTGAGCTAGGTATCCGAGGATTTAATCGCAAAATAAATTATTACCGTTGAGTCACGGTAGTTATTATTATTATTATAAATTCGCCGTTTATCATAATTGCCGCCTGTTGATGATACTAAAGTTGCTCTCGGCAGTAGCTCAGCGTCTGCATTTTTATTAAACTGTTACAATTCTTCTGAGTAGCTTTCTAGAAGTTCAATATACAGTTGCAAGTTTGTTCTAAACTATTATCTTTTTTTCTGACTGTCAGGTGTGTCACAGTGTCAAAGTGTGTTGTGGTGACAAAATCAACGAGACAATAAAGCGACCCGTAAGCGAATTTATAGACTTCGGTGTTGCGCAGTACATTGTCGCGAGTACTAACAAAACCGTGTCGAATTCAGCGCCCGTCATAATGTCTGATTTGACAGTATCGATTGATAAAGGCCAGATGTTTGAATACACCATAAGAGCACACGACCCCGAAGGAGACAGTTTTGTCTTTCTGCTTAATACAACAGCTCCGAAGCCGAGAGGTAAAGTGACTTTGCGCACCGACGGAATGTTATTGTATACGCCATGTGCTAACTGCTACGGGGACGACAGGATCCATTTCACGGTGCGCGAGAAGACGACTGATGACGTGGCACAACCTATGTCTGTCGACGGAATCTTTGTTGTTGAAATACGCGGCTCTAACGATGTCCCGAGACTTCACATGTTTGTGGACGGACGTGACATTGTTCCACCGTCATCCAGGGTCGAGGTGACAATTGAAGAGAATAGCGGAGACAATTCCGCTTACAAAAACTTGATTTTCGTCCTGGCCGCGAGTGATGCTGATTCCACGGATGTCTTGAATATCGCTTTTGAAGCACCGAAACACGGAAATCTCACGGTGTATAGCAAGGTGAATCAAGTGAAGGTGACACCGCAAGACTGCTCAAAGTCATGGGAATCTAGGCGCCATCTATGGGACAAAGTTTTCGATGCTTTGGCTAGTTCGGCTGCAATCCAGAAGGTGTCGCTCCCGAACCCTTG
>OZ024865.1:13272028-13289528 GCA_964017155.1 Oasisia sp. SBJ-2009
GTGTACTTTCTGAGATAACACCAAGTGTACTTTGCCGAATGTCATTGCTTCTCATACAATGTCTAGTTATGACATACCTTATGCAAGTTCAGTATATATTAATAATAATTATTATGTATTTACATGGATTCAGAATTGTTGTGTGAAGAACTGCATGAAGGCCTTGCTTGATGTACTTCGCTCTACTATCGTGGGATCATTTAGTTTGAAACACAAATAAAACGATGTAATTGCTTTGAACCGTCATGCGTTGGCTCCACGTTGAAACATTGCTATGTAACGTCGATTGTCGTCACTCATATCCACATCCAAACACCTGCATAACATGAGACAATACTGCGACTATAACTCAGGCGCTTACGATAGATTTATTGCCACAATAAGGGCATATTCCCAGTAGGAAGATCGTAAATGTTATATAGCTACACGATCATGTGCTATTTAACAATTAACTACTCTTTCGCCTTAGTGAAATTGTTGGCTGCTGTCAAAGACAGAATCACCGCAAGTTCCGTCTTCCTGTCGACTCACCTATCGACACCGAAGCGAACCGGAGGAACAACAAGACAGCATACTAGCGTCATTGACTTGTTTGGAGATCGTTTCATTTAGGATATACACAAATTGTCATGGCTAAGCATGCGTTCATCAGCTTAGCGCGAAAATCAAATAAACCCAACATTAAACGGGTTCTTTTTATAGTTAATATGGATACAAGGTGTACCGTATCAAAATATTGCACTGCTGTATTTATTTGCTACATATGTCTTGCAAATCAATGCATAACTTGGGTGATATATGCGCAACAAGCCGATGAACTTGAATCACCTTGAGCTTACTGCCACGGTGGTAATTAATGATGCAGTCCAGCTGTAATAGATATTCATACACATGCAGTGAACAACGCAATGATTGTTGACTTAAAACCCAGTGAACTTGTTGGATAAAACCGAAATTTGGCGAAATTAGCCGAATATTTATGAGCATGCTTTATATGGATAGCATAGCTAGTTATTTTCTTGATATTTCGTCGGGTTATAAATGATTACTAAAATATATTTGTAACGAAATGTAGCCATGCCATTACATAAAACAAATATTTTAGCAAGATTAATTAAAACAAATTTACATTACAAAACGATACATGTTAAAGGATTCCCTTTAACATGGACAATTCTGGCGTCAAAGTATGTTTGATATGGCACAAAGAAGACACGATTACGTCAGATAAGTCCGCAGTCCAGTAACAATGCAAATAAACATGCCCGTGATCCGACGATTTGTTTAGCAATGGCGTCACGTGGCACGGCCAATCGATGTGGGAGTTGAATGTGCACTCGTTGCTACCAACGTGGGTCTACGCACGTGTAGTTGTTTTGATAGGGCGAGGACAGAGACTCGTCCTCATCCTTCTCTCATAAACAGGAAATGAAACCCCCCACACATACACACACACACACACACACACACACACACACACACACACACACACACACACACACACACAACATACACATACACACACATACATACATATATATATATATATGTGTGTGTGTGTGTGTGCGTGTGTGCGTGCGTGCGTGCGTGCGTGCGTGCGTGCGTGCGTGCGTGTGTGTGGGTGTTTCGGTTCCTGTTTATGAGAAAACCTACTCCTATTTGGCCGTTGTTTGCCCTACACTGGTACAGTAATTAGCCGCTTTTTAGAAGGTAGTGACACATTCCACTCGCCTTCTCACTTCTCTGATCCCAAGTACATACCATACCAAACTGGTTTCAGTAAGTTCTTCTTCCTTCATGTTCTTGTACGTGTCCATATCGTAGTACAGTTCTGACGTTGTACGTCGCGGACGGACGGACGGACGGACGGACGGACGGACGGACGGACGGACGGACGGACGGACGGACGGACGGACGGACGGACGGACGGACGGACGGACGGACGGACGGACGGACGGACGGACGGACGGACGGACGGACGGACGGACGGACGGACGGACGGACGGACGGACGGACGGACGGACGGACGGACGGACGGACGGACGGACGGACGGACGGACGGACGGACGGACGGACGGACGGACGGACGGACGGACGGACGGACGGACGGACGGACGGACGGACGGACGGACGGACGGACGGACGGACGGACGGACGGACGGACGGACGGACGGACGGACGGACGGACGGACGGACGGACGGACGGACGGACGGACGGACGGACGGACGGACGGACGGACGGACGGACGGACGGACGGACGGACGAAAACCAGCGACGGACGAAAACCAGCAGAAACATCCTTTAAATTGATTTCCTGCTATTATCTACATTTCAATGATATGCTAGTCGGGAAACCTTTTTATCAAAATCTAATAGTTATTTTTCATACTGCTAAGTGTGCCACCCATCAATATTGACAACTTAAACGCAGGCAGTAGTGTGTAAAGAAGTGTAAAGAAATGTAAAGCGCTTTGAACGGTCCTGATGAATGGATACTGCTCTATATAAGAACTTGCCTTTACTTGCCTTTACTACTCCGGCAAAATTGTCAACAAGCCAAATCACTGCCAACTACCCATCCGCATAGTAAAATCAACAACAACTGCACCATTTCACTTCAACAGCTTCCACAATCACATCTGGAAATCTGACTGCTAATATGCACTTATTTTGTAACATAACACGAATGTTGAAAAAAATGTTCGATAAAAATACACTGCACTTTGTTTCGTAACCAAAATAACAAAACAGACAGCCTAACTGAGTCGCGACCCCGTGACTGGAGACTTCCGGCCCCAATGTACCGGCTACGGTGGCAGCGACTGGGTCGAGACGAGTGGGAAAGGACGGGTTCTGTTTGCCGGACGTAGTGTAGCGCACTTTTTGCTGTGTTTGCGCCGATCTCCGAAAGAATGGATATTATGTTGATTACCATTACACTGGCTCTGCTCGGACTGTCAGGTAAGTACTGCATTAGTGTTGTCTCGGCGTACCTTGGTGGCTAGTACAAGCCTCGGTGCCCCGCCAACGCAGGTGAGACGTTTATGTTACATTTTGCTAAACTGTTCAGCGACATGTGACGACCTGCGCATTGGTGTATGTTAAAAAACACAGGCAAACCGTCGTCTTACTCTTTGCGTCGAACGTCTATGAGGCACATCAAGCGTAGTGTGCCAGCGACGTCGATAGGTCCTGTATATGCAAGACTGTTCGTGATGTACATGGAAGACTGCTCGTTATGTATATGCAAGACGGCTCGTCATGTATATGGAAGACTCTTCGTCATGTATATGCAAGACTGCTCGTCATGTATATGCAAGACTGCTCGTCATGTATGTGCAATACTGCTCGTCATGTATATGCAAGACTGCTCGTCATGTATATGCAAGACTGCTCGTAATGTATAGGCAAGACTGCTCGTCATGTATATGCAAGACTGCCCGTCATGTATATGCAAGACTGCTTGTAATGTATATGCAAGACTGTTCGTAATGTATATGCAAGACTCTTCGTTATGTATATGCAAGACTGCCCGTTATGCGATTCACGGTGCATCTTAGATATCAGCCGTCTTGTGTGTTATATATTGGTAATCAGCCATACATACATTACACTTTGTAGCTGGTACTTCAGATTTTATTGAATCGTCCACGTGAAATACACTGAGCCACGGGCTAACACACGCCACGACGCGCCTTCACGCCAGTCCCGCCAGCCGTGGTGTTATTGTGTCCCGTGACTCACCGTCATCAATCACACGTGTACCCAACAACCACAACCGTCAATGGTTGTTTTTGTCAGGCCTATTACATCAACGCACCTAATATTATTACGTCGCATTCGAGCATCTAAACGCGCTCCTATGATTAATTTCATTGGATTAATGGATGAATAATCGTTTTAGCCATATTAAAGAAAAAGACCTATTCCCGACTTATTATATGCCTAAATGTTAATCGTATGTGTATCCCTAATTCATGTTTCTTCTGTTTTATCATTGATAGGTGTGGTTATGAATATAGTGTTGTAAATCTTACATAAACCACTATACGGGATTTAAAGTGAGTTTTTTGCAATCGCGTGTTTTGTGAGCAAGATGTAATCGGGGCAAGTTGTAACGTTCATATCGCGACAAATTGTAACACTGTTACAACATGCCCCCATTGCCTTTGTTTTCCCAACTGACCTTTAAAATGGTCTTAAAGACCAAATTCTAAATTGAGAATGGCATCGGCCATAATGTTTTTCCTCAACAAACCAGTAGTTGATCCAGCATAGATGCACATTAATTAAAATAAATTAAGTTATAACATTCAATGGGACTTTGCAATGTTTAGTTGGTCTGCTATAAATAATAACTTGATTGGGACCTTATCCAACTACCATTCATGTATTTATATACACCATTCGACATATCTACATATTGAAGGGGTGGTGCAGTTCGAACAATCATCGTTTGATGGTGATCATATTTGACTTCCATGTTCCATGGGAGAGAATAAGCATTCAAAAAATAGGTGACTAAGCAATTTTGTAAATAAATTTAGTAGATATGCCATCATTAAGATATTTCGATGACGCGCACGGTGCTCCCTTTGCAGTCACACCTGGTAATTTTCCGACTCTTGCGATACGAGATGTGAGCTTTCAAATGGTTTACATTTTGGTTGTATGGGGCATTTAACCTCCTGGCGAAAACACTGTATTGGTGTTTATCCTATTTGTGTCACCTGTGCGAATGGTACAGCGAGTATGTATGTAATTCGTTGCTATGCTTGAGCATGGCTAATAATATCCCATTACCGGCAAAAACAGTTCAACCCTTGGACTGACGAAACTGTCTGGCGTTGTAATGTTTATGTTGTGTAACGCACTCGCATATCGTCAGCCGCTAAACCAATTGCTCGCAGAAAACGCGCCTTACGGCCATGTAGTTATTACTAATGTTTGCATAGCCTCGGTCAAAACGTGACGCGTTTTTACACCGATGCCATAATGAGGTACCACAATAACTAATCGGAGAGAGGGCGCTCTGACACAACTAGGGTCTGTATGCCGTCTTTTACGTATTCTTGACGTGTGTAAAATGCGGCACACTTTTGCAGAACATTTTGTGGAACGCTTGCTTAAATCGTCATACAATCAGCAGTTGAACTCGCATGACTCCGAAGCCTCACACATAGCTAAATATGAATACAGTCTGACATGTCCGTCAATGTGAAGGTATAATGTGTACATTAATGAACATTTACAACCGATGGAACGTCGACTGGTGGCTCGACGACAGGTATGCTGGCTCGATGCCAGAAAGGATGTTTAAAATCATCTACAGCTCGCCGTATGCATCATACGAGACTGCTACGTCTTCACACATAGTTAAATATTGATATCGTATAACATGTCCGTCAATATGAAAGCATAATATCTACATTAATGTACACATACAGTAAATGAAACGTCGCGGGACGTTCGATTGAATTCAGTGCCAATATGGCGTTGTTTTGGCTGTTCTGTCTATTGATCACACATACGGCATGCTGTTCTGTCTATTGGCCACACGTAGCCTACGGCATGCCCACATACAAATTATCGCTGGCTACGCGCCTGCATGGTAAATAGCTAATTGAGGATGATTTAAACAAGCGTTCAGCAAAACATGCAAACAAATCCACGTTTGTCGCTGGAGGCGCTGATACACAACTAAGGTATAGTTGCGTATTAGCGCCTCTAGCGACTAACGTGGATTTGTAGAAGCCCATTACGGATAACCAAACGGCGCGCGATGATACTGTGTAGCAGCTACTCGCTGGTAGCGTGATGCGAAGAGATTGATGGATGTATTTTGTACCACGTGTTTCACGCCATAACGACATCGCAGGCTTTTTCGCGGTGATCAATATGCCTTCACAGAAACGTTAGCCCAATTTCACCTGATTTTCGCATGCTGGATATTAATGACCTAGCAAAGTCCTATTTAGCTTGTTTCAAAGTGTCCTTCTTGGTGGGTGAGTCCAATAGAGGTAGCGCGTTTACGTGCTGTGTGAGATATGCTACTTCCTTTGTGCAATGAATGGTCGTATGGATTATCATGTTTCTTCACAAATGCAATGAATACGCGCATTGAGCGAAATTCCCACCAGTGTTTAAGCAATAGTCGATCTGACTATTCATATTTTGAGTTGGTATTGCATATAGGCCATATATCGAAATGTTGCATAATCCCGAAACGTATAAAATCATATCGAAGTTGTCATAAATTAATGTATAACTTAATTTCTCTCACCTATACTTATTCATACGTGAGACTTTTGTGACGTCAAAGGATTTAAATTCTTTGTTCAGTCGTGTTTAGCTTGTGCCAACAAATGAGTTCATATGAACTTCCCAATTTGTGATGTAGCAAATTCAAGGTTGAAACCTTTACCGAAAATGACGCAAACAGGAATAAATATTCGTTGTTATTCAAGAACTATTCTTACTCAAACACGTCTAAACTAGTAAATTACGGCCCAGTCCAATAAGACCATTGACTGGTCGATAGTACGAAACGAAATGTTGTACCAAGTAATATTAATTTTATGTATAATGAAATAACCTTTTACTCCCTGACAGCTCATATCTACTCTGTAACACAAAAAAATGACTAGTTTATATGATTAAAAAATTATAGATGTGTTGACGACCTTTTCAGTGAATATAGTAAATACGCGAGTCTAAATAAAACTTAAACTTATGTAATCAAACTGGTTCTACAATTGTTGTTAGTTAACTGATTTTAAATCATTTGGGCGATATTATACAAAGACGAACGCAGCAGTGCATAGAACTAGACCCCTCGGTACGAGAAACCAAGAGAAAGTAAAGAGATTATATAAGATGGTTTATGATAGCAACCGTCACTCTTTGTGTCTTATCTCGGGTTGGATGTCGTCGTCAGTGTGACATTCTGACTGCGACGTGGTCCTCTTTCTTACACCGTGCTGACACCCGTTTGCCCATTTGTCTCTGGGACATCCGTTTCTCGTCCGTCTAGTGGTGTCGTCGCATACCTTGCTGAAAATGGCTTATCCCATTCGTCCGTATTTAACCGAAAATGTGTAGGCTTAATTCGGGTTAGTGTCAACGGAGACGACACCCCCTTCACCGTGATTTTATCACGGTGAAAGTTCACATTTGTACAGTAGGAACGTGTTTTGTGGCCACAAAATATACGGTTTATGAATTTATTGAACTGTATTGACGAATGTTATTTAGTGGCGACTGGCTAATCTAGACGTATTCACACCGCGCACGAAAGCACCCACCCACGCATATACGCACACATACACACACACGCACGCACGCACGCACGCACGCACACACACACACACACACACACACACACACACACACACACACACACATTCAAATGACGGGTTCTCAGCATAAAGCTTTCTATAAAATCTAATTATCCAAAAGCATTGCTTGGGGTGGGTTGGGAAAGGGTCTATTTGGAATCTTTAATAGAAATATATTAGATTACTATTCCACATTTAATTCAAAATGGGTCACATTCTTCTCTTCGTGATTATACATTTTAATAATAATAATAATAATAAATGTCAGCTGTACATTAAAACCTGTGGTTAGTTTTATATAATAAATAAGTTGAAAATTGCATTTCACTTACCTGCATTTGAAGACATGGACACAACACAAAGTAGTGTGTTGGCTTTTCAAATGTTTTTGGATGAGGGGCGGGTGGGTGGGTGGCGTCGATCGTATTAATTTTGTAATGATTGGACTTGTTTTAATTTACAAAGTCCAATAGAATAATTTGTGATTCATTCGAGCCTTTTGAAGGTGATTTTCTCCTATTTGCGGCTAATCCGAATCAAAGTGTCTGATCAAAGCTGTTTTGAGCCGAAGTAGTGTCAAATATTGACCGGCGGTGATTTCGAAATGTCGTTTGCCGTTGTCCATGGTGCGTCATAAGATCTATTGGCAGAAGACGCCGACATGACAGTAACACTGAGGCCGACTTCGATTGAGCTACTCGAGTTAGTCGCGTAAACCCAACGTGGTATCCGGTTTATGATAATTTACACTGCGCGCGTAATCCAATTGAACACCGATGATCGTGATCATGGACATAAACCTCTTATAAATAAAGTAATGAGTTGTTTAGTGTGTAAATTGTGACATTCATGTTCTTGGTCTTAAATTATAATTCATAGAATGTGGTGACTTTAATCCATATTAAAACGATTGTGTCATATATGTAATGCTAATTAAACT
The DNA here is from genome assembly GCA_964017155.1 of Oasisia sp. SBJ-2009. Classification (NCBI taxonomy): domain Eukaryota; kingdom Metazoa; phylum Annelida; class Polychaeta; order Sabellida; family Siboglinidae; genus Oasisia; species Oasisia sp. SBJ-2009. The sequence goes on from OZ024865.1 coordinate 13,280,307, forward strand.
CTTATGCAGTAGGGGCCTACGTTCGTTGTTGGCTGTTACTGCTAATGACGTGAGTTACTCGAGTGAATCCTGTAAAACTCGCTATCATCTCGAGTAGCGGCCTTGAAGATTCACCTTGCTAATCTTGGTCAAAAATGGTCACGTGCTCGAGTGATTTCGGCTGTTTGATTGGGACTCGGGTTACGCGAGTTATTCGCGTGGTTGAATCGAAGTCAACCTAAGCATCGTCTAGCTACGTTAGCGCCGTCTAAAAACGACCGAGCGATGACTCCCAGATCGCGTTGTTTATCAACGACCTGTCAGGGTTTTGTATGCGGGTTATCTACTCGGGTTATGTCGCGGCGCCTTATTATGAACTGTTAACTTTTTGTCTCATGCCGATGCGTGTGGTAGCTGACTTCGACCGTTGACACAGACGAGGGTGACCTTTGTAATCTCTTTATGTCGTAATCCGGACTGTTTATGTGTGACACGGTCGATGCAGAGTCATGATGTCGATTGGGTTATGTAATATGCTTATACATACGCCAGGTGTGCTCTTGTTACTGTCATTACATAAAGTCAACGTGTTTTTTTTGCCACGGTCACAATGGATCATCAGCTAGCATGTCGCTTAGAATACGAGTAATTCAATTATTGTACAGTAATTGCTATCAGTGAAACGTAATCGCAAGAGCATCGGCTCGTCAGTTGTTAGAACCCGTGTACGAACGCTGTGCTGCCGCGTCGAATCTTGGACTCATTCATTTGCTCACGTTACTGCAATTCACTTAGCTGTATGAATCTACATGGCTCTATACTGTCGTTGATAATTGTGTACGATATTATTCGCGCGTTAATTGCACCGTGGCTGAATTCTTCCCATGGAAGTTGCAATGGTATTCGACTGAATCAGTCGGTCCGAAAGAAAGATGTAAAGCGCTATGAGTAGTCATGGGGCTAGACGATACTGCGAACTATGAGAACTTACCGTTTACTTTTTTACTTTATATACTATGAATATTGCGTAACAACAACAACCATAACGCAGATATGACGATGTGGTGTTGGTATTTTATATGACACATGAAAACGATTCGTTTCAGCACCCCCATAAATTACAAGCAATGTTTTATACTGCGCTCAAATATGGTTGACCAGAGTCCGGTAATATTTGTATATTGCTTGGTTACGCAACACGAACAATGATCGACCTGTGCTCACAGACGCGCTCTGCCAACGAGCGACTCCAATCCGTGGCCAAGTTCTGTTTCCGCCGCACAACAACGCTGACATAGGTGATGAGTACTTGCCGACCTACGCTACGGGCCGTGCATTGAATAGTTCCCGTGATCCGCTCAGCAAACAACGTTAACACAACACCGTCTGTCAAACTGACAGCCCGCGCCGTGACTCACTTTTTCAGGCTGTCGAAAAAGGTTTCTTTTTTTAAATCGGCCGTCGTGGTTTGGCCATTTGCAGGGTCGACGAATGACGCCTGAATATAAAACGTTGACCTATTTGTAAACAGTACGTGATATATTATGTGGAACTGGCTAGACCATGTTTACTGTAGTGCATCATAGTCAGGATATGTGTTGTATACCTCGCATGCACATTTAGTTATAGAGCTGTCAGTATTATCGTGATCAGGACCTCTAGTTCGTTTGATATTATATTATATAATTTATGTTTCATAAAATTAATGTTGGAACTGTTTACATCAAAACGAATAACTTATCAATGTCAATTACGTTGAGTGCGTGCATATTCGCGGTTGTGGTGTGTGTGTGTGTGTGTGTGTGTGTGTGTGTGTGTGTGTGTGTGTGTGTGTGTGTGTGTGTGTGTGTGTGTGTGTGTGTGTGTGTGTGTGTGTGTGTGTGTGTGTGTGTGTGTGTGTGTGTGTGTGTGTGTGTGTGTGTGTGTGTGTGTGTGTGTGTGTGTGTGTGTATGACACAGTGGCGCGGCTGCGTATGTGCGCCCGTGTGTGTAGATAATATTTTTCAAAATAACGTTTTCTTGTAGATTATTACTCTACAAACTACGCGGACCCGTGTGTGAATGGCTTTCCTAACGTTCACGCACATGTTGAAATAGAGAAGTGGCGTTTTCACAATTGTTACCAAGTTATCATTTAAAATTCATAACTTGTCACTATTTGGCATCAGAAAGCTTCTAGCATTTTGCTATTTTAGCAAGTCATTGTAGTTTCATTTCAATAACCTAGCGTTTTGGCGCGATATAATTTTCACATTTTCGTATTTCACGATGTCATCGTGGTAACTTCGTAACATGTTACCGTTTCATCGCGATAGAGAGGTGATGTCTTAGTAATTGTTCCTATGTTAACCTTGTAAACATTTCAGTACATAATAGCGATAACGTCGTAACGTGTTAGTTTTTAAAATTTCGAGCTACATTTGATATGATATACAACTCAGAATGTTAATGTATACAAACTAGTCGGATAATAGCATTCTTCGTGTAGTAAGTAATACTCTGGTAATGTTGACATAAAAGTTGCCCTCTCGCGTGTAGTATTTTGGGAAATACACTCTCACCTAGCGACTACTATGGTAACCATATTCAATTTGCCAAACACGCATATTGCTATTGTGGTTAAAAAATATTTGGTATGAAAGAATAGTAATTATGGTGTTCGTGTTTATGGTAAGACTTGGTTTTAAATATGTGTTTATATGCACGGCTACTGTGACATGCACACTATCTTAAAATGTTTTAATGACACCCACTCCTCTGGTTAACAAGTATCGAATTCTCGTATTCATGACGGTTTGCACGAAGTACAAAATGTGATGCATCCATTATAACTTATCTGTCACTGTTGTTAATGTGGCATCCCACGTATATTTTCGAAAACGAGCGTCCAATACAAATGGAGTGTACTATCACAATGATTGGCACAATCGTGGGATTTGTTTCGTTTTGTTCCTTACGTTTCGTATTTCGTTTGTAGGCCTATGCTGGGCAACCAAACCGGAGCTTATCATTGAGCCTGTGGGCGTCATCAAGCAGGGAGACAGAGTGACAATCAAGTGCCGAATTCCCGCTGAGGGACCCTTCGATATAGCGAAGATCGTTCGCAAGTTGTGGAACAATGAATATACCCTCTCGAAAAAAGGCAATGTGGAATTATTTTACCGACGCACTGGACGTTACATGGTCACGCATTTTGACCCACGAGCTGGCGAGGTTGACCTGACCATAAGAGGTAAGATTAATTAGGACATGATGGGCCGTTTTTCAGAAAATAAATGTCACTGTCAAGGAAGAAAGAAGGACAACAAAACATGGAGTTGTATTAGCAAAGAAGCAGTGTAGACTAGATATTATATATATATATATATATATATATATATATATATATATATATATATATATATACATATATATATATATACATAGGCATAATATATGTATACATACACATATGTAAATATATGTGTGTGTATTTGTGATGTTGATGATGGTTATGATGATGATTATTTGAGTATGATTGTGGTTGTGGTTGTGGTTGTGGTTGTGGTTGTGGTTGTGGCTGTGGCTGTGGCTGTGGCTGTGGCTGTGGCTGTGGCTGTGGCTGTGGCTGTGGCTGTGGCTGTGGCTGTGGCTGTGGCTGTGGCTGTGGCTGTGGCTGTGGCTGTGGCTGTGGCTGTGGCTGTGGCTGTGGCTGTGGCTGTGGCTGTGGCTGTGGCTGTGGCTGTGGCTGTGGCTGTGGCTATGGTTCATGGTTCATGGTTCATGGTTCATGGTTCATGGTTCTTGGTTCATGGTTCATGGTTCATGGTTCATGGTTCATGGTTCATGGTTCATGGTTCATGGTTCCTGATTGGTGATTGGTGATTGGTGATTGGTGATTGGTGATTGGTGATTGGTGATTGGTGATTGGTGATTGGTGATTGGTGATTGGTGATTGGTGGTTGGTGATTGGTGGTTGGTGGTTGGTGGTTGGTGGTTGGTGGTTGGTGGTTGGTGGTTGGTGGTTGGTGGTTGGTGATTGGTGATTGGTGATTGGTGATTGGTGATTGATGATTGATGATTGATGATTGATGATTGATGATTGATGATTGATGATTGATGATTGATGATTGATGATTGATGATTGATGATTGATGATTGATGATTGATGATTGATGATTGATGATTGATGATTGATGATTGATGATTGATGATTGATGATTGATGATTGATGATTGATGATTGATGATTGATGATTGATGATTGTGGTGGTTGTGGTTGTGGTTGTGGTTGTGATTGTGGTTGTGGTTGTGGTTGTGGTTGTGGTTGTGGTCGTGGTTGTGGTTGTGGTTGTGGTTGTGGTTGTGGTTGTGGCTGTGGTTGTGGTTGTGGTTGTGATTGTGATTGTGATTGTGATTGTGATTGTGATTGTGATTGTGATTGTGATTGTGATTGTGATTGTGATTATGATTATGATTATGACGACGACGACGACGACGACGACGACGACGACGACGACGACGACGACGACGACGACGACGACGACGACGACGACGACGACGACGACGACGACGACGACGACGACGACGACGACGACGACGACGACGACGACGACGACGACGACGACGACGACGACGACGACGACGACGACGACGACGACGACGACGACGACGACGACGACGACGACGACGACGACGACGACGACGACGACGACGACGACGACGACGACGACGACGACGACGACGACGACGACGACGACGACGACGACGACGACGACGACGACGACGACGACGACGACGACGACGACGACGACGACGACGACGACGACGACGACGACGACGACGACGACGACGACGACGACGACGACGACGACGACGACGACGACGACGACGACGACGACGACGACGACGACGACGACGACGACGACGACGACGACGACGACGACGACGACGACGACGACGACGACGACGACGACGACGACGACGACGACGACGACGACGACGACGACGACGACGACGACGACGACGACGACGACGACGACGACGACGACGACGACGACGACGACGACGACGACGACGACGACTAATATATTCATTGTCCTGCTCTTGATTCCCGTCTACGATAGACAATAGGGATGCCCACTAACTCAACGCCGTTTTCTTTGATGGCCCATTGAAAATCACGATATACCACGTGACATGGTTACCATCAAGAAATAAAGCTTTTATTTGCTTACTTACTTACTCTACTCTCTCAAAATAGTCACACTGAAGATGAGATATGACCACATGTATGGAGTGTTTTTTCACTAACGGTTTAGTGTGTAGGCCAACAAAAAACAAGTTTGTTAATACCCAGACGTCATAGACTAATTATCTACAGGCGCTATTTCATCATAAGAAGTGTGCGTTATAACACATTTGAACCAGCAACAGAGTCGTTCAGCGAAACGCCATATTATATTGTGGGTTGACATTGTTTCACTACGATTTGGTGATAATTCGTTTTTAGAGGCAATACACACTTCCCAAAGTACGAAGTGACGTAAAGCGACACTAATGTGCATTTAAATAATAGCGATTAGGCTACAATTCTCAAATACAGCGTAATAACACTTTCATCATCATCATGCGGTCGGTCGCGAAGCGACAAAGACTGCTTCCATCACTTGACTCTTGCTCTCCATTTATCTCTCTGCTGTCAGAGTGATGTCCAAGAGTTGATCTTTATGTCTCTCAGCTTCAGGTTTCTCTTGATGGTATCCTTGAACCGGAGGCGAGGGCGCCCTCTCTTTCTCTGACCAGAAGACAGTTGGGAGTAGAGAACCTGCTTTGGTAGCCTGTCTGGTGACATCCTCATGAGGTGTCCAGTCCACCGGAGATTCTTTCTGATCAGAAGATCTTCCATAGATGGTAGCCCTGTCCGTTCGAGTATTTCCTTGTTTGTCACTTTGTCCATCCAGGTTATCCTCATGATCGATCGCAGATGTCGCATCATGAAGGCATGCAGCTTTTTCACCTGTCGTCTGTACACTGTCCATGCCTCGGCTCCGTATAGGAGGGTGGACAGCACGATTGCACGGTATATCTTGCCTTTAACCCGCATGGACACATGGTGGTTGTTCCAGAGTCTCTGGCGTAGTCGGCCGAAAGATGCACTAGCCTTGGCCATCCTCCTCTGTATTTCATCGTCAATGCATCCATCACTTGATATAGTGCTTCCGAGGTAGGTGAATTCCAGAACAGAGTTCAACTTGTTTCCATCAACCATGATATCCTCCTCTCGGGTTCTTGTAGAGTTGGGTTGGTACAGCACCTCGGTCTTCTTGATGTTAATCTTCAGGCCAAACTTCTTTGACGCATTGGAGAAAGCATCCACTATATTCTGCATCTCTTCAGCAGAGTGTGCAACCAGTGCACTGTCATCTGCGAATAGCAGCTCTCTCATCAGTATCCGAATAGTCTTGGTCTTCGCTCTGAAGTGTGCGACGTTGAATAGGTCAGCGCTCTGTCTGGACTGTATGTAGACACCATCCCCCATGTCTCGGAAAGCATCATCGAGCATTGCTGATAGGAAGATGGAGAACAGCGTGGGGGCCAGTACACATCCTTGCTTGACCCCATTTGTGACACTGAACGATTCCGAGACTTCCCCTCCAACACTAACATTTGCCATCATTCCGGTATGTAGTGCCTCGATCATTGTTGTGAACTTCTCTGGGCATCCATACTTCCTCAGTAGCTGCCATAGCCCGGTTCTCCCAACTGTATCGAACGCCTTACTGAAGTCGACAAATACCATGTACAGTGGTCGGTCTTGCTCAATGCACTTTTCTTGTAGTTGTCGGAGACAAAATATCATATCCACGGTGCTCCGGTTACCTCTGAAGCCACATTGAGTCTCTGGAACTACCTCTGGTGTTATGTGGGTAGATAGTCTGTTGAGTAGGATCCTGGCGAAGATCTTGCCTGCTATGGAAAGAAGAGAGATTCCTCTATAGTTCCCACAGTCTGTTCGATCACCTTTCTTGTAGATGGTTACAATGCTGGCATCATTCCATGCTTGTGGTACAGAACCCACCTCCCAGGCATTGGTGATTAGTTGGTGCAGTCTGCTGAACAGATTGTCTCCTCCGTGCTTCCATACTTCTGCAGGAATTCCATCTCCTCCAGGTGCTTTGCCATCTTTCAGGCCGGCGATTGCTTTAGCCATCTCATCCGTGCAAAAGGGGGCGCCACCAGAATGCCTGCTTCGTGATTCTACGGCTTTTTTTGCACACGTGAACACACTTTATAAACGTACTCATGTACAATCGTTCTTGCAGAGGTGATCGGAGCGGACAGGGGAGTCATCAGCTGTATACACGTCAACACGGCGGAGTCTGCTAGCGAGAATTTCATTATTCACGGTGAGTATGTGCGTGCTGATAAGCATGCGCACACGCACATACATGTCGCGCACGGACAGATACATATACACACAAATACACACTCAAACATATACATATACATTCACGCGCGCGCACACACACACACACACACACACACACACACACGCATACGCACACGCACACGCACACGCACACGCACACGCACACGCACACGCACACGCACACGCACACGCACACGCACAAGCACACAAACACAAACACAAACACAAACACAAACACATAAACACGCAAACACACGCAAACACACGCGAGCACGCAAACACGCAAACACGCAAACGCGCAAACACGCAAACACGCAAACACGCAAACACACAAACACACAATCACACAAACGCACAAACATATTTGTCTTGTGTTGCAGTTCCACCAAAGAAAGTTGAATTGTTGTACTTCAGCGGTGGAGAAACGAAGTTAATCGCAGAGGAAGGCCAAGTCATAAGTCTGGAGCCTAACGGAGGTTTTGAGTGCCGTGTTTGGGTATGGATCACTCTGCTATAAACATAAATGTCTCACTAGATATTCCTTGCAAATGTTTGTATACGAACAGCTTTCGCTTTCTTTTAGCAATTGCAATGCGGCTGAAAAGTTCAATATATGTTCACGTTAATATTTGACTTAATACATTTTATTCTACTTTATATCATTGCTGTGAAGAAAATAACTTTATATGGATGACATAGTAACTGCTGGTCAATAAAACACAATTATAATGAATTAAAGGCATAACGTTATAAGAAATGATTATACCGACATCATCTTTTACATAACAAAGAGTATAAAGTTCTCAAGGAATCTGTTTTCATGATATGTTGGGTCACGAAAGAACCCATCTCGGGTCCGAGAATGAAACCAGAGCGACGTTGCTGCCTTATCGACCGTTGGGTCAATTCCATTCGTTCATCTTAAGTTGCTCCAGTTCACTCAACTCTATTGGCCTTTAGACAGTGGCTTTAGTGGCAGCGTGGCTGAAATCTTCCCAAAATGTTCGATTGCATGTAAAATGTTCGATTGCATGTAATGTAAAGCGTTTTCAAAGACTGGATACTGCGCAGCTACATAAGAACTGACTTATACGTGATCACCTTTAGATTGAAGGCAGCGAACACAAACCGGAAGTGAAGGTTATGGTGGGCGACATCGACATCTCGGATGAGTGCACGGTCACGCCGGATTTGATGCGCGTCAACCACGACGGGCTGGTGGAGATCAACAACGTCATCACGTACACGTACTCACGGAGGAACCACGACATCGACTTCAACGGCAAGACGCTCTCGTGCCAGGTGACGATGCCGGAGTATGACATGGTGGAGGCGACAGCCGTCATCGAAGTGCTGCGTAAGTATAGGTGGGCCGTTGGGTCGATGGGTCGGTGGGTCGGTGGGTCGGTGGGTCGGTGGGTCGGTGGGTCGGTCGTTCGTTCGTTCGTTCGTTCGTTCGTTCGTTCGTTCGTTCGTTCGTTCGTTCGTTCGTTCGTTCGTTCGTTCGTTCGTTCGTTCGTTCGTTCGTTCGTTCGTTCGTTCGTTCGTTCGTTCGTTCGTTCGTTCGTTCGTTCGTTCGTTCGTTCGTTCGTTCGTTCGTTCGTTCGTTCGTTCGTTCGTTCGTTCGTTCGTTCGTTCGTTCGTTCGTTCGTTCGTTCGTTCGTTCGTTCGTTCGTTCGTTCGTTCGTTCGTTCGTTCGTTCGTTCGTTCGTTCGTTCGTTCGTTCGTTCGTTCGTTCGTTCGTTCGTTCGTTCGTTCGTTCGTTCGTTCGTTCGTTCGTTCGTTCGTTCGTTCGTTCGTTCGTTCGTTCGTTCGTTCGTTCGTTCGTTCGTT
>OZ024865.1:13292028-13302028 GCA_964017155.1 Oasisia sp. SBJ-2009
ATATATATATGTGTGTGTGTGTGTGTGTGTGTGTGTGTGTGTGTGTGTGTGTGTGTGTGTGTATGTATGTATGTATGTATGTGTATATAGGTATATATATATGTGTATATATATCAAAGTTTGAACAACACTCCATACATCTATGTCGTCTCTTGTCCAGTTGCATGATGTCAACACCCATTGTGTCGTGAAATGTGCGTCACATTACTTAGAGTGTACGACTTAACACATACACAACAACAACTATGATGATAGATGCACGTAAAGTAATGGAAATATTTTCTAACATTTGCATGTTTGTATTAGTCTATATTAGTTATAACGTCCCCACTTTATATAGCGACCGAAGATGCTATCCGTATTTTCCACAATTACCAACGATATGCGTTAGTTCAATCCCTTCGCTGTAGTTGGAGTATTACTATAGCTGAATGGCGAAGTTATGGCCACTGATCTTTGCGATACCACGAGTTCTGATGGACAGGTAGCGTCTTCACAACCAAGATGAAACTGCCTCGTCTAAACCTACCAGTAAATCGTGCGAAGTATGTGCAGCGTGTGATGATATTGGGATTGTCGAGTCCTTCTGTGCGACCTTTCGTTTTCAATGTGGTTCTTTGTTCGTGTTCATTTCAGAAGAGGAAACGATCACTGAGGCCCCAGTAGCAGAAGCTTTGCGACAAGGTAGGTCCCCCCCCCCGAGTATTATTCAAAATGAGGTTATCCGCGATTCTCCAGAGCTACCCATCTCCGCATATGTTCACGATCTACTATTAATTAACACGATATAATCCGCAACAAATGATTGTTGTAGTCGAGTGCATCTATTCTAGACATGCAAACGTATCCCGAAAAAGGCACCCAATCTTGAATGTTATATTTAAGCTGCGCGTCAAACACGATAAAACGGTTCCATACTTGAATAATCTGCATGGAACTTTAATTATATACGACCAAAGCGCACTAGTTGTTTACCATAACTACTTATATGTGCAAGCTAACGGTCACCTTAGCTAGTTTGTTGCACGAACATAGCGGTACATGTCTGTGTGCTTGTGTATATTCAGTCTATTTGTGCAGTGGCCAACAATACCAGTGTATTTTGATGTTCCTGTGTGTTGTATTCTATTATAGGTCACGGATAGCAGAATCCCCAAAATACTCCCTCCCTCCCCTTCCCTCCCTCCCTCCCTCCCTCCCTCCCTCCCTCCCTCCCTCCCTCCCTCCCTCCCTCCCTCCCTCCCTCCCTCCCTCCCTCCCTCCGTCCCTCCGTCCCTCCGTCCCTCCCTCCCTCCGTCCGTCCGTCCGTCCGTGCCTCCGTCCGCCCGTCCGTCCGTCCGTCCGTGCCTCCGTCCGCCCGCCCGCCCGCCCGCCCGCCCGCCCGCCCGCCCGCCCGTCCGTCCGTCCGTCCGTCCGTCCGTCCGTCCGTCCGTCCGTCCGTCCGTCCGTCCGTCCGTCCGTCCGTCCGTCCGTCCGTCCGTCCGTCCGTCCGTCCGTCCGTCCGTCCGTCCGTCCGTCCGTCCGTCCGTCCGTCCGTCCGTCCGTCCGTCCGTCCGTCCGTCCCTTCCCCCCTGCATCATTCCCTATGCCAATGTTGTGTATTAGTAAAGTCCCGTGCCGCTAGTTCGTCTAGTCCTGTAACAGAAAGGCGAAGTTACGCCACTGATATTTCCGATACCACTAGTTCTGACCAACCAAGAAGAAACTGCCCGGTCTAAACCCACCAGTAAATCGTGCGAAGTATGTGCAGCGTGTGATGATGTATATTGGGATTGTCTAGTCCTTCTGTGCGACCTTTCGTTTTCAATGTGGTTCTTTGTCCGTGTTCATTTCAGAAGAGGAAATCGTCACTTATGCTCCCGAACCTACGCAACAGCCGACCACCAAACCTAACCCAGACAAAGGTAGGCCCCCGAGTATTCAGCAGTATGAGCTTACCCGCGAGTTTCTCCAGCGCTTGGCGTCTCCGGATACATTCATGAACTACCATTAGCTCAACGTAACCGGCAACAAATGATTGTTGTAGTCGAGTGCAACTATTCTAGACATGCAAACGTATCCCGAAAAAGGCACCCAGTCTTGAATGTTATAATTAAGCTGCGCGGCAAACACGATAAAACGGTTCCCCACTTTATGAAACTATATACTCGATCAAACCGCACTAGTTGTTTACCATACCTACTTATGTATGCACGCTAACTGTCACCTTCGCTAGTTTGTTGCAGGAACATAGCGGTACCTGTCTGTGTGCTTGTGTGTATTCAGCGTATTTGTTTCATATTTCAATGTGTATTTAATCATTTGTTTATTTACGTTTGGTGTTGTTATATCAAAGTACGTTACGTACACGTGAGTTATGTTACTTCCTGTAAATGGAGGTGAGCAAATCGTTATCACACTGGCGAACAGGTGGACTTTGCAAGGACATTGTCAACAAATTGTTTGTTGTACTGAAATGTATTTACGCGATATTATTCCTGTGAAATGATATATGTAAAGACTCATTACACGAAACATAATAAATAAATAAATAATAAATTAAAATAAAATGCATTGAAATAAAACATAAAATACTAATATACCTGTATTGCACCAAATTGAGGTAAAACTATTCAAGGAGTTTTACACATATAACATATGATAACGTAGATAAGAAAATTCATTACAAGGACATTGTCTACAATATTTTTGTTGTACTGAAATTTATTTACCGACACAAACCCAGATTAATAGTCTTATAATGAAAATCATGAATTGTGTGCTTACGCGATGGAAAATTAATGATATTCTTCCTGAAAATTTACAACACAACGCCTCGTTATACGAAACAAATAAATAAATTAACTAAATTAATTAACATACTTATGTAGCGCCAAATCTAGTTAACATTCTTCGAGACGCTTTACATGTAGAACACATCATAACCTAGATCAAACAAAATCAGTACAAAAACGTGATCAATTCCACATGATAAATTATTGGTAACATTTGAATGAACTGGAAGTAGCAGCCGACCTTTGTTATCGCTGACCAGCGATATTACTGGTATCACTCACGGCGTAAGTAGTAATCTGGCAGAGTAATGCCGACTTGTGTATAATTACCAAAAGGGTTAAGATACAAGTTCGATACCACGTCTATGAATAATAATAATAATATATTACATAATAATATTTATAATAATATACATATTAATAATATACACAAATACATATTAATAATATATAATTATAATATTAATATACCGTTACAGTTTGCTAGTTCTGCGACGTTGGATATGTGTGTTCTAAACAAGGCTTGACATCGTTTGAATCACGGTGACAAGGGCAAATTTAGCTGAGAACCAGCAACACCACAAAATAAAGCTTGATTACATACAATGCAGAGCACAACATAGTAATGTGCAGTCGCCATATTCGTAATGAAATAAATAACTGTTTTGATATGGTGTTAGAAGCACTCTTTTACGTACAATATATGCATTACAATCTTTGCTCAGTCCGCGAATACAACCCTTCAAACTCACGGTTTGGGCTTTTCAGGTGCCCGTACAGTTGTAGGGGACACAGGCGTCGCTTCGACCAGTCGCACCGCCAGCATCTGGACGCTTGTCATGTCTGTCGCCACCATCATCGGCGCCACCATGTTTTCTCTGTCTTAGTCATATACGACTCCAGAGACGCAACGCAGCAAAAGTAACGCGAGCATTTGACGAGACGTGCAAACGTGCACGACCGAGAGGAGTCTCCCATCATTAAATCCACCGACGCCATCTTGAATCTGATTGGTGCGACTACCCATCTCGATTAACCGAGTTTCGCTCGGCTGCGCAACTTCGCCAAGAAGACAGTCTGTTCATTTAGCCGGCATATGAATGTTACCCGTGTTAGGGGCTAAAACGTGCTGCCAGCTCACAGAGCCTGTGTAGTCCTGCCATTGATTCCTGCTTCACAAACAATGGAAATGTATTTCTGTTTTTTTAATGTTAAATACTTTTAATAGTGTAGTATTATCTTACAAAATATATCTTTATTTTAATTTGTATTTCATAGTTAGCCTGAGAGGCAATGTGTACCCTATTTTGGGGTAAGGCCGCCCTTGTGGTAACATCGACAGATCATAAAACTACCAGGTGGATTTGAGAGACTAACAGGTGCTGCCACCTTACGGAGCCTGGGTGATCAAGACTAATGTCCTTGCTGTTCTAAACACGGTGATGGTGTTTGTATTGTGTATGATGTGTTTAACGAGTGATTATGCAAATTACTGACAGCGCATGGGAATAGTGCTTGTATATTGCAATGTCGCGCATAGTTAACATCTCACATCGTCAGTGGTTGGATGAACGAGTAAATGAATCGTTAAAGTTTACCAATTACGTTGGCGTGTTTCACTTCAGCTTATTACCTTGGGCGTTTACAGTAAGATGCCGATTAACGATGAATGTTACTACGTAAGTAATTATGTCAGAATCCGCCCCAAAAGAGGAGTTTTGTTCTTTGCGATCAGGTGAACTTGTCCCAATGTGATCGGCATACTTCGACTGTTAACCTTTTTGCAAATGTCACCGCCTTACTTCTGGTTGTGGTGCTCAGAGCGGAAGTGTCACATATGTGAATATGAATGCTCAAGTTACATGAACTATGCATTAAGACTGATATGTGATGGTCGCGCAACTTGATATATTTGTTCGAAAAAAGAACATGCCTGTCTATGAGATGTTTTCTGTCTTGCTTAAATGATTATGCCACATCAGCGAATCGTCAGATCGTTGACGTTGTATATGAATTTAAGATGCAACGCTGGCTAGCCAACTAGTATGTCGTCAATTATAAAGGAAACAGCGTTTTTGGTATAATCTTCGCAAATTATTTTAAAGTCATCTAAATATTTAGTATTTATAAATTAAAAACCCATATTGCCATTTTTTCTATTTCGTCCTATAGTGGCTTAGTGGCCATTTAAAGTTGCATTCTGACTTCCGCCATGTTTAAAATAAAATTTTCCAGTAAACCAGCATTCCCCATACACTATATATTGTTTTCTTCAACTACCTATCAACTTATTTTCACATGATATGCCATTTTCAGATAGAAAGTAGCAAAAGACGAAAAAATGTCCTGGTGGGCCCCACCAGTTAGAATTCTCTGATTGGTTTAGACCTCGATGAAGGGAATTCCAGTGAAAAGCGCTGTCAGGAGTGGGCCACACAAAAAGGCGGACCACATTTGGCAGACCGAACGGAAACGGCATACCACATTCACAAAGATGCCACCGCTCGATACGCTCCATATTTACGGCATGCCCAGTTGCCCACATACAAACTATCGCTGGCTACGCGCCTGTACGTACGGTCAATGGCTAATTGAGCATGATTTAAATAACTAGGGTATTGTTGCCTAGTGGCGTCTCTAGCGGTGGCGGTGGCGGTGGCGGTGGCGGTGGCGGTGGCGGTGGCGGTGGCGGTGGCGGTGGCGGTGGCGGTGGCGGTGGCGGTGGCGGTGGCGGTGGCGGTGGCGGTGGCGGTGGCGGTGGCGGTGGCGGTGGCGGTGGCGGCGGTGGTGGTGGTGGTGGTGGTGGGAGACGACTTACCATTTTCACTGCGAGGCCCTGTCCTAGATGTACGGCTGAAAGCGAGGGTGTGGCTCAAGAACAGCACACTACACATCACGTCGCAACACTAGATGGATCATCCTATGTCAACAACCACTATGAAGGTGTGACAACCACAACGAACTTGGAAACAAGACACAACCATATCTAGCTGATGAATCTGTTTAATGCTAATTGTTAAATTACAATCCGGATATTTTTCATTGCGCGCTGATTTTTCAAAACATGTTCCAATGTGTTTAAAGAGTAGTCACAAGTACAACAACAAACCGTCAACGAAAACATTACCAGTCCACAACACCAGGCTATAACAAACGTGTGTTCCGGTAAGTCCCGCACTGTACATATCGTACACGTTTATCGAACGAACCCTAAAATTATACGTTGATGATATGTAACACAGAATCGCCCAATAAAGGATAATGTATGCTGATATGGCAATGATACACTCGCTTAGTCGTGTCCCTTACCAAACTACAATCTTGTAGGTTAATCTTGTAAGTGGAACTCCAACATGATACCAATCTCGTTGCACAAGAACAACAAACAGAGGCCGAAAAGGACGAAAAGAACAAAACGAAGACAAAGATAAACTTTTTTTGAAGGCATCTGGGATAATTTCTCAAAATGGTTTTGTAAGTACCATACAACTTTGAATGCGTTAAAGGTAGCACCTTGCATTGGATGTCACTGGCTAGTTAATGCTCTCCTCTTTCAAGCAGTAAGAAGCAATGTGGATCGTGGGTAGTGTAATGAGATTCATTTAGCTGTTAAAGAGATGAAGTAAAACAGTCTGTAACTGTTCTTAAAGGCGCACGCGCTGGATGGTTCAACTGATGGTGTTTGAAGACAGTCCGTCTGGTTGATGGAAAACAAAAGCACCGTAATAAATGCAGTTCTGGCGTTGACATGCTTCTTTGTTGTCGGCGTACGTAAACCTTCGTGTCTACGCATGTCCTCTGAGCTTACAAGGATATAGGCGCGTATGAAGTCACAACAATGACACCTATTATTGTTATTTGAAGAAGATGCGTCAGCGTCCAATCTTAACCGGATACTAGCAACCTACACGGGTTTAGTAGGCAGCAAGTCAGTGACCATGCAACCTTCAGCGTGTTATTGCATAGGAGCGGATCACCTCAACATACTTATACATCAATACACACCGCTTCTTTTCCGTGTGGACAATGTCCAGGAAAATTGTGCGCTTGCACCACAAAGGGAGATGTTTCCAATTAAAATAACGCATTGTTCTCGGCAACCAACGTAGGCGTTTGGTCTGGAATCCTTCGGAGAAATCATTGGGGCGCTTTGAATGCGTGCGGTTTCGCGTGAGGAGCAATGACGTGGGTTGCTACTTTGTGGCTACGTCCATGAGGACTATCAAACACGCCATGTAAGCCCTGCCGGCCCCTCTCGTACATTCTACGTGACACAGCGCCGCGTATCGGCGGCTCATTAACGAATCACATCGCGAACACGTCATCCGACAGAATCGAGTGTCCCACTGGTTACGTTTTGAGTAGAAGCGCTGTAGAAAGAGTCGTGATTCCAAGATTGGTCCAACCACAATGGCACTGCCTTCGATGGACGGAAGTGGCGTGGTTGTGGACACTGCGCATGCGAGAAAGACGCAGAAAACAAGCAGTAGATTTGTAGGCGACATCATGCGACCGGTTCTTCAACTATTTGTCTGGCAGTGCTCTGAAACAGAAGTTAAGAACACGTTATGCTGGGCGCACCATCGTAGGGCGGGTGGTAAAAGAGAAGATTACGCGAAAATCCTATTTTAAGGACTATTAAGAAATATTCTTTGTCGTTGTTTTCGTTTGCTGTTATTGTTCTTGCCGTAGGTTTAATTAGCTACGTGTGGTAGAAATATGACACATCTTTTGCAATCATACGATACTTTTACAAACACATCTGGTACACGGACACTAACAAATTAATCGTGTGTTATTTTTAGAACACGTAGCTGCATACTTCGGCATAGCATAAATTAAACGACAACTGCATGACGGCATGTTTTAGGTAACAGATACGGTACATGCATAGTTTGTGTGTGTGTGTGTGTGTGTGTGTGTGTGTGTGTGTGTGTGTGTGTGCGTGTGCGTGTGCGTGTGCGTGTGCGTGTGCGTGTGCGTGTGCGTGTGCGTGTGCGTGTGCGTGTGCGTGTGGGTGTGCGTGTGCGTGTGCGTGTGCGTGTGCGTATTGCGTGCGTTTGTGTGTGTTTGTATATATAAATACAACATTTTAGGAGGAAACGAATTGAGCCTGCCTGCGCCTGCCTGCCTGCCTGCCTGCCTGCCTGCCTGCCTGCCTGCCTGCCTGCCTGCCTGCCTGCCTGCCTGCCTGCCTGCCTGCCTGCCTGCCTGCCTGCCTGCCTGCCTGCCTGCCTGCCTGCCTGCCTGCCTGCCTGCCTGCCTGCCTGCCTGCCTGCCTGCCTGCCTGCCTGCCTGCCTGCCTGCCTGCCTGCCTGCCTGACTGCCTGCCTGACTGCCTGACTGACTGCCTGACTGCATGCCTCCCTCCCTCCCTCCCTTCCTCCTTGCCTCCCTGCCTTCCTGCTTTCCTCCCTCCCTGCCTCCGTGCCTCGCTCCCTGCCTGCCTGCCTCCCTCTACTCTTCTTCGTTTCCTCCGCATCTCTCTCCCTCCCTCCCTTCCTCCCTTCCTCCCTCTCTATCCCTCCCGCCATCCCTCCCTCGCACCCTACATCCATCACTCCCTGCTACTTTGTCTGCCTTCCTGCGTACCATTTCTCTTCTCTTATTACGTCACGTCATTGTGGCTTGAGAATAGTCAACAACAAACATCGAAGACAAATCAGAGCTTTCTCTCCGTTTAGTAATTCTGAACAGGCGAGGTGAATAGGATGTTCTTGGGGGATTACAAGTGTCTTACCGAGAAGCCTATCTAAAAAATGATATGATAATCTCGCAACGCAACACATGGATATACCGACTCACTGAGTGACAATGCTGCATGATTATCCTGGCTGGTCCTATCCTACTGGAAAAGCTCATATAGAAGTAACAAACCTATCCTACTGGAAAAGCTAATATAGAAGTAACAAATTTATCCTAATGGAAAGGCTCATATAGAAGCAACAAACTTATCATAAACGAAAGGCTCAATATGATATTGTCCTGTTACAAAAACCGGTGCTGTGAAGTACAAAAGCAAACTACTGTTATCACAACTGTTATGCCCAAATTCTAACTAAAGTACATTTTCACGGGTCGTCCTGGATTAAACCATCTGAAATGTATCATATTTCACAGTCCAAATCTGGAACCTAATATTGTGTAGTCTCTATTGTTAAGGCCTAATGCACTAACACTCAACAAGTAATCTTGCGTTGTCATTTTACACGTGGCTACTCACAACACAACAGCGCTTCCGGTCGCATTGCAGAGTGGCGCAAGACACGGAAGTGACGTCAGTGTTAAGAACCATCAAACAATGGCGACAGCCGATGGTGTTCGGAAAACGCACAACAGTAGGTTATGATTTGAGCCCAAGGCACCGGTGCTGAACGTCAGTGGAACCGGACGTTTGCGTAGCTCACAAGGTGCAACCTGGGAATCACCGGAAGTACGTTCACGTTGACGTACTTGATGCGTCAATGCGAATTTACCAAACACCTGTAGGAAATGCGTGTTCTTCGTTCTATATACCACAGTGTGTGTCTTCGTGAGTGTTTTGAGACCGACTGTATATCGAATATCGTTATATTCTGTGAATCCATTGAAATTATGTGTATCCATTGATATTTGAATAGAAAATGGCTTATTGATAGAAGAAAAAGAGTAGTATTTGGTGGGGAGATTTCAAATTGGAAGTCGGTTTTGAGTGGAGTACTACAGTACTGGGACCTATGTTATTCTTAATATTCTTAATATATATGAATTATGATATATCAAGCAAGATGTTGAAATTTATGAATGATGCAAAAAAGTATTTAGTCAAAGTGATGCAGATAGACAGCATTTACAAGATTATCTTAATAAGTTGACAGAATCGTCTGAGACGTGGCAAATGTTGTGTAACTTAAGGAAGTGTAAGTGCCTTCATTCAGGACATGGGAATGAAGATGTACAACATACAATGAGTGGTACTGTATTAAGAACTATCATAAAAGAAAAGGATTAGAGCTAATTATTAGGGCTAATCTGAAGGTCGTTGGGTAGTGCGGAATTGCAGCATCGAAATGAAACCAAATTATTAGATTAACTTGGTGAAATATAGTGTAAACGGAAAAAGAACTACTAATACCGCCGGAATAATGTCGCCAAAAAATATTGATATGCTGAAAAGAGTACAAAGGAGAGCAACAAAAGTGATACCAAAACAACAAATTATCAGCTGATATGTAGGTGCTAGTAGT
>OZ024865.1:13304528-13354528 GCA_964017155.1 Oasisia sp. SBJ-2009
GGATTCCTCCATTTTTGTATAATTGTGGTCGCTCACCATTGTACTTTTTCTACCACATCTAAGTACTTCTTGAGAGATGACCTCCATGTCCGTAAGCGATATTGTAATTGTTTTCTACAGTGCATTATTTTTTGTTTGTTCTTATACGCTATATTTCGCCTAGTTGTAGAGCGAAGTGGCTCAGGGGTAGTGCTTAGGACTCTCGACTACGAGAACCCGGGTTCGAATCCTGCACATTTCTTCACACTACATTGCTCCAGTTCACTCAGCTGTGTAAATGAGTATCTGGCTATAGACAGTGGCGGATATGTGTACGAGCACCGTTCGCGCATAAATTGTAGCATATGGCTGGATGCTTCCCAGAGAAGCCGCCGAAGTGGTGTCTGATTGAACAGGTCTCTCAGGGAAGTAAAGTGTAAAGCACTTTGAACGGTCCTGAGGAATGGCTATTGCGCTATATAAAAACTTGCCTTGTTACCTTTTTAATCCAATGATTCGTGTTCCGTTTTAAGCTGTAATTCCACACTACAATGCAACTTTCATGTCAGCTCTAGTTTTTGACCCTAACTCCATTCCTTGACGTAGTACTTAGTACAGTGCTCTCATTGTATACCGTAATCTTCGTTACGTCAGGCTTCAGTTCATTTCATTTCCAGTTACATATCGAAATCACGCAGTGGCTGTTTTGACTTGTACGATATCGTTATGCGTCACCGGTACTTTCCGTCATTGTGAAATTGCTGAAATGTTTTCAATGTCCACGTGAATTGTTACATATAAAACGGCAAACACTAAGTAGCCAAAACTCTACGTAGCATGAATTCCTGTGAACATTTCCACAACCGGTACCCGTAGGGCGACATCGTAACAATTGTACCCATGTTTGTTTTCATTATGCAAATTTACAATCAGTCAATTTTCATGTAGTTGCTACCAAGTCAAAGCTTTTTATTACCCTTTCCCATTTCAAATTGTTCTATTAACTTCGTTCGTCATTCGTATCGCGATAAATGGGCGTAGCTTTTTTGTATAGGTTAGATTTTAATATTGTTTCGATTACACTGTTAAATATGAAAATAACATTTGGATACACCTCTCTTCCCAGTAATGATAATATTCACACTTTTGCAATTCAGTTGAACAAACGAAACAAGTAAATAT
The DNA here is from genome assembly GCA_964017155.1 of Oasisia sp. SBJ-2009. Classification (NCBI taxonomy): domain Eukaryota; kingdom Metazoa; phylum Annelida; class Polychaeta; order Sabellida; family Siboglinidae; genus Oasisia; species Oasisia sp. SBJ-2009. The sequence continues at coordinate 13,305,690 of OZ024865.1, forward strand.
ACTTGCAGCAGGAATACGTAGTTTTGCAATTGACCAGCCTTGAAGCAATGCATCGTCCAATCACATGCTACACATTTTAAAATCAACTAGCTTGAATCGCTACGATATAATCAAGTACGGATGATTAATAACCCCATACGATTTCTAATACAAACCTCACATACATACATGCAAAGTTATGTTACGCACGTAAAGATCTTCCTCCTTACGAAACAGTGCCATGAAAGTAGTTTCTCAACAACTTAATTTTACCTTTGCATAATTAACACATCCTTACCATGAACTGATTCCGAAACAGAACGGTTGTTTCATCGACGAATGTCTCGTGTGGCCGAACACAGGCAGGTCAACGCAGTTGACACTTTGCGTACATACGTCACGCTTTATCCGGACATCGCAACGTTCAGACCAAAGAAGATCGCAACCGTCAGTTTTATAGACTCGGCCAATGGTTCGGCTTCGATACGTCAGCTGAAGTGATAACTAAAAAAATCCGGTGTCACAGTGCGAATTTGTATCCCGACCCGTTCTTCTCCCACGCGCGGAGCCGTTATTGCGAAACCTATCGGCACTTGTAGCTAGCGTGGCCAGTCGAAATGGGAAATTCGACGAGGCCAGGAAGCGATGACCACTCGACGAAAAGGATGTTAGTCGTGACAGGCCCATGCGACGCGACCTATTCGGGTTGCACAAGGTCATACCGGAGATGGATGTATGACGTCAACGTGGGGACTCATTATCGCGTCTAACTTAATGAGTGAACAATAACATGAAATGTTTTATCCTATACAAATACTAAAAATGTTATTATTAGTGTAAACGGTTAATGTAGGTAAATGCATAGATCGGATTGACCACTTCCTGTGCAACTGGGTGTTACGTCGTTTCATTTTGCCTTATTTGGAACGCAATACTCCGATGGTAGTAGCGGGTCCGATGTCGTATCTGAGTAAGTCTCTACCCGTCTACAGCCATGACCATTATATTTTTTTCTTCGTTTCTTTCAAGTTACGTTACGGATGTTTCTTTGGTATACAATACAATGCACAAACCACATGAGTATTCAGATGGTATCTGATATCATGTCGAATGAACCCTCACTTCTCTGTCATGCTAATTCGTAACATGTACGCACTGGTAACTCTTCTCATTTCCCACACACGGTGTATCTAAAACAATCAAGTCCTCACACCAACTCCCATAACGATTTCAGGATACAGATGGATTTATTTCGATATGAAGCAAGAGAAATGTATTGAACATACAACTAGTTAGAGTTTGAACTCTAGTACCATTGCTAATGAAAAACTAAAGATGAATTGTGCATCATGAATATTAAAGGTTTACGAATTGGTAAGCCAACGGATCAGTGTAAATATTAGTTCCGATAATGAAACTCTCTCAGACGAAAAACAAGTGAGTTGCCACTAGGTGTGTGTAAGAAACTGTTGTCACAGCTGTATGTGAAAAGTGGGCTGCCGCATTGAGGATTAGAAAGAGGAAATGCCTTGTCTTTGTAAGCGACATATTGAATTGCTGCGTACTCGGCTTTTGTGAGAGAGATGTGGAATTGTTGGGTACTCGGCTTTTGTGAATGATGTATGGAATGGTTGGTTCCTCATCTTTTCACACATCGACATTGACATATCAAAATTGCTGGTTGCTCGTCTTTTTTTTAGCGACATATGACATTGACATATAAAAAGAATTGATTGCTCGTCTTTTGTGATCGACGTTCAGAATTGCTGCCAATGGAATTGCTGGGTCATCGTGTTTTATGAGCTACATGTGGAATTGGTGGGTATTCGTCTGTTGCGAGCGACAGATGGAATAGCTGGGTACTCGTCTGTTGTAAGCAACAAATGGAATTGCTTGGTCAGCGTCATTTGTGAGCGACAGATGGAATTGCTGGGTAGTCGTCTGTTGTAGGCGACAAATGGAATTGCTTGGTCATCGTCTATTTTGAGCGACAGATGGAATTTCTCGGTCACTTGCTGGATGTTCGTCTTTTGTGAGCATCAAATGGAATTGCTGGGCTTCGTCTTTTGTGAGCGACAGATGGAACTACTGGGTTCTTGACGTGTCTGAGAGACACACAATATTGCTAGGATCTCCTGTTTTTTAGCATCAGATGGAATTGCTGGATTGTCAATTGTGAGCGACACACTGAACTGTTGTGGCGTCGGTGAGAACTGATGTCATGCACTATGCAGGGATGTAGAGGAACAGCGCGAAATAGACAAACCTCTGTATTCCCTTCTACTCCCGAGTGGCTTCGTCCAACTGACGACGGAACATGAATAGTTTGATTGTGTAATTTCCTCTATCCAGCGAGCGTAATAGAAAGCAATTGGGGACCATTGCACTTATGTTGTTAATAGCTACTAAACCCGATTTTGCACATTAAAATCAATGGAGATCCTTAACAGTGATCTTGAATACATAACAATTGTTAGCACCATGCCGTGCCAGCGGAACATTGTCACTGGTGTGTCATGGGAATTGTGTCCACGGTAATTTGGCAATAGATATTTGGGTTTTGAAACACTCCTTAAATTTAAAAACGTGTTTCGTTTCAGGATATATTTTTAAAGAGATCTTAATAAAGAGAGGTTCAGAGCAAAAGATGAGAACCCCCCGCTGTGGAACTCCTCCAAAGGCGATGACGGACAACTGAATAAGCTCCTGGTAATCGTAGCTGGGCTGGCGTTCTTTCCGTATCTGTTTGTGCGGCTGCTTGCTTGTTCTTTGCCTGGGTGGTGAGCGCCCATGTTTTCGCGCCGTATGTCATTGCTGGAAGTAAGCATGAGTTGTAGACTTGTCTATTCTAGCATATTCCAATGTTACATGTGAAGATGTCGCGGTGCTTGGCGAATGTTGTTAATTCGGCCGTGATTCTTCTTTGAATCTACTTGTCATGGTTTCTGTCTCTGGTGCTGTAACTCTGCCCTAGGTAGACGTAGCATTCAACGTACTGTATCTGAGTTTAGTTGACACATATTGGTGTGTCGTTTTCCAACATCAGTCTGGTTACTGTATCATTTGTTTTAATTCATGTGGTGTATTAGCGCATATGAGTATGTCGTCGGCAAAGCGAAGATGACTGAGATATTCGCCGTCTATCTTCAAGCCTCTGATGTCCCAAGTCAGTCGTCGGAATATGCTTTCGAGTGCTGCCGCAAACAGCGTGGGCAATATGGTATCTCCCTGTCGTACTCCTCTCCTGATGTTGATCTCGTTGCTTTCTCTGTATAGGTGGGCTGCCGTCGATCTGTTGGTGTAGATGTCTTTCAGGAGTTCGATGTACACGTATTCTACCCCTTGTTCTTGAAGCGTGGTCAGTACTGTTTGAGTTTCCAGTCAGTCGGCGTCTACGAACGCCATGCAGAGTGGGATATTATAGCATCGGCACTTCTCCTTTAGTTGGTTTATGACGTGAGTGTGGTATGTCATTGAGTACCTGATTCTGAATCCAGCTTGCTCTCGTGGCTAATTTTCGTCGAGTGTCTTTACTAGCCTTTTCGTCCGCACTTTCATGAGAAAATTATAGATGTTTGATAATATACCTATGGACCTGTAATTCTTGATGTTTTTCTTATATCCCTTCTTGAAGATTGTCAACATCTTAGCTTTCTTCCACGCTATGGAAAGCACTTAGGGTACAGCTAAGCAATCGTCTTCGAGACGGTATCTTCTCCTGCTTTCAACGTCTTGATGTTTATAGTATATTTGCCTGTTGCTGTTCCATATTTTCATAACTCTTAGAGCTGCTTCCACTTTCCATGGTATTATCCATGATACCTCGGATTATGGTACTCTGCCCACTGCATAGATCGGTGTATAACGCTTTTATTCGTTCTTTTCATGACCTTGGGTTTCACTACCCTGGTTGTGTAATTTCTGCGTTCTTCTGGCTTTCCTCAGGCTCTTTGAAGCCATAATCGTGTCTGGTACGATTTCTTGGTTGTATTTCCTGATGTGCTGTTTTGCTTTCGTTTTAGTTTTGCATAGTTCTGCGTGATCTATTCATTGTTTGTCTTGGCCATTTTCCATATATATATATATATATATATATATATATATATATATATATATATATATATATATATATATATACATATAAATATATATATATATATACATATAAATATATATATATATATATATATATACATATATTTTATGTGTCTATATATATATATATATATATATATATATATATATATATATATATATATATATATATATATATATATATATTATATATATGTATAATTATTTTATGTGTAAATATATATATATATATATATATATATATAATATGTATATATATATATACATAATATAACCTATATATAGTAGATGTATATAAACACACATACATATATATATATATATATATATATATATATATATATATATATATATATATATATATATATATAAAATGTAACATAATATATATATATATATATATATATATATATATATATATATGTATATATATATATATATATATATATATATATATTATGTTACATTTTATATATATATATATATACTGACCTCGAATATATATATATATATATATATATATATATGTATATATATATATATATATATATATATATATATATATATATTCGAGGTCAGTATTACTATTGTGATAATTCTTTATTCCCTAGACTTCTGTTATTTATAAAGCTAGACCATGCAGGCTTCATTGGCAATTGTAGACACCGCGTGGTCAAGTCTGTATTCTCAGGCCGATGACTTCTGATTGGTTTTTAGCTTCGGTTTGTTCACTGTACAACAACCTTGAAGTATCATCTCTCGAAAATCCATATCACATGACTGTCCGCGCAGACGACTTCCTGCGATGACTTAAAACATATGGCGTGTTCTTCTTTTGGCCTCTTGACATCTAGGTTAATTTGGGATATGTTTTCAATGAAGTCAGAACTTGATATTTCGGTTAAATTGTGATTTTCAGGGGACGCGGACGCGCGTGCGTATGTGCGTGCTTGGTGGCTTGTATCGCGGATGTCAATTTAACAATCACTAGCAAACCATTGTTAAAGGTAAACACGTAAATTGCTCAAACGACTACGCAACAATTCTCAGTATGCAGTGGTAAACAGTCTCTGTTTTCCTTCACTGCATTGATACAAACTGTCGTGAGGGCATGTGTAACGTTACCCAAGACTTCCGGTATGTGAGTGTCCTTGTCTTTTTCATAGAAGCTGTTCGGTTCATATTTCAATATCTGAACACAGCGTCTACGTTCTACCATGTGTGTGATTCTCGGAAATCTGTCGACACGGACTGAACGCAGATGAACAACAGGACTCCTCCCATGACAATGCACCTCGATAATCGTATTGTCTAGATGGTTGATTGTGTCACACCGAGGTTGTGTGAGAAGCACCCGGTGACACCGTTTGCTGTGGTTTGACCAAGTATCAGACACTCTTGCCTCCTGTTACAAGCACTGCGAAAACACGACCATTTCGACCGCGTGTGTTTTTTAAATCCGCGGTTTTGTTGTTGTCGTCATCGTCGGAGAAAATTAATACGTTCGTCAACAAGAAAACAAGTGCATCAGCTGGTGTTGCGGCAACCCCCATCATCTCAGATCAGGTTACATTTCCCGTTATCCGATAAAGCCGATGTACTTATATTGAACTTAGAATAAAAAATGTATTAATAAAGATGGTGATATTAAGTAATTATACCACGCGGTACCCAGTCGTTTGGTATCCACCGTATCTAGAGCTCAGCACCGCAGTGTGACTGCCTCCAAGATTTGAACCCGTCCACAGTGGTTAACCAATATGTTTCTGATCGTTCGTGAAAGATTAAATCCAGTGCATGTTGCTTCTAGGAATAGCTTTGACATCGCATTGTCACAATGCCCGCTGACATGTTGACTTCATTTCGGCGCAGAGAGTTCGTGTTGTTCAGCTCGTCTCTCTCCGTGTGTCAGAGATCAGTCTGACCTTGATGCTGTCGTCGGTTTCTGTTTCTTACACATTGTCACTGCCCAAGCTCACACAGCCACCTCCGTCTGTCTCTGTCTGTCGCCCGCAGTCTCCACTCATGAGACAGAATTGTGCTATCGATAATTTATAATACAAATAATAATACAAATAATAATACAAATAATAATACAAATAATAATACAAATAATAATACAAATAATAATACAAATAATAATACAAATAATAATACAAATAATAATACAAATAATAATACAAATAATAATACAAATAATAATACAAATAATAATACAAATAATAATACAAATAATAATACAAATAATAATACAAATAATAATACAAATAATAATACAAATAATAATACAAATAATAATACAAATAATAATACAAATAATAATACAAATAATAATACAAATAATAATACAAATAATAATACAAATAATAATACAAATAATAATACAAATAATAATACAAATAATAATACAAATAATAATACAAATAATAATACAAATAATAATACAAATAATAATACAAATAATAATACAAATAATAATACAAATAATAATACAAATAATAATACAAATAATAATACAAATAATAATACAAATAATAATACAAATAATAATACAAATAATAATACAAATAATAATACAAATAATAATACAAATAATAATACAAATAATAATACAAATAATAATACAAATAATAATACAAATAATAATACAAATAATAATACAAATAATAATACAAATAATAATACAAATAATAATACAAATAATAATACAAATAATAATACAAATAATAATACAAATAATAATACAAATAATAATACAAATAATAATACAAATAATAATACAAATAATAATACAAATAATAATACAAATAATAATACAAATAATAATACAAATAATAATACAAATAATAATACAAATAATAATACAAATAATAATACAAATAATAATACAAATAATAATAAAAATAATATAAAAATAATAAAAATAATAATACAACTAATAATACAAATAATAATACAACTAATCATACAAATAATAATACAAATAATAATGGAAATAATAATAAAAATAATAATACAAATAATAATACAAATAATAATACAAATAATAATACCAAAAAATGCAAATAATAATACAAATCATAATACAAATAATAATGCAAATAATAATAAAATAATAACAATAATAATATAAATAACATTACAAATAATAATACAAATAAAAATGCAAATAATAATAAAAATAATAATAAAAATAATAATGCTAATGCTAATGCTAATGCTAATGCTAATGCTAATGCTAATGCTAATGCTAATGCTAATGCTAATGCTAATGCTAATGCTAATGCTAATGCTAATGCTAATGCTAATGCTAATGCTAATAATAATAATAATAATAATAATAATAATAATAATAATAATAATAATAATAATAATAATAACAATAACAATAATAATAATAATAATAATAATAATATTAATAATAATAATAATAATAATAAGGCCTAGAAAAATAAATACCTTGTTTCCGATTTCCCGACCGACCCTACATGATGCATGCGACCCAATAACTTGTTATGGGTTGACTAAAATAAAAATAAAAACAACCGACCGACCCTGAATAAAACGACCGACATTTATATCTTTTTATTTTTAAAAACGTATGTCACCGTTCGGCTTCCGTAGTTTCAATCGCAGTTGGGTCAATTCGATATTCATTTGCTACAAAGACGCTCATTGGCTGTGAGCGTAGCCGCGTCACGAATGACATGATTTCATGTACTAAGCGCGGAAAAATGGCTGCACGTATTTTGGCCGTGAGATTTAGTTTGTGCCCGCACATTCCGGCTAAAAAAACCATCTCGTCCTTCGGTGGTACGCTGCAAGATGTGTTCCAGACATACCATACACCTCTGTACCAGATAATTATGTGCAAACGGCACATAATTCTTCATTCGGCGAGATTTCTCTCGATCTGTCCGTCCATCAGTTGGATGTTTTTGACATCAACACGGTGGAGTTTCGATCGATTTAGGTTTTTAAAAAAACTTAATGATGCCTACCTACCCTATTTTGAAGAGCATAAACAACTTTAAAATGCCTACCTACCCTATTTTGAAGAGCATAAAAAGTTAAGATAAAAAAAAACATTTCCCTACCTACCGACCCTATTTTTTCCAAGTATGAAATCGGAAACAATGTATTTATTTTCCTAGGCCTAATACTAAAGGCGGGCAGGTTCTTCTACAGGGCAATTTCCAGTCTTCAAGACCGTACAAAGCGCTTTACACTTTACTTCCCTGATAGACCTGATCACTCAGACACCATCTCGGCTTCTCTGAGAAGCATCCAGCCATATGCTACAAGTAATGCGCGAAGGGTGCTCGTACACATATCCACCACCGCCTACAGCCATGCAGGTAATGATTTATACAGCTGAGTGAACTGGAGCAATGTAGACTGAAAACATGTGCCCAACGTTTAACACCACAGCAGAGGATTCGAACCCGGGTTCTCGTAGTCGAAAGTCCGAAGCTCTACCTCTGAGCCATTGCGCTCTACAATAATAATAATAATAGTAATAGTAATAGTAATAGTAATAGTAATAGTAATAGTAATAGTAATAGTAATAGTAATAGTAATAGTAATAGTAATAGTAATAGTAATAGTAATAGTAATAGTAATAGTAATAGTAATAGTAACAGTAACAGTAACAGTAACAGTAACAGTAACAGTAACAGTAACAGTAACAGTAACAGCAACAGCAACAGCAACAGCAACAGCAACAGCAACAGCAACAGCAACAGCAACAGCAACAGCAACAGCAACAGCAACAGCAACAGCAACAGCAACAGCAACAGCAACAGCAACAGCAACAGCAACAGCAACAGCAACAGCAACAGCAACAGCAACAGCAACAGCAACAGCAACAGCAACAGCAACAGCAACAGCAACAGCAATAGCAATAGCAATAGTAATAGGAATAGTAATAATGATAGTAATAATGATAGTAATAATGATAGTAATAATGATAATAATAATAATAATAATAATAATAATAATAATAATAATAATAATAATAATAATAATAATAATAATAATAATAATAATAATAATAATAATAATAATAATAATAATAATAATAATAATAATAATAATAATAATAATAATAATAATAATAATAATAATAATAATAATAATAATAATAATAATAATAATAACAATAGTGATAATACTAATATAGGAATTTATATAGTGCCAAAATCCACTTAAGATCAAATGCTCTTGGGCTCTGTAAATAGAACTGCATAAATTAAATTAAACTATAAAATATAAATCATAAAATAATTATTAAAAATTATAAGTAAATATTAAATGAACAATTCTTCCCCGTTCAATATTCCCGTTGTAAACACATCAGTCAATCACTGATCTAACCCGCTGCGCATGTCAGCGCGGCGGTGGTCGAAGGGATTTCATGGCGGTATAGTGTCGGTACGTTGCGGGTTGTGTCGGAAGTGACGTCACGTTCTGTCGAGCAGCGCCGTATCCGCCCACGTCTGCACTGCAGCGGAAATCTTTCTGGATTAACCCGGAATACAACAGCACAGTGCAGCGACAAACAGCAAATGAAACAGTCCGAGCATTTAGAACGACTAATGCCATCGTCATCGTAAGTAGGCGAATTATTCAGGTTTTAATTACTACTGTATATAGTACTTGACCTAGAATCTTAGGTCGCGCGCTTGCGTACACATGTACATGCTAGTGGAATAAATTGTTGCAGCACTTAACTTAACAAAAACCAGGAACAGTTTCAATAAAATTAAACTTTAAGTAACGCAGACTTAAATGCTGTTTGGTCACATAACCCTATTTTGCCAAAGAAAAGCAGGATGTTATCCAGATCTTTGAAAAAAAAATCCTGGTATGGAAGATCCTTTTAAACAGCAGATCCGACTAACTTGTGTTGCTGGATAGCATTGACATATTTCGAGGTTTCTGTTCTCTCTGCATGGCCTAGTAATGGTCGACAGGTTTGGGGTTGCCCACGTCACCATGGCACTAGTTGATTCAATTGCTACAGGCAATAGGCGGGCAATCTCCTTAAATTTCCATTACAAGGATCGCGTTTCGGCACCTCACCAAGAAATTTCTTCACAGCGTGTATCTCTCCAAAATGCTGCAATTATTGTCTCACATTTTGCGTTTCCGGTTTCCAGACAACGCCCTAGTAAGATATGTATCTACGTTCGATTATGTTATAGCTGTGTGTAGTAGGGGTACAGATGAAAATTGGCAGCTGTGTCCGAGGAATGATGCGTTGGAATGACCGGCATTCGAGCTAACCACATAGCAGTGATGGCGTTGTCGCGCATACATTTTCTGGGCATTATAAACTATCCGGGTGACTTCTTGCGCCTGCGCGATAAATGTAAAAACATCAATGTGCAGCGAAACTCAAAGCAGTTATGGTATAAATACCACGGGCTGTTAGTTAACTCTCATATAGTGATTATTGTTAAGAGTTGCTTAATATTTCATAGAGTACATTAAATTATTACGTTTTGTTTAAATCACTGGCTCGTATTATGGCGTAGAGCAGTCACGTGTTACGCGTTTGCTATTAAACAATGTTTCAAAACCTGTTTGCCTCGTGTTCGTTTCCGACAAATAACTTTGCTGACAGATGACATACGTCCTTTTGATCATAATGGCTGATATATCAGACTGAAGATGTATTTAATATGAGATTCAGCGGGAAGCGTTATCGTACTTAATGGTAACTAATGACGACTGACTCGCCCAAGCGCAGAAACGTCACCCGGATAGTTTATAACACCCGAAAAATGTAAATGCTATAGCGTCATTTGCTCAGTTGTCTTTACGTGTGCGTAATGCCGGCGTTACGTACCGACGGGTTACGCAGTCTCTGCCCAACGGCGTCAATACTAGTTTAAAACGTGGAACTTTCCCTTCCGAGTATGGTGGTACCCAGGAAGCCGAAAATATTATGCCGAATAGTCAGGTCACCACTTTACATAATGTAAAATCCGTGTCGATGCGACGCCTACGGGTCGATGCGACGCCTACGGTAAATTGTAAAGGTAAACACCATCATGTGCTATTATTAAAATGTTTCAATCCCAGCAGGTGAGCAAATGTTACTTGTATTCAGCATCCAGTTACGGCTTGGATGTTGATGACCAGTTTTTTATGTATGTATTATCAGAGACGGGGGAGAAAATGTCCACCGTCACCTGGTATCCCCCGTAAATACTAACTTACGTTGGGAACGTATGTCATCAACACGTCGTTACCAACAAAGCAATTTTGAAACCGGATATATGCTGCGTGTTTATGGTGCAGTGCTATAGTTTCCGACGTGGCGCTTCGTTCCATCGATATCAGAAAGTGGGCGCAATTGTTACCGCTTCGGAGATCGAGAGGGAACGAGAGAGACAGAGTGAGACAGAGTGAGACAGAGAGGGTGACAGAGGCAGACATAGGAGAGAGACAGGGAGAAAGGGACACAGGGGGAAGGACAGCTGATGAAAAAAGATAGCGAGAGAGAGAGAGAGAGAGAGAGAGAGAGAGAGAGAGAGAGAGAGAGAGAGAGAGAGAGAGAAAGAGAAAGAGACGGATATAGACAGACAGTCAGTCAGACAGACAGACAGACAGACAGACAGACAGACAGACAGACAGACAGACAGACAGACATACAGACAGACAGACAGACAGTCAGACAGACACAGACACACACAGACAGACAGACAGACAGACAGTCAGACAGACAGACCGACAGACAGTCAGTCAGACAGACAGACAGACACAGACACACACAGACACACAGACACACAGACACACAGACACACAGACACACAGACACACAGACACACAGACAGACAGACAGACAGACAGACAGACAAACAGAAAGAAGAATGTTAGCTCTATTGTGTTGCCTTTCGTATTGTGACGTAGAAGTAGGCGGAATGGTTATTACAGTAATGTTAGATACCCGCGCGGTAATGATGTGACGTCATCACATTACAACATCGACGCCATAAGTCTACTCTACGTTGCTACTTCACTTTTATTGTCATTACTCCAGACCCAATAACGCAACGGGGTTCATTAATCCTGCGAAAATTGACACCTTATTTCTACCACTAGCGAAAGCTGCAGAGGAAGACAAAGTACACTTTATACTGAACTACGGACAGTAAGTGAGATTCACCTGTCGAGAACGACTCTCGAATTCCAGCATTTCAATTACACGACGAGGGTTGGCTTTTACGGGAATCCGAACTGTCGGTGTGAATTGCACTAGTTTCCTGTCGTCTGCCTCCAGCGTAACATATACTCAGAAAATGTCACGAACAAGTTATTATTATATGCTAACCGTTCGTTGTCATCCCTAATTTAGTGCCGGCCATTTACCCGTGCTACAATATCGGCAAACTCGATACAATTCACTACTTAATATACCGGATCGAAAAGGTAAAGATGCCATCGACTAATCGTTTCTTTATTATTACGACCTATATTTATGACAGCCACGTCATACGTATATATATATATATATATATATATATATATATATATATATATATATATATATATATATATATATATATATATATATATATATATGATGTGTGATGTACGATGTATGATGTATGATGTATGATGTATCATATATCATATATTATATGTGATATGTGATATGTGATATGTGATATATCATATATCATATATCGTATATTATATATTGTATATTGTATATTGTATATTGTATATGTTGTATGTTATACGCTATATGTCATATATTATATGTATATGCATACATATACAATTGATGTATGATATATAATATATGATATATGATATATGATATGATATTATATATATATATATATATATATATATATATATATATATATATATATATATATATATATATATATACTTTGATGTGGTTCCCAAGGTAACAACCAAGGTGATCGGCAGATAACCAATCTGGATAGAGTAAATGGTTAAACAAAATTATACTTAATATTAATATTAATTACAGTAGGAATTTTACGGCAGTGCGTAATGTAACTAGTTACACAATGTTGTCTTGTACACATGTACATGTGTGTTTCTTTACAGGTGTTTTTCGTCTTTCATTCTTGCCAAAACGTGGCATTGCCCGTCTATTCCACTATCTTCATTATCTTGGGCAATTTCGCCCACTTGCCGAGTCCACGTAACGCGCAGTATGTCAGTTGGCTGCTGTTCCGGGGTAGAGTTTCCCAATTGCTTGGAAATAGCTGCACTGAACACAATAAATGGACTCAATGACGACAGTGTCTGTTTGTACGCTAGTTGTACAACTGATGGCGCGCAGACGTCGTCGATCTCTAGGTATATATAGTTTAACACAGGTGATTTTTATTAAATTCCACCGATCTTCTAAAACGGTCAAATTCATGTTGGTATGGTAGGTGGTAGAAATACCATTCGCAGACACGTCATATACATTGTGTTAGTTATAATTTTCCGATAGTTTGCGGATGACGGGTTTCTAATGGATACATTAGCTAAACAGCTTATTATTGGTGAAGAGTGATTCATAACTTTATTTATGAATCTGAAGAATATCTGCTTTAAAATCACCAATAAAATTAATATCATCGCCATATGTAAGAGACGCTACATGAAATGCCAGCAGCGTTTTTACTACCTCAGAAAACTTCGCTCTTTTAATATTGATAACATCATTTTATCCATATTTTACCAATCTTGTATACAGAGTGTTTTGACATTTTCTTTTATATGTTGGTTTGGGAACGTTAGCCAGAAAGACAAGAATAAATTCCAGTGCGTTGTAAATATTAGTGGCAAAATAACCGGCTTCAAACAATCCTCTGTCACCGCTTTGTACGAAAAGCAGGTACTCCGTAAAGCGAATAAAATAATTAATGACAGCGCACACATTCTATATAACGAGTACTTTCTTCTGCCCTCGTCCAGAAGGTTCAGATCTATCATATCCAAAACAAATAGAAAGCATGATTCATTCATTCCAATTGCTGTACGACTTCTAAACGATAAACACATCTTATTTTTATTTGTAAAAGGAAGCCCACAACTACAATAATAATTATAATTTTAAAATTATATTATAGATTTGTCTTGTATTTTATTATGATTAATGTTTACATACCGTTTTAATAATGAATTTATTTGTATTTAAATTTTTCTACTCTGTGTTTTATATTGTTATGATGACGAACGCTGCAAAATGAATTTCCCGGTCCGGGACAATAACGTTTTATTGTATTGTATTGTGTTGTATTGTATTGTATTGTATTGTATTGTATTGTATTGTATTGTATTGTATTGTATTGTATTGTATTGTATTGTATTGTATTGTATTGTATTGTATTGTATTGTATTGTATTGTATTGTATTGCATTGCATTGCATTGCATTGCATTGCATTGCATTGCATTGCATTGCATTGCATTGCATTGCATTGCATTGCATTGCATTGCATTGCATTGCATTGCATTGCATTGCATTGCATTGCATTGCATTGCATTGCATTGCATTGCATTGCATTGCATTGCATTGCATTGCATTGCATTGCATTGCATTGCATTGCATTGCATTGCATTGCATTGCATTGCATTGCATTGCATTGCATTGCATTGCATTGCATTGCATTGCATTGCATTGCATTGCATTGCATTGCATTGCATTGCATTGCATTGCATTGCATTGCATTGCATTGCATTGCATTGCATTGCATTGCATTGCATTGCATTGCATTGCATTGCATTGCATTGCATTGCATTGCATTGCATTGCATTGCATTGCATTGTAGTTAAATATAATTCACCATGGGGCGCCACCAGTACGACTATATTTCATGACTTTCCGCCAAGTGGCGATGCTTACCATGGAAGTAGTGCCGCCATTGTGTCTTACAACCGGACATTACGTGTCGTCGGTCACACTTGACGTGTTGTTTTTATCCGTCAACAGCGCAGGTCGTGCTGACTTACCGTTGACATGATATGCAATCCAGATTTGTAATCGACTACGTCTGTGGTCTCGCTGAATGTTGACGCAAATGGTGGAACGAGATAAGAAGCCTTCTTCGTGAAACTCCTCAAGTTGCAATACAACGCATGCGAAACTACGTAAACGGCGTAGGTGTCTGTATGCTAGAAACGAACATTTTACTTACTGAACACGTAGAGCATGCAGTAAGAAGTTTGGCGTGTGTCAGTCCAGTCATCGGCAACCTAATGGCGATGCTGTTTCACGTGTCATGAGCGCACCACATCGCTGTATTCCAACAATGAAATTAGTAATGACCTTGCATATTTTTACGTGTTAAATTTGTCCTCTTACATGTGTAAGCGTCGGAGACGAAACTTTCAGCGATTAGTCGATGACACCATATGTACGAAGGTTTTGTTTTCAAAATGCCCCCGATATGACAGCATTCAATGATTTTATGAGGCAAACCAACTTGTTCGGAACGCGGAACGTAATGACTTCGTAAAACGTAAAAAGTAAAACGTCAAACGTAACTTAATAATCGCAGGAAATACGCGCGTACGGCGAATACTACATGAAAAAACGCCACCTGCATCATGGATTCGTTTACTTGGAATATGAAGTCTTCGCTGTTATAACAGGTTTGTGTTTTGCCTTGCCAGTTCGGTTGCAATATTTGCCAATCACCTGTATTACGACAAGGGCATATCGGTGGCCATGAACCTCACTTTCTATATAAACTTCGTAATTTTCGGCGTGGTGTACCTGCGTTCGTTCGTGCGTGGGCGCGTGCGAGCGTGCGTGTGTTAGCTCTAGCTGCCATCTGGTGTCGCATGGAGACACAACAGATACTCCTAGACTACAGTTCCCCCATGAGGATGTTGATCTGTAATTAACCAGACGAACGATAATATCGACGATCTATCCGGAGAGACTGAACAATTTGACGCCACAACCAGGAAAGTTGAGAACACAAGACCCCACCACGAAAACCAATCAAGGTATTGTACTCTGCGGTTAGGTGGCAGGTATACGCTTGAAACAGGCGGAGAAGGACACGCCAAGGCAGTGACACGAACCTTAGAATACAGGCGCGTCTCATCTCACTATAAGTGGTTAATTGTATGCTTAACGGGTCTGTATTGTTACATGTATCAGTATTACCTCATTTGATGTATCCCCAACTGAGTATTGCGTCACCCGGGTTTGTTTCTTGGAACAAAAGAATAAATAATATCGTTTCCTAAGACAGTCTGGTTTGGTTAGTTCAAGGCGCTGTCTGGACCACAACTGTACAGGACACCATAACAATACAAAATAATAGGCTTCGGAATCAGGAGGATTGGCGCAGAATCACAAAGAAACAATTACGCTGGGTGAGAGATAGAACTAACCCACAATATGTAGTGAAGCACTTTTTATTGAATTTGAAAATATTTTGTGTGAATGTGAAGGTGACGTTTTGGATGGCCTAAAATGGCGATGTCAAACTATGTTTCTGTAGAGCCCTAATAACGTTGAAAATGTACAACGTCGCCGAGGAAATATAATCAACTCTATTTCATTCTCTCTACTCCTCTGGTCCAATAGCGAAAGTATGCTTACTTTGTTCGGAACCATTGATAATGATAGTAATCATTTATTCTTTGTGCATCTCGAATGAGGAGATGTGATATTATGAACATATTGTTACTATTACTATTACTGTTACTGTTACTTTGTATTCTAACTTGTAACTCTTACTACAGTTACTATGTGTTTTAGTTTTAAAAGAGCTTAGCGTCTTGCATGTCCCTGCATCGACTTCTGCTATGTCCCTGCATCGGCAACAACAACTCACCAATCATAAAATTGTATTGTATTATCTTTCCCATAATATGTGTTACTAAGCAATATTACTACAACCCTAACGCTTATTTCATTGTTTCGTTCTATTTTAATAAATATACTTTGCATGTTTTATTTACCCATTTCAATCTCTATGATTGTCCAGAGTGAAATAAACTATTATTGTTATTATTATTACCATGTTGTTGTTGTTGAATAAACTTGAAAAAAACATAAAATGAAATGAAAATTTGCAATTAAACAAATTCCGTAGTTAAATTAAATACTTTTTTTAAACGCACATATCCATTGATATATTACAGACGACATTATTTCCATGACACACCAGTGACATCATTCCGCTGAGGAGTCATAACAGAGCTAATACATCCGAGCAGAGGCTCTTGAACATACAGCGCCCTCACACGGATGGTATAAAACTTAAAACAGATACCGTACTAAGCGACGAGACGTCGATTGAGCAAGATCTGTGCGCGTTTGGTTCCACTGGGGGAGTGCCCCAGCTCCTAGCTAATAGCTCTCGTCGTAATGTTGACATGTATTCAAGATCACTGATAAGGATTAAAATCAACTTAAACGTGCAAAATCGGGGTTATGAGCTCTTAGCAATATTAATGAAATGATCATCGGGACTGTTTGTCACACAGCATATTTAGGTTAAGTGTGTTTGATATGTAAAAGTCGTTAATTTGTTTAACCATTTACGTTGTTCTCCTTTGTACTCCAGCAAATCCATGTCCATCTTCCAGTGATGCCTCCACGCCTGTATTCTGTATTCCAGATGAAAGCTAACTGTTATTTTATAAAGCGGTTTGAATATTTCTCTTTCTTTGTACGTTGCATTTCTCCTAATGAATCCAATAATTTGATTACCATTTGAAGGTACAATTGCGCACTGCCCCGAAACCTTCGTATTAGCACTGATAATCGTTACTCCTGCGGTTTTTCAATTAATGGTGGTACGTAAAACGGTATCCCCATTAGATGTTGTACATGTTCATCTACACGTCCAGATGGATGTATTTATAATTATTTCCAAAATGGAGCAACATTTACCATTTATTCAGAACATTTGATTACGTTGTGTAGATCGTCAAGTAAATGCTCCTTTATGATTAAAAGGGAGGGTGTCAGCTCCTCTGCCCAGAATCGGCTAAGCAGTAGTTTGTAACGGGAAGTATGTTGTTTAGAAAGTGGGAAAGTTAAACAGCAATGAATATTGCGGTAAATCTGCTCGCTTCAAAATTATTGGAGGTTAATTTTGTTTTGAAATTGGATGGTTTGTTTACTATTTGAACGAATTTCAGGAAGAATCTTTCACATTGCGAATATTATTAATAAAGTAACTAAACACAAATAGGCAGACATTAAATCTTCAACATGCATGCAGTAGTCATAATAATGTAATATTAAATGAAAAAAATATAACATAGGAGTTGTCGCCCTCGCTTTAATCTATATAGATACCTTTGCATTATGTGTAAATAGTAACACCAGATTACTTCTTGTGTCATCGTCAAAACTATTGTAGTGCCCCATTTAAAAATGAATTTAAATTTGAAGCTTCCACCTACCACTACCCCTTGTCGACTCTTAATTAGCTATTTAGTATCCTGTTATCTGTGCCATCATCTATGCCGCGGGTCAGTCTTGTCTTTGTTGTATCTTTGATGTGCAAGACATCTGAACCCCTAACTGAGTTATACAACTGATACTTTACTGAGTACTATCTACTCGTAATACTTTATCTATCTAACTAGCAATCGAGCATATTCGTTATGGATGACTGGTGATTAGCCAACAATGCGTTTAGGAATCCATGTTCCATGTGTTTATCAATTTACGCTAAACAATGACATATACCATGGGATGCTTAACTAACCATGGACGTTTTTATATATGATGTTTAAATGTATGGCGTTTGCTGCTTTCCTTTTCTATACTTTCTCAGATAGTCGCAGGGCAACGATCTGTATTCTTTATATATCCGACCAATGTTAACATTGTTCGTGTAAAATAACAACGTAAGTCATCATGCTCGCTTGCAGTCCGCATGTTAAACACCAGCATTTATGTAATATAAAGGCCAACTGTTGCGTCATCGTTACACACTGACACGATTGTTCGAAGCAATTTCGTAAGTGTATGCGTCCAATTTTATTACCGTGTAAGACTTGACTGTTTGTGGTAAACTACTCATCAGTGTACACCATACTTATTAATAATAATTGTAACACTTCTATAACGCATGTATCTTTGAGAATTCTAACTAATAGGCGCAACAAACAAAATAATTTGGCGTTGTCATAAACAGGGACAGGTAAAAGTCTTCACTGGATCATAGAACCGTCGAAGATTTATGGTGGAAAAGTATGTTTTTACGAAAGGTGGTTGTAGTTTCAAAAAAGGTAAACGTTACTGGATCTCTCAGTTCTCTGCAGTTCGTGCAACGCAGCTGTGGTCTGTATTTGTGACCTTTTTGCGTATCCGCCTTTGTTCGTTTCTGCACCATTCAGTGCCAGTAGCGAACAGACATTGAAGTGATTGCAGACTTTGAACCAGACGAACGGAAACTTCCGGCCATTGGAACCGTCTTGCCTTTTGTGGCTGCGTCCTTATGTACGATTCGTCGTAGGCGTTAGTCTCATATTTTGCCGGACCTGACGCGAAACAAATATTACTAGACCACCTCATGCAGAAACTAGAAACAATAGGCCAGTCATATGAATTCTACCGATTCTACACGTTCATTAAAACCGTCGTGAAACCACACGCGGCTAAAGATGGCTGCAAGGTGAGACGGGGACGTGGTGTCGGATGACGACCTGGTACGGAATCCAACGTGCTATATTGACAGTGGTGGTGATCTCCGGTATCTCCGGTATTATTCGACATATATAAAGATTTTTGCGTAATAAATCGAAAGCGACTTATGTAGTATTCTCACCACTGTGACAGTTGACAGATTCGCATCAACAGAAACAGTTGTTTCACAGTTTAAAACGTTGTCGTCGTTAACTCAACATAGCGTAGGTAAGTTTTTAAGATCCAATTTAACTAATTGTCGCTAATGTATTGTGTGCAGTGCGTTGTGCAGCTAAAAATGTGAAGTTAAGTACACATATGGCCGATCGTCTATTCGTGAAATCATGTTACATAGTGTAATTTATGTAGTGTGTAACGTCTTGGCAGCTAAGTAACTTATTCCTGTATACTGTATGTTGTATGTTAATGTTTCAAAGCATTTATTTATCATTTTATTTTTTCTGTCGCAATGTCGAAATTTATAAACGGATAACTGTCGCGTGTGTAGTGCGTGTGTATTGTGTGAGTCTGTGTGCGTATGTGTATATATATATATATATGTGTGTGTGTGTGTGTGTGTGTGTGTGTGTGTGTGTGTGTGTGTGTGTGTACGTGCTTGCGAGCACGCATGCTTGAGTGTGCGTGCAAGCGTGTTTACGCATGTGCCTGTTTGCGCCGGTATGTCTTGTATATTTAAATTGCTAGATCGGACAACACAGACAAACTTAAATGTGTATGCTTACCGGCTAAGCAACATTAATCGATATGCTTGTAATGTTGTTATTAACAAAATATGCTAACACTGGCATGACAACAATACACAAATATTTACTTATCAGATATCATGGGCTATGATTTGAGTTGACAAGCAAGCGCGTAGTAACAAATGGGTGCAATGAAATGCAACGCTTACTACATCGTCTGTATTTAGTATATCGATTAAATCGTGTGGTATTCTGGAAGCTACACGAGTGATCATGTCAAAAAAATGTACATACGACAATAAAATATACCTCTATTTGCGTGATGTTATATTGCTGAACGGCTAGTTGTACGCGTTACATCGATCAGGGTATAAGTATTCAAACAAACAATGTTGTTTCCCCTCGTTATAGCAGTATCATTCAACGAACCTAGCGTGCACACTCGTTACAAATATACCCCATTCATTCCAGTTATAAGCAGCAGTGTCGTGGTCACGTGACGACGTTATGCAATACCATACCAACGTAAATTGTTCAGAAATATTGTATGGAGCAGTGTTTAATTTCCTTCTTCAATCATCGTGCATTCTCTAACGACACAACACCCGGGTTCACGCTTTATACTTTTTTCCAATCGGTTGATCCAGATCGATTTTTCCGTAGAGCTGACGTTCATTTCATACGACTTCATTACGGCGTCACCGCTGCATTTTGGAAACGTCACGGGCGTTATGACGTAACTTCCGGATATCGTGTCTATGGCGGTGGAATCATCCTATCGCAGGGTCGAGAGGACAACGAGGCATGCGTCAAACGCCGTTCCCCCGTGTTCACACTCCGACCAGCACAGGGCGGACCACCTGATGCTGAGGTGTTTCGTGCACGTCTCACAGACTCTCCTGCACAGACGGTCGTCTCTCGTGTTCAACAGCCGGTGTCGTTTCGTCGTGAACGGGTCCTCTCGGTTCACCCTGAAGACCCTTTGTCGGTGTTCCGTGGTCCGTGAAGGTAATGTCAGCGTCATCATCCAGTCTCCGCTCGTCGGAGACAGGTGTAGCAGCGAGAGGCAGTAGACAATTGCCAGCTTCATGAGAGCCATCGTATGAAGTGGAAACTGAAACACAGAACAGAAGACATGTTGTTAGGTGAGGTAGTAATGCGTGTCGTAATGGAAGATATCTTCATGAATGTCATATATATATATATATATATATATATATATATATATATATATGTATATATATATATATATATATATATATATATATATATATATATATATTATGTATTTATTATATATTTATTATATATATATACTTAAATATATACATATATGTATGTGTATATATATATATATATACTTAAATATTAACATGTATATATACATATATATATATGTATATTATATATATATATATATATATAATATATATATATATATATATATATATATATGCGTGTGTGTAATATATATGTAATATAAATGTAATATATATATGTAATATAATGATTATGATATGTAATATATATGTGTATGTGTGTATGTGTCTGTTCGTGGGTGCGTGCATGCATGCATGCATGCGTGTGTGTGTGTGTGTGTGTGTGTGTGTGTGTGTGAGTGTGTGTGTGTGTGTGTGTGTGTGTGTATGTGTGTGTGTGTGTGTGTGTGTGTGTGTGTGTGTGTGTGTGTGTGTGTGTGTGTGTGTGTGTGTGTGTGTGTGTGTGTGTGTGTGTGTGTGTGTGTGTGTGTGTGTGTGTGTGTGTGTGTGTGTTTTAACAACTTTCCCCCTTAGAGTTTTTTATGAAATATAATATTCTGAAACAAACATTTCAAAAAACATACGTTGAATAGCAAATGTTCAGGCAGACATTTTGTTGATCTAGTTACTGCGTTAGCTAAGCAACATGGACACATCAAATAGTGCTGACGTCAGACATTTGGTGTGTGTACAAACTAACAAATGCGACCTGCCAACGATGGTTAACACTAATGTTCGCGGAGCGCTGGCTGGCAAATTGGACGTGATCAAAGAAATATATAACTGAAATTTGATGCACTAGTAGCATACCAAACGGCCCCCTCTCGCTTTTGGGTTTCAATATTTATCGAAGGGACAGCCAAGATGGCCGCCAACCCGCAGGTATCATCTGCTATGGTCGAGACTTGATTCCAACTGAACACGGGCTGGAATTAAACCAACCCGACATAGAGATACTCTTGATAACAATACGTCCACCTAGGATGCCTCGCAACCACCTACAAGTTAAAATCGGAGATGTATATCATCCTCCGAGGTCAGACGATTGGACAATGCTAAATCACATCGACCAGTCGTAGATTAAATACACCGTTATGACCCTTATACAGACATCGTAATAAAGGGTGACTTCAATAAGATGAAAGATTCACGCCTGAAACTAAATCGTAATCTGAAACAAATTGTTGACCTACCAAAAAGTTGGTACGCAATATTGGATAACATCTACAACAACGTACCTAACTTCTGCCAACGCCCTGTTATTAGTGCACCAATCGGTCTCTCTGATCACAAGGTGGTTGTCTGCATCCCATACACCTCGTTGAACTGTAAAGCACCGGTGGTTTCCAAGACACCATCTCGCAGCTACAAACCACGTGATCGGGCCCGTTTTGTTGTAGCTTTTCAAAATAGTTTTCCTTCTCCCAAGCTGCGAAGAGCAACTGAATTTCTTCAATTCGACTATAAGAACATAGTTTGACGTGTACCTTCGTGAACGCCAAACCAGACGTTATTCAAATGACAGACCTAGGGTAGATGATAACTTTCGCCATTAACGCCAAACCTCCCGCCGTCACGAATGCTGCGCTCGATTCTACCGGTACCATGGTCCACATACCACTCGTTACCTTCAGCAAATCGTTTGACAGAGTAGACCACCATATTCTGCTGATTAAGTACGTCACTTGGACTGCCAGATTTTATAACCAAATGGCTAACATCCTTCTTACGACAACACAAACAACGAGTAAAGATCGGCAGTATGAAGTCGAAGTGCACTACCATCAACGCAGGCGTGCCACAAGGAAAAGGTTTCGGCCCCATTGGTTTTGTGAAACATATAAATGACATACGAACAACCTGTGATCATGTCAAATACGTAGGCGACTGCACAATATGGGAAGCGTTTTCAAACAGCGACAGACGAAGTCACACAATGGACTACCTACAACAAGATGGCACTGAATACCACAATCATCCGCTCCGTCGTCGAATACGCCTGCCATGTGTGGCATACGAGCCTAACAAAACAATAAAACAACAACTCAAAAACATACAGAAAAAGTCCATGTGCATTATATTTCGTGGAATGTGTTATAGCGACGCCATCGCCATAGCAAGACTACCAACGCTGGCAGACCGGAGAGAGGCGCTTTGCATATCTCTGTTCGCGAGCATGCAGCAACCCAATCACAAGCTGCACCATCTCCTGCCCCCCCCCCCCCCCAGGACATCCAATTACGTAATCCTTAACGCTCGCGCTTATGGTGTTCCTCGCTGTAGGACCGAATGTTATAAGATCTCGATTGTACAACTGGCAGTAAATGGACTTTCTTATTCATATACGAGTATTACATGCTGTGGACTGAACTCTTTTTAGCTATTTATTCATTTGATTTATTTTATTCAATTTGTATGAGTTATAATTTCACTTATTCACGTTGTTTATTCCATTGATATTTTTTAATAATCTATTTTGCCAAATGCTTTAGAAATATTTCTTCCGACACTATAATCTGTCAAAAGATATATATTCATATTATAGGTCATTTACAGTTTTATTATCCTACTATTTATCGTTTACAATATTACTAGATATTCTTATTAGCAAAACTTTCATATATACTTATGCTTTCATATATATATATATATATATATATATATATATATAGTTTTACTAATATACATTAATTAATTAATTGTGTTATCTGTCATAATGTTCTTATTGTACTTTTCAGCCGCTATGGCTGCCAGAGAATAAACTGTATTATCTGTTTTATTATTATTAGCTAAGCAACTAGAAAAGAGATCACACACAATAGCAACGATACTGCGTCAATGAATAAGCAACACATGAACAAAAAACACAAACGACATATTGCGAATTTGACTAGACACATATCACGTGCTTTGATATGCTTTTACAGTCTTAGTGACCGGCCAGGTATGCACAGCTGGAAAAACACTCGATAATTTCCCTCGTGCAACAGATGCTAACTTGCTTCTTGTATTTGATCTTTTTAGAGCACCACGGGCAGTTACAATGATCCGTGATGTTACATCACTCACGTGATCGCTGATCGTTCCAATTTCCAACTTATCATTTCATGGTTTTGTTTAGTTTTTCTGCATTCGAAAGACACAAGCAAAGTGCATTGCGCCAAATTGTTCATGTCTTGAAACAGCATGGATTCGAACCACGATCGTAGCCCAACCGAGGCTTAATTATTGCTTTGTGCGCAGTCGTGTTGCAATTATCAACCACATAATTTGATTACCTTTTGAAGCGCCTATCTAATACTGTTTTAACCTAGGTGTTGCACTGAGTTCTTTTATTTTAGTTGCTATACTTGGAAGTGTAGAATGTATTTATTTTTACACACGGTAATAAATACATCGATGGAACTTATTAGTAGCTTGCGCAATATCTGCTTAATCTTTCCCAATTTTCTTTTCGTTCGACGGTAGGTTTTCTTCGAATAGGTTACTTGTGCCCTGGATCACATTTTCGCTGGATGCAGACTTGCGGCGGTGTGTAATATGTGACGGCTATTTGAGACAAGGTTAGATGGTTCATCTTAATATAACCATGATTGGCGACAATAATTTGCAGGCTTCGTAACACAATACCACCTCGCCTGTTTACCGTCCATATATGAATTCTAGTTATACCAGAACTCCTGTCAAGAAATCAAATTCGGTTCTGTGTCACTCGTGTGACTTTCCTATATGCAGCAGTGACTTGACTATCACGTATCCCCGCCAAGGGCAACGGAATTGTCTCTCATAGCGCAGTGGCGCAGTGGGTAGAGCTTCGGGCTCTCGACTAAGAGAACCCGGGTTCGATTCCTGTGCTGGCTTGTCAAACCATAGGCAAATTATTTCACTCTACATTACTCCAGTTCACTCAGCTGTATGAATGAGTAACTGACTATAGACAGTGGTGGATATTTGTGTATAGTATTCGCGCATTAATTGCTGTGTGGCTGGATGCTTCCCAGAGAAGTCGAGATGGTGTTAGATTGCACAGCACTGCCTGGTTGTAAACTGCAAAGCCCTTTGAATAATCCTGATGATTGGACATTGCGCTGTATAAGAACACCTTTATATTACTTTTATGCAGCGTTTAACAGACTATTTTATGAGCAGACCAAACCAGCTTAGTGCACTAATACTAGTAATAACAATAATACGCTTTAGTAAACGTCTACCTGTTGCTATATGTGTTATACCCAGAAACGTAATGTTAAATATTTATATTAACGAAAATTTTGATTGTGATATGGAAAGCCTTGTCTTGGGAGATAGTGTATTTTATATCTCGCAGTAGAGCGGTCAGCCATATGCGGCGTTGTAAGTGAACTAGCCTGCTTATGTTGCGTTGATATTTAGACGGTGGTGCAGTCGTCTATTCAAGATCCCATCCACCATCTTTCTGGTTAAATGTAGATGTTACTTTGTGGTAGTTCTCTCTATTTCGAGTTGTTTCCAGCACTCGGCAGGGTTGTATTAACTGACTAGTCGGTATAATTGTAATGTCGTCACAACGTTATGATCTTATGAGGTCTCATTGAACTATTCAGTCAGTCAGTTCGGAACATTTGCGCCAAGCCGACCTTTCTACGGCAGCACTGGGGGTGTTCACTGCCAGTGTACTTGTCCTACCGAATTGTTCTTTATGTCCCAAATTGAGACAGAACTGACATTAATGAGATTCACTGAGTCCCCAATGTTGACAGCCAGGATTTAACAGCAAATATACCGTCTGTCGTGACCGGGTATTGAACCCGGGTCGTAGGCGTGCCAGACGGTTGTGCTAACCACTACACAAACCGCGGCTCAAGAAATTGCAAATTTATAAGTTATACAAGTACTTCTATGTATGTCTTTTTCATGCGTCATCCGCTGAGATTTGACACATGAAGACCTGCTTTTCGAGGCTTGTTTCTATCTGCAGTCTCATCTAGTGTATGTATAGAGTCCTATTTACCATTTCACTCAGATAGCTTGCGCAATAGAGACAGTGGTACGTTTCTCTCTATTGTGATTACTCACACGTAAATATTGCCTTCCATAGTTTCTCTCATGTAACCGTTTCAAAGGTTTTCTCTATATCGAGAAATGCTGTCAGAATTGTTTATTTGTAATCACGACTACTCTTCAGCCCCAATCGGAGCTACAAAACGAACAGTCATACATATGTCATGATTGCAACGTTGCTGCTGTTGAAACCATGTTTCCACGATCTTAACTGTTCCTTTATTTCACTCTCGCTATTCTCTCAAGAATGGTACGTGTTGAGCACAATGGTAGGTAACGCACACCATCTTGGTTTGTCAGGCTTCATTAAATATATGTCCTTTTGTTTTTAGTGAATCAGACTTATCGCACGTCTTCATCATTCGCCTAAACTGCGGTCGTTTGATTCCTGAGAAATCTGTTTTATCAGAGTAAGTTGCTTTGTAGAAAGTATTCGATCTGCCAAATTAGCGATGATATAACTATTTATATATTATTGCAAGACACCGTATCACCTTAACAGATACTTACATGTTCGTAGTAGCGACAGGTCTTTAACGCTGCGGTATTCGACGATGTCAAACCACCGACCATTCGAGAAAGGCTTGCGCGTAAGACGAGATTGCTTAGAACAGCGGGACGGATAATCTCACTGTACTGAATACATTATCCGCTTAAATAGACTCCACATTCTTATTAGCAATAAATGACCAATAGATGCAGCCGCAGAAGTATGTGTGGGATGACGAAACAATACGTCAGCTGGCTGACATCTTCGCCAGATTCCTCGGCGTAAGTGCTTTTTGTCTTTC
The DNA here is from genome assembly GCA_964017155.1 of Oasisia sp. SBJ-2009. Classification (NCBI taxonomy): domain Eukaryota; kingdom Metazoa; phylum Annelida; class Polychaeta; order Sabellida; family Siboglinidae; genus Oasisia; species Oasisia sp. SBJ-2009. Next base: position 13,333,205 of record OZ024865.1, read on the forward strand.
TGACGTAATCCGTAGGAGCATTCGGTGTCCTTAAATTGCCGCCACGGCGTATCGTTTCCGCAACGCAATAAGACCATATTTGTTGGGTTAGCTCTTTTGTCGGTCATACAGAAACGTCGTGGCTGTCTAGGTCAACGGTACTCAATCTTTTTGCGCGGCGTACACGGTAAAACCTGAAATGATAGTCAGGATTGCCGCATTATTTTATGAAAACGATATATAAACGGTACAAAATAACTTAGTCTATATATATATATATATATATATATATATATATATATATATATATATATATATATATATACCATACGTATACATACATGGATATTACGGCATAAACCAATATATATATATATATATATATATATATATATATATATATATGGCAAAACAATATATTATATTCAGTTCAATTATCATACATGATTGGTTTACTAATTAGACCTAAAAAAAGTACGTATTTAATAATCAAACATTAAAATATCAGCCAGATGAGGAAGCCTTTTTAAAGGCAAGAAATCAAATCGGGAAGCAGTTTTGGAAAGAACATTTTGGAAATCATCTAGTGTTCATTAGAAACATTTGTGGACTCCAAAGGTCCCCCTTACAATGCATGCCGTCTGGTGAGGATATCACATATCCACGATCGGTGGATCTCAAAATATGTGCACTATTCGCACGCAAATCCGGGAAGTTGGTTTAGAATTCCTGAACCCTTTTCGCTATAGTTTTTCGTCGAACTGTTGCGGCGTTTCCTCATGCATAAGCAATTCGGTGATCTCATCTTCCAGCCATTCCTCTTTTGTTCTATTGTTTTCACGAGACTATTTACAGCCGTGTGGAAGATCTGGTTCTCTTGGTCGAAATTAATCTCGTCGTAAACGCAGAATCCAGTATTGAGAGCGTTTGATTGTGCGGAATTTACTATATTGACAATATCGTCATTAGAAGACTATTGATACAAGAGTGAATCAGTGGATCATCCAGTGAGATATTCTTGAATGGGAAAGGGTCACCTTCGTTCATTCCGGAAATAAAACAGTTATGCATGTGTTGCGCACCACCTACGCACATGCACACGTGTTGTACTCAGCTTCTAAAAGCTGAAGAAACCGTTACGCCTCTTATTGAATCCCAAGGGATGCGAGACCAAGGAGTCATCCTTTAAGTGTTCGTCTTTGGCGCAAACCGTGGAGCTAGCAACTCGTCTTCCCGGTAGAACATCTTCAATCCCGGACACATGTGGAAATCGCATAGCTGCTTAGCTGCTGGGTTTAATATTTGCAGACAAATCGCCGATCATAGGGGTGGTCCTGTTTTCCAATCATGTCTAAATCGATACCGGAAATTGCGCAGATCGAGCTCATAGATGGCAGAGGTCTTATTAAAGTCAACTAGATATAAGTGCCGCTTATAGAGTTCAGCGCCACACTTGAAGAAGGAGCAATTTACTGCAAGGGTCAAACCGGCCGTTTCATTAAGAACCTGGTTGGCAGAAGAACGCTATAATGTGAACAGCTGTTATTGAACTCACTCGGGCTACGTACTGGCGGGGTATGAATTGAAGCGACAAGTACCCATTTGGCAACGAGGTAACTGATATAGTCAGCATTGACCATGTAATATGTGTTCACTTCTTTGATCCCTGCTGTGTAGTGATGAAGGTCAGTTCAAATACGATAAGTTTTTTTCCATATTGTATGTTATTTTTCCATTACTATATGTTATTTTCATACTGTATGTTTTTTCTCCAAATACTATATTTTATTTCCATAGCAATCAATCTCATATTCTCCCCAGGTTTTGTCCCGTCCCTCATCAGGTAGTCCTCCCACCTCAACTGCGGGCTTAACATTTTCGTTTGTGTTTTGGGGATTCCACGACCAGGTAATACATGAATCAAGAAAGAGCAAAATGTATTGGTATTGCTGACCACTGCACACATTTGTTTTTTGTTTTTAACTGATTTAACTCCTGTATATTATGTTCAAAACCAGCTTGTGTTTCTAGTCATGCATTGGTTTTTGTTCAACAGACATGAATACATGAAAATTATTACAATTATAAATAATGATGAAGCACATTCGGTCATATCTGACCGAAGACATATCTTATGTGATATTAAGAAACATATTAAAAGCAACAGAAACGCGTAGGTAGAACAAAGCACTGTGGTTACCAAATGCAAACGAGTACTGTCATGCTGTCTCCGTATACACGGCTACGACTAAAAGGGTCTCCCCGCGCTCTTCGAATTTATGCATGTCATGGTTACACGTTATGAAGTTAAAGTTAAGTTTTATATAATATTACATATGTATATATATATATATATATATATATATATATATATTATATATATATATATATATATATATATATATATATATATATATATATATATATATATATATATATATATATATATTGCATAAACTCTACATATATGTATGAATGTATGCTTGTATATATATATATATATATATATATATATATATATATAATATATATATATATAAATATATAATTATATATATGTATATATATATATATATATATATATATATATATACGATATACACATATGTATGTATGTATATATGTATGTATGTATACACATATATGTATATATATATATATAATATATGATATACATATGTGTATGTATGTATATATACATATATATATATATTCATGTGTGTGTGTGTGTATGTATATATATATATATGTGTGTTTGTGTGTGTGTGTGTGTGTGTGTGTGTGTGTGTGTGTGTGTGTGTGTGTGTGTGTGTGTGTGTGTGTGTGTGTGTGTGTGTGTGTGTGTGTGTGTGTGTGTGTGTGTGTGTGTGTGTGTGTGTGTGTGGTATATTACCTGTATTCCATACCACGAATAACATTTTGGTTATCGCAATATATAAGCGTGGCGTTATCGAATGCTGACACATAACAGTGCACGGCTCATATTCAGGACTTGTCCCGTGTTTTCTCATCCACGCGCCAATCTCCAGTCCGCAAAGCGCATGCGTGTACACATTCGTGCGTCGCCGTACACTCGTGAGCTATATATATAATACCTCTATTCGTTTTGACTCGACATTTCACGTTTCTTAGTAAAGTCACACGCCCACTCCCACATCTCCACGATATTACCAACTGTTCCGTCCCACTCGTACCGCTACAGAATGTGACGGCTAGTTCCGTCATTTCGACGCAGTTGTCACTTGTCACGGTGCTACGCGTGCATTTGTTGTAACGGTTTTCTTTTGATGGTTTTCAACGAAGGCGAGATGATTTCGAGAAACAACAACCGACATATAAGCAAGGTGGCATACGATACGGTGAGATTATGTGACAATATCCCAGTGAAATTAACCGACCCGCCATTTCAAGAGAACGACATATTGCATGTATTTCTGACCGATACGATACCATAGTTGGTTCACGTGTCAGATATCGATATTGCTCCAGCCAAATGTGTCGCGTCAACGTCCAAATACAACCTTGTGTTGGCGTGACTAAGGTTATAAGAAAATGTGTTACAGTAAAAGGTACATAATCGTTTAATCACGAAACATTATTACACAGTTCGGCGGAGTAGTAGCGTACGGTGGGATAAAATGTATATATATATATATATATATATATATATATATATATATATATATATACATATATATATATATATATATATATATATATATAATTTATTATTATGCCCCACCGTGCTATAATATATATATATATATATATATATATATATATATATATATATATATATATATATATGTATATATATATTTATATATACACATATACATATATATATATATGTATTGTATATATATATATATGTATATATATATATATATTTATATATACACATATACATATATATATGTATTGTATATATATATATATATATATATATATAATACATATATATATATGTATATATATATATATATATGTATATATCATTATTAAATATATATATACGTATATATGTGTGTGAGTGTGTGCGTGTATGTGTGTGTAATAGTTACTATAATATGATTAAGAAAGCATACATAATAATAAAATGTAGACATAGAATTATATGAAATAAATATGTTAACAGGATTAGTTACTAACAGTGTTAAAGAGTTAAAGGAATCCTTTTAATGGTTACCTTTTTATTATGACATTTTCGAAGATCCATTCTGTCTATTCAGTCTATTTCAGTGTGGTTATTTTGGCGCCATCTAGTGAATAACCTCGCTACAAAATGCCCCATGGTTTGCAAACTTACACGTGAAATATCAGTTTATTGAGATGTAGTTTTCAACTGGCTTATCGCGTGACCAATTTATTAGCAGTTTTCAACTGGCTTATCGCGTGACCAATTTATTAGCAAACACTCCTCCATGCGATCATAAAATAGCTGCCTAACGCCTAATAGATTCGTGCATTTAGTCGTATATTTTATTGAAATTATTATGTTTGCGATTTTCTTTACGACAGAAACGTAACGGAATGCTTTATAGTGACCAATGTATACAGTGCTGTTGATTGTGACGTAAGCAAACCGCGATATGCTGGACACTTCAATTTGTGGGACCAGTACGTTGCGGTTTGCTTACGTCACAATCAAACTTATGCGCGAGGTCTCCGCCAAACATTGCCTTTGCCAAAAAAAATTAAATGATTACACATATGAATAACATTACTACTGGGACAAGATATTTCCTAGAGCTAACTGCACACATTTGACGCTTTAATAACTTTCCCTTAAGTTTTGTCAAAAGGAACTTCAACAAAATATAAGACAAAAACATATATTCAGACAGCCATTTGTTTCGAATAATACATCTGTCAAGATCTTGTGGATATGGTTATGTTTGAGGAAGCCAGATACAAAACATTGAAGAATATAAATTATCTGAGCAAAACATAAACTAAGTAAATGTGAAAATTAGCAAGTTTGACTAAACGATCATTCGGATACCCAATAGGCCGAAATGTAAATCTAAATTGGTTACACTGATTTGAGAGGGATGCCCTCTGGATTATTACTAAAGAGGTTTGAAGTTTAAGAAACAAAATAGCAACCATAGCTGTCCATTTCAACCCCCGTGCTCGATGACTATGCTAAAAACACGGGACACTTCGTCTTAGTGAAGCTGTTTATTGACGTTCCTCGTGTGAAACACAGTAAATGCATTTCGTGTTGACTACGACTACTGCAAACGACATTTCGGCTTCCAGTGAGAACCGGAGAAGCGTGGTACTGTTCTTTCAGTATGGAAAGATCGAGCTGGAACGTGACGCAACGTACACTGTCTAACGTACACTGTCTACAACATCGCGACGACTACTACACAACTACGGACATATCTACGACAACCGTTGCTTAACTTCACACTAAGGTAACTTGGGAGAAAGCCTACATGAACCGAGACGGAGATGGTGTTCTGTTGCCCTACTATTTACAAATATAAAGTACAGATCGTAGCAAAGTAAATTCGGAATATAAAAATAACTGTACAGACGCGAACTACGGTCTCGGCGTGTAACGAAGAGCCACGACCCGTGAACGTTGCATAAGTCTGCGTGATCTTGCAAATGGCCAACAGCGAAGATATATACACACATGCACACATATAAAATGTACTATTGTTCGTTGTTTGCCGTGTTATCTATAATAAGTAGGGTAATTAAAACAGATAAAAACAGTACAAATAAGCGGGACAACTAGAACTGTTAAAATGATATATCGTACAACGTCTCTCTGGAGTGAATGTCTGAAATATATTAACAACAGTCGCGTAACTATCTATACCACTTTTACGTTCCACAATGAAACCGATCTGGCGATTCGCTAACGTGATATATTAATTAAAGCAACACGCAAAACATCACATCGACACAGATGTTCCTCTTCGAACAAATACATCAAGTTGTTCGACCGCCAATCGGTCTCAATGCATAGTTCATGTAATTGTGCTGTTCATATATACCACACTTCCGCTCTGTGCAGCACAACCGGAAGTGAAGTGGCGCCATTTGCATGACGTCACAAAGGTTATAATAGTCGACGAACGCCGATCACATGGGGAGCAAGTCCACCAGATCCCAAAGAACAAACCGATTCGAAACTCTTCTTTTGGGGCGTTTAGCTCTTGTATAAATAGTCACTGCGAAATCATGAATCACAGTTTGAAATGGTCTGCTATTTTGAACACCGAACACACGTTGCTACAGTGGCAATATCCTAATCAGTTACTACGCCACATTTGTTTGAATTAAAGGCACACCTATGTTTACACTTACATTTTATAAAAACAATACACACAATTGTAGACATGACTCTAATGTATTTACGTATTTTTCCTACAACTTTCTTACGCATGCAATATTACACGTATTCAGGTGAATGGAGAATATATGAGTGAAGTTAATATCGGGTAACCTGTTCCCCTTTAATATTAAAAACAGTATACGACCGAACATAGGCGGTCACTGTGTATACATGGGTACAATAACCACATTTAAACACTAATTTGTGTTATCTGGTTATGTACACATCTCATTAAAAACAGCTCCGGCCGCCTCTACGTGCCGACCAACCCTGTGCTACAGTTGAATTGAAAATCTAACATGAATACGTATTCGCCCGTCCTAATGCCACACATTTTAAAGCAACAGCGACAGTGTCGCATCTGGATTCTTAGATAATTACTTTTAATAAACAGTCATCGTTTATCGGCGCGCCAATGTAAACACCCAAGGTAATCAGCTGATGCGAAACACGCCAACGTAATTAGTCAATTTTAACGTTACATTCACTCGCTCATTCATACCATGGACGATGCGAAATGTGACCGGTGCGTGATGTAGACACTATATGCACTAATCCCTGTCACTGTTAGTCACTTGCATCACCATTAGTGAAACACACAGACACGCAATCACTGTGTTTAATACAGCAAGGACATTCACATCAACAAGAAAAAAAATGGCGTCGATTGATTCAAGATGGCGTTGGTGGATTTAAAGATGGCGTTCGCACGTCTCGTCTCGTCTCGTCGAACTCTCGCGTTGTTGTTGCTGCGTTGCTTCTGTGGCGTCGTCTACGACGAAGACAGCGACAACATGGTGGCGCCGATGATGGTGGCGACAGACATGACAAGTGTCCAGACGCTGGCGGTACGGCTGGTTGAGTCGCTGGTGTCCGCTCCGGCCTCACCTAAAAGACAACAAACCGCCGCTTTGAAGGGCTGAATTCGCGGGCTGAATTCGCGAATATTGTAATATACGTAAAAGAGTGCTTCGAACAGCATATGAAACAATTATTTATTTCATTACGCATTATGACGATTGCGTATCAGTATGGTGTGCTGTGTTATGTTGACGTTCTTTAGTGGTGTTGTTAGTCCTCAGCTGAATCTATCCTTGTTGCCGTAGTTCAAAGATGTCAACCGTTGACATTAGCACTTGTTTCGAGCTTAATAAAATGAGCAAACTTTAATGGTATAATCATATTATTATTAATATTCATATTATCATCATTATTATTAAGTATATTAAGTATATTATTATGTTATCTATTATTAATTAAATGTATAGTATTATTATTATATTATCTATTATTAATATTATTATTATTATCATTGTCATTATTGGTATTATTATTATTATCATTATTATTCATAGAACTGGTATGGAACTTGTATCTATCTAATGACTCCTTTGTAATGATAAACAAGTCGAAATTGTTTTCCCATATTACGAATTACACTGTGATTAATACTAATAATACCGCTGGTCAGCGATAACGAGTGTTGGCTGCTGCTTCCAGTTCATCGGAATGTTATCAGTAATTTATTATGTGGAATGATTAACAAGGCTGACAACGTCTTTATACTTAATTTGTCTATCTATGTTATCATACGTTACTATGAAAACAAAACGCATTGAATAGATAGTTTCAGCTGGATTTGGCGGAATACAGGTATATTAATGTATTTTATATTTAATTTCATTTTGTTTCGTTTTATTTTATATTATATATAATTTCCCAGGAATAATATCGTTAACTTTTCATCGCGTAAATAAATTTAAGTACAACAAAAATCATATTGACAATGTTCTGGCGAAGTTCACCTGTTAATAACGATTTGCTCTCTCCCAGGAAGGAAGTAAGATAACACATACGTACATGTGTTAAACTTTGATTTAACAACACCAAACGTAAATAAACAAAGACACAAATACACATTGAAATATGAAACAAATACACTGAATATACACAAGCACACAGACAGGTACCGCTATGTTCGTGCAACAAACTAGCTAAGGTGACAGTTAGCGTGTACACATAGTGGGGTATATTAAGCATCTAGTCGATTAGTTACATGCAGATTTTGCCGGTGGGGGATCATTTGCTGTGCTTGCAACATAGCCTATTTATAGCATTTAAGATTGGGTGGGCTTTTCTCGGGAAACGTGGGGATCCGCAGAATGTTTGAGCTCGACTATAAAAAGTATATGTTGCCGGTTACGTTGAGCTAATGGTAGGTCACGAACGTATCCGAAGACGCCAAGCGCTGGAGAAACTCGCGGGAAAGCTCATACTGCTGAATACTCGGGGGCCTACCTTTGTCTGGGTTAGGTTTGATGGTCGGCTGTTGCGTAGGTTCGGGAGCATAAGTGACGATTTCCTCTTCTGAAATGAACACGGACAAAGAACCACATTGAAAACGAAAGGTCGCACGGAAGGACTAGACAATCCCAATATACATCATCACACGCTGCACATACTTCGCACGATTTACTTGTGGGTTTAGACCGGGCAGTTTCTTTTTGGTTGTGAGGATGCTACCCGTCCATCCGCACTCGTGGTATCGCAAAGATCAGTGGCATAACTTCGCCTTTCTGTTACAGTACTAGACGAACTAGCGGCACGGGGCTTTATTAATACATGCCATTGGTATTTATATAAAAAATACGGATTGCGTCTACGGTCAAATATAAATACAGACACGTTATTGCATATAAATTGTGTATACTATGATCATATCAAGCCGAATGTTCCATTAGGTTAATTGCAACATTTGAATTGCCAATTTATTTTAATCAATGTTCTAACTTGGAAAATACCGACAAAATATTCGTAATAGGCAGACAATGTTTTTTTCAATATCTGGTCATAAAGTCCACATCTCGCCTGAGGAACGTGATCACGACGATTACGTCAATTCTAAAATTTCGGGTTAGCAATTTTGTTTAAGACAACATTTTAATTTAGAAACTAACATCATCACATCCATAATTTGCGCGGTTAATATTTTTACGAATGTTGTGCACAATCGTGTCGGATGTTCGTTTTTGACCAATCTAAAACTTCAGTATGACGATTTTTTTTTGATCAGCGTTCAACTTTACGAAATAACGTCAACCCACCCAGTTACGTTAATACACATGAGGGTACTTCTTTTGTTGCCCTTTAGCCCACGAATGCGCCGTTTAGGTTTCCCGTTGCCATCTTGTTTTTGCGTGAGACACTCGTGCGATTTGCGAATTAGTACGTGCAGTGAATGGTGATGCGCCTCAACCAACGAAACAGTGGAAACGACACAAATGCAAAACCACAGACGTCGAACTAAACTAAATACAGTAACCACACCGTCTGGCTAACTAGAATAGACAACTACAGACGTTCGAAAACATGCACATTAGTTTACGTGCATCTATCATCATTGTTGCTGCTGTGTATGCGTTAGGTCGTACACTCCATGCATTGTGGCGTACACGTCACGACACAACGGGTGTTGAAATCATGCAACTGGGCAAGAGACGACGGAGAGGTTTGGATGGTTCCAAGAACGTTGCCATTAGCGCCACCACGTGGCGGATACCGGCACTATATAAATTGCCATTATGAATACTATACAATTTTTATACTCGTCCCGGAATGGACACACGTTTGCCTTCAGGATAAAATGTCATTTAATTTATTTCAAAATAACTATATCTTCTTCTGTGAGCGATATGGCAACATGATGACCGTTTTAATCAGAATTGATAACACTACATTTTATATTAACTCTACTGAAAACAGCCAAAAAGGCATGTGGCAATGAATGATACGGTTTTGACAAACGGTATTTAATTTTACAGTTAGCATGTTTCTTTTTGCGCGAGGTTTACACTACGGTGATACCATGTGTTATCCGAAACTCCATATCTTATGTGCGTTTTGTTTCCTTTACTATTGGATATGACGACAGATGGGCTACGGGAACGCGGACTTCTGCTGATAAGACAAGCGCGCCGGCAACAGAGAGACTGCGGGTGATCGCAAGGAGAGGCCAGTACGTACCCCGCAACAGCTTTAAACTCTTTTCAGTCATGCCGATGTCGTTCTCCACCTCCAGCTTGTACTTGGTGAACAGATCCATTGTCACGAGGTCGATGGTCAGGGTGAACGTGTACCTGCCATTGCCGGTTTCCTGCGGAGGAGAGAAGCATTGCAGGTGTGTGTGTGTGTGTGTGTGTGTGTGTGCGTGCGTGCGTGTGTGTGTGTGTGTGTGAGAGAGAGAGTGTGTGTGTGCGTGTGTGTGTGTGTGTGTGTGTGTGAGAGAGAGTGTGTGTGTGTGTATGTGTGTGTGTGTGTGTGTGTGTGTGTGTGTGTGTGTGTGAGTGTGAGTGAGTGAGTGAGTGAGTGAGTGAGTGAGTGAGTGAGTGAGTGAGTGAGTGAGTGAGTGAGTGAGTGAGTGAGAGAGAGAGAGAGAGAGAGTATGCGTGTGTGTGCGTGTGTGCCTGTCTGTGCGTGTGTGTGTGCGTGTGTGCGTGCGTGCGTGCGCGCGTGTGCGCGTGTGCGCGTGCGTGCGTGCGTGTGTGTGTGTGTGTGAGAGAGAGAGAATATGCATGTGTGTGCGTGTGCGTGTGTGTGTATGAGAGAGTGTGTGTGTGCGTGTGTGCGTGTGTGCGTGTGTGCGTGTGTGCGTGTGTGCGTGTGGGGGGGGGAGGGGAGGACAGGAGAGAGAGAGGCAGAGAGAGTGGATAGCTAATTAAACGCAAAAGGTTATTGTCATGACTGCATCGGCCGTCTCACTGGTTATCTGTAGATTTATATAAACAACGCTGGTCGTTTGATAATAACGCAGTGGTTTAATTACCGCTGAGCGTATTACGTATTTCCGACAAATACGATCGTTTCTCAAGTTGCAAATCGATATTTCACCACAAGGCCTGGTATTTACTTACTGGACAAGTGGCAATCGTTGGGCGCAGTGGATGAGCACAGCTAGGTAGATAAGGCACGCATGGTGACTGTAACTTCCTGTCTAAGTAGGCAGTGCTGGTTGTTATGCATATTTTTGTGTATATAAGTTTAATGTTGAATATATTTAATAGTCCAGTGTTATGTTATAAATGTATATCCTTATTTTAGTTTTTATTTCATAGTTAGCCTGAGAGCCAATCAGCGTCTCTAGCCAATTCCTGGGTAGCGCCGCCCTGGTGGCAACATTGGCAGAGTAAACTACCAGGCGAATGTGAGGGGCTGAAAAGTGCTGACCCCTCGCGGAGCCTGGGTAATCGAGGCTAATCCGTGAGTGACTTCGTAGCTCAAGATTGTAATCAGATTTTTGCAAAGCGATAGGCCAGGGGTACTGCTGACGTGATTGACGTCATCCCGGCAAGACATGTTCGTGGTCGTCTCACTCACCTCCAGGAGGGCCTGGAAGCCGTCCATGTCATCGCCAGGGTGGAGAACCACTTTGTTGGGAGACTTGCCCCACACCCACGCGTTGAAATGTGGCCTTGGGTTCATTGTGCCAGTGCACTTCAGCTGCACGTTCTTCGCGCCCAGCTTCTGTTGGACCGTTCCGCACGACACGACCGGGGGGTCTGCAACAGAATGGGGTATGTGGTACGTGCACGTGCATGCATGCACGAACGCAGGCGTGTGCGAACAAACGAACGAGCGAACGAGCGAGCGGCTGAGCGAGCGAGCGAGCGAGCGAACGAACGAACGAACGAACGAACGAACGAACGAACGAACGAACGAACGAACGAACGAACGAACGAACGAACGAACGAACGAACGAACGAACGAACGAACGAACGAACGAACGAACGAACGAACGAACGAACGAACGAACGAACGAACGAACGAACGAACGAACGAACGAACGAACGAACGAACGAACGAACGAACGAACGAACGAACGAACGAACGAACGAACGAACGAACGAACGAACGAACGAACGAACGAACGAACGAACGAACGAACGAACGAACGCACATCGTTTCGGTCAAATTTCACCTCAGTGATTCTCGTCGCATGTTTATCACTTGAAATGACGTATTGTGTCTTTTTTCATTCACATATTATTAATCGTCTTAATAAGACTATGATAATTGTTGGAAATGTATAACATTCGCCAAATTGTTGTATGAACCCTGTAACGGCTTTAGCGATTTGGATTTCGATTCTGATGTCCAGCGATTTCACATTTTCCCACTGTCAACACGGCTCACTTCCTATACTTACGCAGCACTTCGATGACGGCGCTGGCCTGCACCATGTCGTACTCCGGCATCGTCACCTGGCACGAGAGCGTCTTGCCGTTGTAGTCCATGTCGTGGTTCTTCCGTGAGTACGTGTAAGTGATGACTGTGTTGATCTTCATCAGCCCTTCTTCGTTGTCGCGCTTCACATGCGGCGTTTTCGTGCACTCGTACGCGATGTCGAGGTCGCCCACCATCACCTTCACTTGCGGCTCGTATTCGCTGCCTTCAATCTGAAGATGATCAAGTAAAGAGCAGTTCTTACATAGCTGCGCAGTATCCAGTCATTGAAAGTGCTTTACATTTTACTCCCTGACAACCCTGTCCAATGTAACGTCTTTAGGAAGAATTCAACCACGTGCAATTAACGCCACTGTCTAAAGCCAGGTACTCGCCAATACAGTCGAGTGAACTAGAGCAACGTAAAATGAATTAATGGAATTGGCCCAAAGTTCAATAAGGCAGCAACGTTGCTCTGGTTCCTTTCATCCATATACAGATAACACAGGTGGGAAGAGCCCAAATTAGAATCCCGTCATACGCTAAGTTATTTGAGACACAAAGGGTATTGTTTTACCATATATTATCAGGGTCACCAGTGATTAATAAAACATAATTCTAATGAAATGTAGGCCTAGGGTCACATGACGTAATGTTCATTACAAAGAGCTTTATATTATCAAAGAGTCCTTTTTTCAGTATAATTTTCAGTATAACAAGAAAGTTATACCTGACTTTCTTGTCACGAAGAATCTCTTTAAACTAGTTAAAGATTTCGAATATTTGCTCTATCAATAGAATTTTTCTGAACAATGGAAACCAACGCTGGCGTATCACTACAACATTACGTAAATAATTATGATTAACACATTCTTTGGCCAGTTATTTTCTTCACAGCAACGACATAAATGACAAGTATTAAATCATACATTAGCATGATCTTATATTGAACGTTTTCATCAACACTGCAATTGTAAACGAAAGCGAAAGCTGTTCGTATACAAGATTCTGAAAAGAATATCTAGTGACACACTTATGTTTATAGCAGAGTGATACATACTTCAATACGGCACTCAAAACCTCCGTCCTGGTTTTCCTCCAAAGTTATCAGTTGGCCTTCCTCTGCGACTAACTTCGTTTCTCCACCGCTGAAGTACAACAGTTCGACTTTCTTTGGTGGAACTGTAACACAAGACACAGGATTATATCTCGTGAGATCGTGTGCCCCGTCGTGTCTGTTTATTGATACATGCACCTAAATAGCAGGAAATGAATCAAACTCAATGTGTTATTGTTAATGATAGTGGGCGTCTGTATGCGCGTGTGCGTGCGTGCGTGCGTGCGTGCGTGCGTGCATGCGTACGAGTGTGTTTGTGTTTACGTATGATCGTCCGCGCGCTCGTGTGTGTGTGTGTGTTTGTGTGTGTGTGTGTGTGTGTGTGTGTGTGTGTGTGTGTGTGTGTGTGTGTGTGTGTGTGTGTGTGTGTGTGTGTGTCTATGTGTGTACGTGTGTGTGTGTGTGTGTGTGTGTGTGTGTGTGTACGTGTGTACGTGTGTGTGTGTGTTCGTGCGTGCGTGCGTGCGTGCGTGCGTGTGTATGTGTGTGTGTGCGTGCGCGCGTGTTCGTGCGTGCGTGAGTGAGTGTGTGCGTGCGTGTGTGCGTGCGTGCGTGCGTGCGTGCGTGCGCAAGCGAGCATGCATGTGCGTGTGCGTGTGCGTGTGCGTGTGCGTGTGCGTGTGCGTGTGCGTGTGCGTGTGCGTGTGCGTGTGCGTGTGCGTGTGCGTGTGCGTGTGTGCATCAGCACACTTGTACTCACCATTAACAATGATAGTCTCGTCAGCGTAATCACCCGAGTTGACGTGTAGGCAATGGATGTTTCCTCCGTCAGCTGCGATCATATCTGCAATAACGATTGTACACGAGTATATTTATATGGCAAGTGTACCTCTCATCCGGTCGCATCGTGTTCTCGCATTTAAAATAACGTGTGTGTTGTGCACGTCTTGACAATTCAATTCTCTAAACACAACCAAAGCCGTTAATCGGGAAGCAGTCATTCCGGTGGCGCCATCTGTTGCGTTCTGAAGTAGTGTTATTACGCTGTGTTTGAGAATTGTAATCGTTATTATTAAAATGCATTTTAGTGTCACGTTACGTCACTTCGCTGGTTCACTCTGATATGAAAACGTGGTTCTGTATACTTGGGGGGGGGGGGTGAATAGTGTCTCCAAAACAGGAACTGTAACCCAAGCATAGTGAAATAATGTCAACACAAAATGAATGTAATATGGCATGACATGGCGACTCTGTTTTCTACTTCAAATGTGTTCGTAAAGTTTACCGCATATGATGAAGTGATGTATCTAGATAGTTAATAAATCTCTGGACATCAAAGACCCGGATTCACGATGGTCTACATTTTAAGCCATTTGTGAATGGACCTTACATGTGGAGGCAATACTTATTAAATCCAAAATATGATCAATTCAGAACCGTCGCTTGGGACAACGAAGTGCAAAAATATGTCCACAACATTCCATCCATGCGAACATATCTCATCTTCAGTGCGGCAATTCTGAGAGAGTGGGGAGAAAATAACTGGTGTCCCGATTTCTGGTTAGAAGTTAGTGTCGCTTAGCCGACTATGTTCGGCTGCATAACTTCACCGAGAAGACAGTCTGGTTAGTATGTCGGAATTTGAATATTTATCCGCGTGATCTATGCAATGCTGCCACCTCACGGACACTGGTTATTCCTGCCGTAAATTTGAATTGTATTTCTATCTAATTTGTGTTAGTATAAGTTTAGTTTTGACTAGTTTTTATAATAGAGCATTATTTGATTAAAAGGTATCCTTATTTAATTTGTGTGTTATTCATGTGGGGCTAAACAATGCTGCCACCTCACGGATATTGGTTAAGCCTGCCGTAATTCTTATTTTATAAACAACTGTACATTTTTATTTTTACTTATTTTTTTTTTTAAAGTAAGTTCAATGTTGAATACTTTTCATGGGATATCATTATCTTGTAAAAGTATATCGTTATTTTAATTTGTATTTCATAGTTGGCCTGAGAGCCAATCAGAGTGTCTACCCTAATCTGGGGTAAGGCCGCCCTGGCGGCATGAAAATGCAGACCCACATTTATCCCAGGCGAAGTTGAGGGACTTAAAAGTGCTGCCACCTCACGGAGTCTGGGTAACCGAGGCTAAACCGATTGTTGTTCGGCTGCGTAAGGATTTGAGGGTCTAAAAGTGCTGCCACATTACAGAGCCTTGGTAATCGAGGCTAGAAGAGCACATA
Source organism: Oasisia sp. SBJ-2009 (assembly GCA_964017155.1). Classification (NCBI taxonomy): domain Eukaryota; kingdom Metazoa; phylum Annelida; class Polychaeta; order Sabellida; family Siboglinidae; genus Oasisia; species Oasisia sp. SBJ-2009. Next base: position 13,349,066 of record OZ024865.1, read on the forward strand.
ATTATGTGGTGCCATCTAGCGGATATGAAAATTCGGTTACAGTGGCGCTACACATCGTAGACTGGATTCGGTAGAGGACAACGAATTACGTTAGACATAATTGTCGCCACCACCATCATCATCATAATCATCCCATGGTTTATTTTTACCGAACTGTCGCTACATATATGCATACCAATTAACAAAAGCACCCAAAAGCTGACCGCAGTGAATTGAACACTCACAACATGATAATGCAATTCTATCGACTGGGTTGGCCACGCAGCAACACTGAAATGTTAGTATTTAGTTTCACGTCAATTTTGCCCAAACATTAAATATGCGAAATGTCAACAGACGAAATATACATATACCCGATAGGCGATTATATCCTGAAGCTTAGTCGGGTTATATCCAGAGGATTATTTCCTGTCTACGACGTCCTTTAGAGGTGGTGGAGAAAAAAAAAATCCAAAACACGCTAAGTAGTAGGTATAAGTGGCGGCTTGGTCAACAGGGGCCAACTTGGTCAATCGGGGGAACTACATTGCTACAATATGTAATTACTTAAACATAATATGTTAATGCAACCTGATACTAACAGCAACGATGGAACTGCAACAGGGATATCATCGAAGTGGGTGACCAGCACTGGACACCTTTTTAGTGCAACGCCCCACCCTGTCCTAATTAATCACACCTGTTATTTTCAGTTGAACCTCTCCAGCTTCTGGTTTAAAATCCGTGATCTCGTAACGACCTTGCTGTTGGTAGAAGTCTTCTAGGTGGCCTTTCTTCGTGATGGTGAAATCCTGACCTTCGACACTGCGGACGATCTTGGACATGTCGAGTGCTGACCGCACAGGCGTTGTGCACGTGATCGTCACGGTGTCGCCCAACTTGTGGGGGGGTGCAGGCTCAATTGAAAGTGCCAGTTCACCTGCCCGGCACACGGCTGCAAAACGAAAACGAAACGTGAGAAACAAAACGAAACAAACCCCACGATGTTGCCTGTTATTGGGGCAGTACACTTTATTTGTATTGGGCGCTCGTTTCGAAAATAGACGTGTGACGCCACACCAACAGCAGTGACTGTTTAGTTAAAGTGGTTGCGTCACGTTTTCTACTATTTGTAAACCATCTGCGAAGGCTATTTGCTACCCCTCCATGTCCAAATGTCCTTTTATGGCTGTTCCGATATACAAACATATTTAAGCTTAGAGCTATTATTAGATTTACGGCTAAGTTAGGTTATATTCGATTAGATTCGGTTAGACTGAAGGTACTTTTACTTTGTTTAACATCAGGCGTTTACATGCAAGTGTAGGTGGAGGGGTCGAAATTATTAGAGCATTATTTGAGTGGTTTGTGTAAATTATATTCTAAGTTGTTAATCGTACCAAATGCAGTTTATTGCTATTCCAGTGCTTCATGGGGTTTTTGACTTGGCAAAATCTTGATAATTCCACATTTTACGCTGAATACAGTTGACGTCATATGGCTGATTGTACTCTAAATAAGACACCGTATTACGCAAATGAGACCAACCATGAACATAATATTTAGAGCCAGGTTTCATAGCAAATCCTGATCTAGGGTGTGAACTCCCAAAACGCAGGATATAAAAATTCAAAAATTAGGTTTTTGTGCAGCGTAGTATCATAGTCTTTGGGGTTGCTGTAGTTGCTATACATATTACTTCCTGGCAGACCTGTTAAATCGAACACCATTTTGACTTCTCTTAGAATCGTTCAACCAAACTACAGTCAATGCACGCGAAGATTGCTCGTATGCAAATATCTACGTATATCTGGTTCGATGTATTCACTCATCCATACAGCTGATTGAACTGGAGCAATGTAGAGTGAACGAAGTTGTCCGCGGTTCGACACGTCAGCACAGACCGCGACCCCAGGCTCTTAAGACGGAGAGTGCGATGCTTCAGGCACTGTGCCACCGCGTTCCAGAAAGGTCGTCTTGTTATGACCTATCACTGCCCTCCCTGGTGGTGTGCAGAGGTTCGTATCTTTAGATCACCACTGGTCAGTCTACGGCCACTGGTCAGTCTACAGCAGCTGGATCAAGGCCTGCGTCATTGAAGGTCAAGACCTTAGAGACTGGACACATCAAATTGCTGGCGGTTCACCAAGTGGACCAAATATTGGTTTTATGTCGCGGCCACTGCCGCAATTAAATTGACCAGTGTCCGTGAACCCAGTGTCCACTTCGAGGGCAATGACCAGTGCACATGAATGTGTAATAAAGTCCAGTACTATCCGACGTCCCGCCGTCAGCAACCTTCAATCTAATAGATCGTAGCTACGACGCGGTGTTGACGATGGGGTGTTGACGAAACCGGATTTTCATCCCGTCAACGCCAAAACAATAATTATTATGTGATCTAAGGAAGAACAAAATACATTTATGTCAATTATTTAAACGCAAATCACTGTGTCACTGGTTTGACTACATGCAAAATATATCTTATTATCGTTTCTTTGCTGTCTTAAGTCGTGCCTGCGGCAAACCAAACTATGTAACTTATCGTCAACAATTTTACAAATACTAATTAGTCAACTGCACTGGGGTTAAGTTCAAGCCGGCAACATACCTATAATCATAACTGTTGTCGCAGTACAGTAGATGGCTAAAATGATAATTTAAGATTATTATTCCGTCAGTCACCACAATCTGCAATACTTCATTGTATGCCGGGCTACAAAACCGGAATTGCATTGGTTTTATGCATCAGTGCATATGAAACAACCGCCAAGAGTGGAAGTGTTTGTAGTCGCACTGACGATAAGCAAAGGTTGTGATCGATTCCTGCTTGGTGCTACATCGACCGAGAGAGATATCGCCCGTATCTGCTAACGCTATACAATCGTTCAGCGGCCTGTTGCAATTGCGGTGCATTGCCAATTATAGTCACGCGCGAGCGGTTGGGTGGCGCTTAATTCCATGTTACACATTTCACTTCCCGGGGTGTCACTTCATAAAAGATACGGTCTTGATTTCGTGATTGTGTGTATGTTGCTACGTTTGGTTGCGATACTTGATATCTGAGCAGCATTCTTTCTATGTCGGTTAGTAGATGGCATAGCAACCAGATCCAGAACAGAGCAGATCCTGACCAGAATGACGACCTCTCATCATAGATTGCCACTCGTGAGTGTGGTTGTTTTGGTGGTAAAGTGGAATACTTTTACAACTTTGGCTTTCCACTACAGCTTCATGGTGTATCTATCTATCTGTGACAACTGGAATTGTTTAGTGATTCCTAGGTCGATTAACCCTTTTTACTGAATATGTTTATTGATTTTACTGATCTTGGTTTCAAAGGATTTAGGCGCAATAAAAGTTATCAATTCAATTCACTTTATTGTCCTGAGAAGGACATTCGTTGTACAATTCATGATCATATTTAATAGTATCTGTTATTATTTGTATTATTATTATTACTATTACTATTACTATTACTATTACTATTACTATTACTATTACTATTACTATTACTATTATCATATCATATCATATCATATCATATCATATCATATCATATCATATCATATCATATCATATCATATCATATCATATCATATCATATCATATCATATCATATCATATCATATCATATCATATCATATCATATCATATCATATCATATCATATCATATCATATCATATCATATCATATCATATCATATCATAACATATCATATCATATCATATCATATCATATCATATCATATCATATCATATCATATCATATCATATCATATCATATCATACATCATCATATTATATATTATTATTATCACTATTATTATCACTATTATTATCACTATTATTATCACTAATATTATCACTATTATTATTATTATTATTATTATTATTATAACCGCACCCCAAACGAAATAACATTATACGCGAGCGGCAAATCCGCAAAAAAGGGCGTTATTTTATGAGTTTAAATGCTCCCCCCCCCCCCGTGTGTGGAGCGGGGTTTAAAATGAGTCACCGTTGGAAATTGCGCCATCACGCAAGCGTTACACATTGGTTGCTTGTATCTACGTCACCCACATACTCATAATTCATATCATATACCATAGAAAGCATTGTTTATCCCCATGACTAAGTTGATTATTGCAGCGGCTGACGTGAATCATTCGCTTTCATTGTTGACGAAGTCGCCACCGAGTGACTCCCCCGTCGGCCTCAGACCGCGCCCGGGAGAGACTCGGTGGTTGCGGATCACGGGATGACTGGACATCACTGCCGGGCGGGACGTCCCAGTGGGACAAAACACGCCGGCCGGTCCCATCGACCCAGCGGAGACACGCGGAGGACCGTGCTCCAAAACATCATTAAACCACGGAGAGACGACCCGATTTGCTCGTAACGTTTCTCGTGGGACCCCTGAGTGTAGTGACCAGCTGGTGTTTGTTGTCATACTGGCCGCCTGTTATGACCGTTACGGAAAGACGGGTGTGTTACGTTGAGACGTGCTGTGGGTCGCATTGTTGACAACGTTGGTCTTTGAGGTTGTATAGAGATGAGGGGGAACAATATCAAGGGCGGAACACAACATATTTCGTTTTCCCGACCCGACTACACCTGACCAGTCGGTGTTAAATTTATTGGTCAGATCGGGACGTCACCAGTCGGTTGCGCTTATAGTGAATCGAAAACTCCAGTTTGTATTTCGGCTAGTCTGATATTGTCACCTTTACGTGATTGTGACGTCACGTTTGTCTTAATTTTGACCCAGTCTGATTTGGTCTGGTGAAAAGTTTCCGGGCTTAAGATTAGTAGGTCCTATTAGCCAAGCGATGTTCTGTTATTTAATTACGTCATTACAAGACCACTTGCGTCACTCCCGTCTCAATGTACCATTGATGTCCCTCCAATTGTCAAACGGGATGTCTGTTCGGGTGGGAATTCGCCGAAACCTTCAGGGTAAATTTAGACAACGATCCCAGCTACAAACACTCGGCATTAACCCGTGGGATCTCCTCGGAATATCTGCTACGAAGCGCTCTCGGGACACAGCCATGACGGCGATTCGATGGATTTTTGCAATTCGGACAATAAAAACCGATATCGACTCGTGTGCGCCGTGACGAATTCTCCGAACGTAATTACATTTACCGGCGTCGGCGGTCGCATCGGGTGATTTATCCGTCTGTGATTTCGGGAGACAATACAAACGAAGGCTTCGGGTGGCGTCACTCGGACCCAGAGGCCGATAAATAATAGATGCGCCGGCCAAAGGAACGAACTTGGACGTTCAGCGGGCATCGCGTGTTCCGTTTGCGCGCGCAATCGGACGCAGTTGCAACGTTGGCACGACTGCCCCAGTTGCGCACGATACCGAACACAATGCTAATGGATCGATTCGAATTAGTGCGCGGCTGCAGCGCGTTTTTTTCGGCGCGTGCACACGAGTGCGCACGAGCGGCGAAATATTCCACTCCAGGCAGA
>OZ024865.1:13357028-13362028 GCA_964017155.1 Oasisia sp. SBJ-2009
AAATCATAAACACTAATTGTCATTTCTTATTTTCTCGATTTGCGTGCGTGTGCGCGCGTGCGGTGTGGTGTGGTGCGGTGCGGTGCGGTGCGGTGCGGTGCGGTGCGGTGCGGTGCGGTGCGGTGCGGTGCGGTGCGGTGCGGTGCGGTGCGGTGCGGTGCGGTGCGGTGCGGTGCGGTGCGGTGCGGTGCGGTGCGGTGCGGTGCGGTGCGGTGCGGTGCGGTGCGGTGCGGTGCGGTGCGGTGCGGTGCGGTGCGGTGCGGTGCGGTGCGGTGCGGTGCGGTGCGGTGCGGTGTGTGTACATGTATAGGTGCGTGTATGAAATCTATATTGTGGCATTCATTTATGTATGCGTGCGTGTGAACGCGCATGCGCCTTCTCTGTGTATATAGTTCACTACCCTGGATATCCAGGCCACGACTAACCACCTGGAACACAACTGCTCCCACCGCAGCAGAATCGACCGACCAGACACCACGTACCGCACATTGCACAATCCACTTTGACGAGCTATTTAACCCGATATAACACTGATTAAAGGTAATCCGTCATTGGATTAAGCCGACGTAGTCTGCCCTTAGTCCGCTAATCACATTGGCCCGTGCAGATTCTGATACGACCCCGATTGAGGTCAGACAAATGACACCGGAAGTCGTGTCTACCTGGACTGTGACGTCACTCGGTACGGCAGGTGCTGAGTCAACAGAGCAGTCAGAATCAGGGCGTGAATTGTCGCAGCACGTATCGGGTGACAGCGAATGTTGTAGAAAACTTGCGACTGAATCGTTTAACCACGCGACATCTATGCGTGTATGTCAAGGAGATATTTACACGTGAAATATATTGGGTGTCGTTTAATATCCGGTTACGGTTGTTGTGCACGCGAAGTGCATGCTGGGGACAACTCGAAAAAAGGAACGTATAATATTGTCATTTTTCGAGAAGGATGGGATTATCTTAGCTACCTGTATTGTGCATTTCATTTGGGGTAGTATTACCAGAAGGGTGTCGAAAATTGGTTTGTCCAAAAACCACCTAAAGTAGCATAAAAACTGTAGGAAAAGAAGGCAAGAACTGTACGAGGTGGACTGGAGAAAAATAAATAATACTAATGCATCGTGACGTAAACGTCGTAACCGGATCAACCGGAAGTAAGATTATGACATCATAACTGCACTGCGTCAGGCGTCATTGTTTTCCGGGCATGTTTAAATCTGTTCAAAAGCTCTCAACCTATTTCATCATACTGCTAAGATTCCCATCGGTGGCAATCGGTGCTACTTACACTGAACAACGCACTTATCAGCGACAAGTAATCGTAAGGTTAACGTCTTATCGGTAAATACGCTCAGATGATTACGTCATCGTTTCGTCACATTCGTTTGATTAGACGTAGTAACTACATTATAATCACGATATTAACTAGGGATTGATTTCATATCCGATTGGATGCGTATCTTCACTGTTGGGCAGCTGCGCTTTCGTGAATGGACATGCAGACAGGCAGTTCGAAAGATGAATCAAATAGTTTAAGCATCGTGGACATTAGGAATGCCATTCACATACAGATCCGCCCTCGTCGGAGAAACTTTTCATCACCCCTCCAGTCGGCTTCCCACAGAGTGGCCAAAGTTACGCGCACAATTGATTAAACTCGCTATTATTTCTACGGGCGACAACGCGCGAATTCTACGCCTTTGTACGCGCCACCGATCTAGACAGATAGTGACTCCATCATCACATTTTCCCACACCGAGCGTCGATGACAGCGATAACCTGTGCCGGCTTGGTCATTCGCCGACTTGTTCATACGACCCGGGGGTAGTATCTGTGCCCCCCCACGCTCGGCGCGATGCCGTCAGTGATGGGCGCGATAGGAGGGCGCGTGAATCAGGACACTTTGTTTAATCAAAGCCACTGGGAGATTCGATAAGTTCTTGTCCCTGAGGACCGGCGCATTGTGTCGCTTCTGAGGTGTATGTGCGCGGCGTCTGTAATCAGCCGGAAATAATGTTGGTGCTGAGCTTCCGCGAGGATGGAAGAGATTGATCGTCTCGGGACTAGTCGGAAACCCGCATAGTGTGTGTAATAGTAATCACTGGTTTCTTTTTCCGTTACAAAAAACCGTTATGTTGAAATATTATCTATACACACGCGCACGCATATCAGGCACATTTACATCCGCGTCCCTCTCTATTGTATAGACGCCCAAGCACGCTCACACTCACTCATGCACGCACACACGCGCCACACGTACAGGCACACATACATACATGCATGCATGCATGCATGCATGCATACATACATACATACATACATACATACATACATACATACATACATACATACATACATACATACATACATACATACATACATACATACATACATACATACATACATACATACATGCATGCATGCATGTGTTCGCACACACGCACACACGCACACACGCACACAGGCACGCACGCACACACGCACACACGCACACAAGCACGCACGCACGCACACACACACACACACACACACACACACAACCGCATTATGCTCGCATGCAACATATTTGGCATTGTTAAGAGGTTCGCTTTGATCTAAACAGTTTCAACTTCAATTTTAGTAATCATAAATAATATAATTTCAAACTAGCTGGAGGTCCTGATCAGGATATACTGGAAGCGATAACAAAAATAACAAAACCTGTGCATGCGAACTATGCAACACATTTCCTGACTTTTGCCAAATGCCCTAAGGCCTAACGACGATTCATGTTGCCAAACCGTAGTAATAACAGTTTCCTATTTGGCTTTATGGACACTCTACCAAACATTCACGGAATGACCTTTTACATGTTTAATTTGGCTAAGGAAATAAAACACTCACTACCCTTACCAAATAGAGTAATAAATAAAAAGATGACATCACTATGAAACGAGCCACTAGTATAGTAAACATGTGTCTACCCAACTCCACATGTATCATGTCCTGTTTATAAATAGGTCAACGTTTTTATATTCTTGCGGCTTTCATTGACACAGCACAAATACACCAGGCCATCTGTCGCGTATAAAACCGCGGCGGCCGATTTAAAGTAGCACACGGTCCCCTGTGATATACGCAGACTCACGCTCTGTTTATTCGGCAAACCTAGATCAACTAAACTTATTTTCGACCGCCTGAAAAAGTGAGTCACGGCGCGGGCTGTCAGTTTGACGGGCGGTGTTGTGTCGACGTTGTTTGCTGAGCGGATCACGGGAACTATTCTATACACGGCGGGTAGCGCAGGTCGACAAGCACTCAACACCTACTCCAGCGTTGTCGCGAGGCGCCGCGGAAACAGAACTTGGCCGCGGATTATAGTCGCTTATGCTGGGCGGCAGAGCGCGATTGTGAGGCCAATTTGACCATTGTTCGTCTTGCGTAAGTCTAACACCAATCAAGGTATAAATAGTGCCGGACTCTGGTCAACCTTATTGGAGCGCAGTGCAAAAGATTGTAGATGGATTTTCTTGTGATATATGGGGGTGGAGGCTGGAACGAATCGTTTTCGAGTGCCATATAGCATACCAAAACCACATCGTCATATGTGTGTTAAGGTTGTTGTGATTATGCAATAATGATAGTATATAAAGTAAGAAATGTAAGTGTAAGTTAACATAGCTCGCAATGTCATCCAGTACTCATGATTATTAATGGTTTCCTACACTTTAATCCCTGGTCGATTTATTCAGTTGAAAACAATGGTAATTTCTCTGGGAATAATTCAGCCACGGTGCAACCACAGTATAGAGACAGCTGGGTTCATATAACTAAGTTCATACAATTAACGCGAGCAAACGAACTTGTCCAAGGTTCATCGCGGCAGCAAATGATTCAAACCCGGGTTCTAACAATTGACGAGTCGATGTTCTTGCTAGCTAATAATCCAACCAGACCGTCATAACACATTTGACAGTATGTACACTCATGTAGTTACATTGACAAGAACACTTCTGGCGTGTGTGAGCATATCACATAACCCAGTCGACACCACGACCCAGCGTCGACCGTGTCACACATAAACAGTCCGGACTACGACGTAAAGAGTTTACAAAGGTCACCCTCGTCACCTGGTCTGTGTCAACGGTCGAAGTCACCACACACGCCGACCGTGCGTTGAGACAAAAAAAGTTAACAGTTCATAATAAGGCGTCGCGACATAACCCGAGTAGATAACCCGGACAAAAAGCCTGACAGGTCGTTGATAAACAACGCGCTCTGCGAGTGATCGCTCGGCTGGGTGAAGACGGCTCCAACGCGGCCAGACAATGCGGTCTTCTGTCTGACGATCGTATCACGTACAATGGACGACGACAGACCAGACATCGAAATCACCGTCGATCAATACTTATCATTACTTCGGCTCAAAACAGCTTTGATCAGACACTTTGATTCGGATTAGCGGCGAGTAGGAAATGTCACCTTCAAAACGCATGAATGAATTCCTAAAAATACTACTATACACACTATTGCGTCGGTGAGTATTCAAATGCTATCATTAATATGGTAAAAATATTCATATTTATTATATTTGTCAACAAAAATGTGACCGTCATTAAACCATACGGATGAAGCGAAAGTACGGGATTTCGCGGGATGAAAGAAGCAATCACATAAACCCTTGCAGCAATCAGCTTATTTAAGTAGCTGGATTTGATTAATCGTCTTAGTGGTATTGTCGGAGTCGCTGACATCTGCCGCGGCAAATATCACCGGCCGCTGTGGAACATCTGTGACTGAGCTGGACACGTCTCGCGTGCCAGTATAGTCAATAAATATGTGCTGCTGCTATGTTTGTGCTGTTATTTCTGTCTTTGTCCTACACGGCTCATTAAACATTGATTGTCAGAAATCTCGTGTGGGTTATGTGCGACGTTAAACACACACTCGCTCGCTCTCTCGCACGCACGCCAGTACATACGCATATACAAAACAAACCACAGCGCATTTACTCACTCATGCAC
>OZ024865.1:13364528-13399528 GCA_964017155.1 Oasisia sp. SBJ-2009
GTGATGACGTCATGGCCGTGCTTTGGCGAATATTTTGCTATGCTGAATATTCAAATACTGCCTTAGATAACTACCGCTCATTTGCCTAGACGACTGCGTTCATCGCGACCGTATCGCTCGGACGGTCCTTGCCTAATGGTCGGGGGATGATGTCGGGGGGCATGATCGTTATTACCCGTGCGGTGCAAACCACCGAGGCAGATTGTTCGGGGCGTGACATAAGAAACAACGAGTGGTTATTCACACGCCCGAGGCCCTGCCGCAATACCGGCCTTGCTGTGTGCGGTTCGTGAACATTAGCCCGCACAGCGCCCACCGGCGCCCATCCCAGGGGACATACGCCTCATTTAGCGGGCATTTTCAGTAATGAACTTGATTCGCCGGCATTAGCATATCGCTGCGTTTCCTTTGTGCGCGATGACATCGATACGGTAATACCTTCTAATCGTCTCTCTAATCGGGCTTCTACGTGCGTGGTTGAATAATCGGAACAAGGCTGGCGCAAACAGACACGGTGGCGATGTAATCATTGTGATGTATTCTCACTGATTTACTAACAGGTTATGATGATGTGGTTATGTATAAGACATAGCAATGTTTTCTGAAGGAGGATATGGAACTCTATATTAAACCAGTCGTAACCAAGTATACACACATTAGAATAATGTTTTATGCAATCGCTATAGGATTACAGAATATTGCAGAAACATAACATACGTTAAAGATCGTACAATTGTAGTTTCAATGTGAGAAATGCAGCTGTTATTAGTATATAAGTTGTACGCCAACATGCCATGTAAGGTTGCATTTGGCAATTTGTTTACTTAATAATAATAATAAACGTGACTGGCCTATCTCATATTAAGTTTGTCAACGTCATTGTTCATTGCAACGTAATCACCGACATGTACCGCGCATGACAACAGCAGCCCTATTACAACTGCAAAACGCCGAATGATCTCGCGTCCACGTGCGCGCACGTGGCACGAGTGAACGCTGGCGTAGTTACGCGCGCGTAAGCGTTACGCCACGGGCAATTCACGGCGACTGGCGTCACTGGGGAAGTCGGGAGACGCCCCGACAATCTATTGTATCAACAGGTAATTTGCGGGCACTCCCGCGCCCATTGACTACGTAAGCACGACGTCATTAACGCGCGCGTAATTACCGCGGCAGAAACCCAACCCCCTTCGGGAAACAATCGACTGCCTTTTTGATTCGCGCCAACGGACGACGCTAGAAACCGTGGCACGACCAATCCATCTACGCCAGCGCGAAATCGCGGTCGTTCTCGGAACCGAGAAGGTTTCCACGGCAACGGCCCGTCATCCGGGGTGACAGGACCCGATAGCTGTCGGCCACGCGCCGGCGACAGACGCCAGCGATATCGGATTGATGCAGCGTTATAGCGTCGTGCATCCGACGAACGCAGAGGCCACCAGATAACCAGCCCGATGTTTGTTTAACCTCCGCGAGTGAGATCGCTGAACAAACAACCGGCCTGGTATGTGGTGGCGGGCATCCGGTTTGAGGACATGTGACAGGAGTGAACAGCGAGACACAGACGCCGCGCCCGGTGCCTCGACTGGGCTGATATTCACGTTTACTGTTTAGCGCACGCACGCACGCACGCCCGCACGCACGCACGCACGCCCGCACGCACAAACACACTTGCGATATGTTCTGTCGAAGATCGGGGTGCTGCCAAAAATGTGGGTTGTAACTAACCAACTGACAAGGTTATCCGAATATGTATCCTACTCCGCCACTCTCTCGCTCAATTACGTGTAATCGTCAAAGATGAAATTTCATACGTAAGAATGTCGCCATCACGTTATTGTCAGTGCAAACGTCGCACTAATATATACAGTCACTGCAATCGTAACTAGTACTGGTGCATTACTGTCATCAGCCCAAATTGTATCACTGGCCGACAGTTATGAGTGGATCGTGCACTTATCCTCTATTCGGCGTACAGTCGTCATGGTAATATGAATGCCACCAATGGCATTCCACACAATGTACCAGTTCATTAAGAGTTACCATAGTAATTTCATATACGACATACTACATCCAATTGGATGACGTTATGAACATAGCAACCCCCTCCACTATTCACACGTTCACAACTGGAGAATGGCAATGGTAATACTACTACGATGTATCACTATCACTTCCCTGCCTTACTACTTAATTACGAGTTGCAATGATAACCCGGGTGTTGAAAGTCTTTCAAGTTCCACAAATATACGCACGCTTCCAGATAGCCCACTGGCCTTGAATTCTATCATTATCACCCTGACTTAACACGCGCCTCATTCGTGCACACCGCACGTGCACGCCCCGGGCCGTATAGTATCGAATGTTTACGATACATCGCGTTCAATGCGACCTCGACCATCTGGCCGTAGATTCTGCCGTCGTCGATCGCAGTCGGTCACCGTCTAGACGAGCCATCGATCGCGGAGCATCGCCTGGCTCTTGCACGAGCCCGAAGCCATAGTGGACTGAGGGACGGACTATAGGCTGACTGTGTCACGTAGCTAATAAGGGGCTTTCTGAATAAAAGAAATTTTAATAATTAAAATGGGGAGAGGCTCGATGCCGCCCACCCACCAACCAACCGATTTTTTTTAACACACCCAACCCAAAGAAAACGGAAAGGACAACAAATTGTTGTTGTCATGTATCTATGTTTTAAGTTGTTCATATTTTGAATTCACTGTGGACTATTATAGTAATATTGTCCAAAATAGTATTCCAAATGGACCTTTCACCCACCCATCCACCCACATCCGAATGTGTTGGGATAATTAAACTACAAAAAGATTTACAATGCCCCTAAGGGTACAATGTTACGGTAGCAATGAGGGGGTCTAAAACACGTCTCATTTCGTCACGTGCGATGAGCTCAGCGTTGCACAGCCGCGCTTTAGAATTGAATGAATCACCCTGCGGAGGCGAACACACTCGGGTAGGGTAATCGGACTGTGCCAACGAATGGACACCTTATCTTAGTCATTGGATTATGAGAATAAATTATGTACTCTTTCAGTGGCGGTAAGTATAGTGTCAAGCATCACTTCTTTCATTTGACACTTTGGTGCTAATAATATTGGTGTTTTTGTGATGTCACGTGCTTTCTTTGAATGGAGAAAACGTGTAATGCCCAATTTAAACTGTTCTGTCTGTTAATCCCACTGACTGAGCGATAATCGGAACATTTAGCCTAATACTGGTGTGGCATTATTGAGAGAACTTATGCTAAACATGCAAAGGGCCGATTTGTCAACGGTCGGCAGTTGGCCAGATCGATTCGTTTTTGGTCTCATCGTACTGACTTACTTCTGGCAAAGACTACCCAAGAACCCAACCCTACACGTACTTTAAAGACGGTCCAAACGCCCGACTTCCGGTTTGTCTTGCGAATCAGTAGTCGAGAAGTCGTTACATATCGCGCTGACCCCGATCAAAAGCATCTAAGTGACCCGATTCGGGCAGTTGCTAAAATCGGTTCGTGTATAGTCTCAATTTTTGGAAGAGCAGCCAACAACCCTATCGAATACTTTATCGAGAAGTTGAGAAGTCGAGAACTCATTACGTGTTGACCGGCCGTGGATTCGATTCGTTGATTTTGTTTCATTTTCACTTATGCCTCTTTTTTACTTCACCAAATCACCAGCTGATAATACCTGACGAGCAAACATGTTTTCTATCATTTGTGTTAGATTTTCTTGTATCAATGACTTTTTTTTCACAGTTTGGTATTGTTAACTGACTTGAAGAATAAGATTATTGTGTTGATGATAATGGGTTATTCCGATCTCATACGTTTATTTCTGATATCAAACAACGAGACATCTATATCACCAAATTCGCATAATTATACGCAGCGCACCGCACCGCAATGTTAGCAGCTGTAACGAACTTGATATGTACGGTTATGCCAAAGTTACGTCGCTAAAACCACATACCGCTAAAACCACATACAGGAGTCGCCGTTTCATGTCAACTCAACAAACTGTATCGATAACAGAGGAACACCACCGACATTCCCGAAAGAACACACCCTTTGGCGTGAAGGCACAAGTGCATTGGCACAGAATCTGGTATGGAAATATATCTAACTGATGTTTTGTTTCATATTATAATGATAAGAATCGTTTCCGATTCACCAAAGCAAATTTCCCGCCAGTTTAAAAGAGTGGTTATTCATATAAATGTTGTATACTGCAACTGTCCAAACGTTGCCTGCTGTTTCCCTACAGACGAAATGGAGCATTCATTCATATACCCGGCTGTCTTCTGAATACACGCAACGCTTTTTGTATGCAATAACATGCAGAGACGTTTAAAAGTACACAATTGACTCTGCCAATGAAAAATATGGCGCGCTTTCTTTTGTAAAAACACACCGCAATGTATTTATTTCCGGCATCAATCTATTTTGCGCGGTATAACGGCCAACAAATGCAACTTTGTTCGACATCCGGATATGCATTGTTGCTGAGTATAAGCGGTACGACTGTAAATGACGTTGAAAACACTACAATAGTGTCGGTCCTAAGACTCTGTCTGGTGGGTACATTGATAAAAACAAACAGTTGTAATGCTAAACATGTTTAATCACGAGTATATAATTGCGTTGAACTTATGTTGAAAACCATTGTAGCATTTGATATTGTTGTTACTGATTAAAACGTTCGTTCGTTCGTTCGTTCGTTCGTTCGTTCGTTCGTTCGTTCGTCCGTCCGTCCGTCCGTCCGTCCGTCCGTCCGTCCGTCCGTCCGTCCGCCCGCCCGCCCGCCCGCCCGCCCGTCCGTCCGTCCGTCCGTCCGTCCGTCCGTCCGTCCGTCCGTCCGTCCGTCCGTCCGTCCGTCCGTCCGTCCGTCCGTTCGTTCGTTCGTTCGTTCGTTCGTTCGTTCATATACACCCTTTAGATAGGTCATTACATTGTTTTCGTGTTCTTGGCGCAACATGCAAACACATTTCACAGCTGAAAATGTGCTTCCTAATAACGGACCTATTTAGCATACTGCGTAATATAACCACAATGTATGAATCACCATCCACCCACCACCCATTATATACGGCCCCAGCGCTCCCCATCCTTCCCTGTGCCATATCCCGCGTCAGATCGGGGCTATCATTTGC
Organism: Oasisia sp. SBJ-2009; assembly: GCA_964017155.1. Taxonomy (NCBI): domain Eukaryota; kingdom Metazoa; phylum Annelida; class Polychaeta; order Sabellida; family Siboglinidae; genus Oasisia; species Oasisia sp. SBJ-2009. The sequence goes on from OZ024865.1 coordinate 13,369,683, forward strand.
GGGAGATTATTACGAACTCGCCTGCTGGTAGTGTATGCCATTATGCGATGCTATCAAACCCCGCGCGCGAGACAATGGCGTCTATTGTAATCGCACCCGACGCCAGGCGAGTAGCGATGAGGGCATACATATGTAATTGCCGCGTATGGTGGCTGGGCGGCTCGCTTACAACGTCTGCTTCCGCAAACAGAGCACGCCACTTCGGCCGATCAATGAAGCCCGATTGGCGTTACGTCACTCCCAGGAGAACCGCTACATTATCGGTTGCACAACCGCCGTCGTAACACATTAATACGGGTTATTTACACCAGTGTGACTGAATCGTGCCTCAGATATAAGTGACACTATTAGGTGGTCTTAAATGCTCTGCAGCCGTCGCAGATGTTCACGCAATGGATAAGTTGTTGTTAATGTGGAGTGATATTTTGGATTTGCGTTCTATGCAACAGCCATGGTGGAGACAATACAAGAGGAGAAATGCACATATTCATCAGAGATGTAAAATTATGTCTAGTTGTGTCATATCTGAATGAATCGATCAGTAAAGAAGAGTGTTAATGTCGATTATTACTACGTTAATTCCACCATATTGTGTGTATTTGGAACGAATCGGTAAATCATCGAACTCTCCAATACAATCCTTAATCGTATATAATATGCATAATAATTGTGTATTGGATGCACTGTGACACTGCACAAGAAAACTGCGTACATTTAGCGATGAAACATCTGGGTTGAAGCCGCACAGATGGCCCGCATTCAGTCACCTTGACAATAGTTTACCTGTTTGCCGGAAAGCATCCGTAAACAATATGTCGGCACTTAGGCAGAATGTGCTTCTGTAAGTGGCAACGTTTGAACTTCGGCTGGGACGAGCCATTTGTTAAGGTCTTCGCTGGCTTGTGTGTGTGCTGTCTACGCGACAGTGACATACACGGCAGGGTTCGTCGTAATGGGTTCACCAGCCCCCTCACATACACACCCGCACACATACACACACCCGCACACCCGCACACATACACACACCCGCACACATACACACACACCCTCACACACACACACACACACACACACACACACACACACACACACCCCCCCCCCCCCACACACACACACACACACACACACACACCCACACTCACGCACACACGCACGCACGCACACACACACACTCACACACACACTCACACATGCACGCACGCACGCACACACACTCACACACACACACCCGCACGCTCACATCCTCACACATACCCACATACACACACACTCAACCCTCACATACACACTCAGATTGTTCGTCTTCATCAATACCCATTTACATCAAGCCTCGTTAGTCCCTTTGAAGTTATTTACCTCCCGGCGCTATGACATTGTTACATCGTTTGTGAAATCACCCTCGGCGTATTGAGTTTCGGCTAGATCTGTGGACTGTGTGTGAATTTCGTGTTCACGAATGATTGCGGTAAAATAAAATAAAAAATAGGTAGAATGGGACTTTGAAAGAGTAGTCAAGAATGTGCATATATCCGAATTTCTTCATTTCGTAAGTAAGCAGCAGTGTTAGACCCACTTAGACGTTCTGTTCTCTTTACATCTGCGCCACCCATGTATGGGCATATAAACACAGACATCTCGTTGAAGCAGTACGACAATAAAAACCCAAGCGATCCCCCCACAACAAGCGACTCCCGTCATGGCAGCTGTCGTCACGCGCGAGTGATCTGACGCCAGATGAAACTCTAGAATCGACGGCCATGTTGGTTTGGCGGTTGCCGCAGAGTCATCGACGCGTGACGGCGCAGTCTCAGTTTATGACAGTTGAGAACCGTCCAACCGTGTCGGCGGCATTGAGCACCGGGTGTTGGGGAGACGAGAGCTAGAACACTACACGAGCCACAGGGTGTCCATTAAACGTTTGTCTCGGTGCTTTTAGTTCGTTCCCGTCCAAAACAAATTTGGGTGCGCAGGGACTTTCCGTGTGCTGGAAAGTATCCAATTCCTGTTGTGCAACGAACATTGAACTTTCAAACTGCTTAAATATGAAGTGCATGCTACTTTCTGTAAATAGGATATTTGATCAGTAAAAATGTTAACCTGTAAACTATTGTATTATAGCTTTAGGATGCATCTAAAGCATGTAAAAATGAAAAATCGTGCGTGCCACAAAGGGTAAGTCCTATTTTATAGGTAGGTCATTCGTTCGTTCGTTCGTTCGTTCGTTCGTTCGTTCGTTCGTTCGTTCGTTCGTTCGTTCGTTCGTTCGTTCGTTCGTTCGTTCGTTCGTTCGTTCGTTCGTTCGTTCGTTCGTTCGTTCGTTCGTTCGTTCGTTCGTTCGTTCGTTCGTTCGTTCGTTCGTTCGTTCGTTCGTTCGTTCGTTCGTTCGTTCGTTCGTTCGTTCGTTCGTTCGTTCGTTCGTTCGTTCGTTCGTTCGTTCGTCCGTCCGTCCGTCTGTCCGTTCGGCCGGCCGGCCGGCCGGCCGGCCGGTCAGGGGTCATCTCAAAACATCGGTAACGTGACGAAAAGTTACTCTTGCATAAACATGACCATTAACCTATTTATGTTTTCCCGTGGCACTAACCAGCCTCTACAATCGGCGATTTCCAACATCGTGAAAATTACACGTAACAGCAACGTATCTACATCGTAACTAGCTGATCGTCGGTGTTTAACTAAACCTGCAGGTCTCGCCGTGTACCCCAGGTCTAAGCGTACATATCAGTGTCCGGCGACCAACTATCGTATGCACCGCACGGCACAACGACGTGTTTCATGACGAATCACATTTCACACAAACAAATCGACCGCGTGCCTGCGTGATGACTCACGATCGTCTACGACCATTCACGCGACTTGACATTGTATTTATTTAGCATGACATTGTGATATGATCGCACGTCGACCTACATAACGCCGCCACGTGCTTTTCCGCCTCACAGGAGAGCCGCAGTGTGCATTGACACACAATGACGTTTTAGTTCTCCAAGAAAAACACGATCACACTATAGCTTCGCCGTGGGGTGTAACCATTGATTAGGAACCACAATGAGAATGAACCAGCCACGTTCGGTTGGTTCTTCGACCGTGGTATACATGTACGTTTTCCGAAAACTCGGTTTATAGATAAATGAACACCGTCTACTATCGTGCAATGCATGACACCGGATCAGTGCATATCTGTTAACATTCACAACGATGACCGGCGTCGACCCAAGTGATACAGTTGACGTCATTTCCGCTCCTGAGAAAATATCGCTGTATTTTGCACAATGAAAAGTACATACCTGTTAACATTATTTGAATCGTTATTTTACAAAATTCCATGTAAATAAATTTGTATATACGTATGTTTTGTCTAATGTTGTCAATGTTTTGAATAAAGGAACTACTATAACGTAAATATTAGTAATATTTTGTAAGTCAGAAGTGTCATTCCATATACTAATGGCATAAGTTTTATCAGCACAAATAATGAACGAAATTACCGGAATATGTTTCTCCTTAAATTATGCACATTAACGTTACTTGGACTCGTTTAAGCGGGCAAATAAATACGATATGGTCGTTGTTATGGTAACTCAGTTTAAGATGATCCTCTGTCGCCTGTTATAATCATGTCTAGACTCATGCACGTGTGTTACGTCATAGTGTGGGATCGCCAAATAGCCATATTTTAACATGACAATTGGTCGTGTGGATACTCTTACCTGACCAGCGAGGGGCGGGGTTGATGATTAATCATGTAGATACTCTTACCTGACCGCCGAGAGGCGGGGGTTAACCGCGCGATAAAACTGACACTTGAGACCACAACGAGGACATTTGTGCTACTTACGAAACTTGAGTTACGTGAGTCGATATTATTTTGAATACTACCACACCAACGCGGATTGTGAGGCAACGCCTATACGAGCCAGTTTGGCCAACCAAGTTACAAATATTTGCGGAATCCACATAGGCCAACGAGTGGGAAATTTAGAAAGGAATTAATTGCACAAATAATGGTGTTATGTTAATTGTTCGAAATACGATGGCGTAACCGTCATTAATCGCGAGTGCGTGGTGACACACGGCGTAGTGTCTTCAATTAGTACCACTTGACTGTGTCGCGTGCCTGCATGTCAACTCGCGAGGTTGTGTCAACCGTCTCGCCGGTACAACTGACCCGCCTGCGTTTACTCAGTTCTGACACGTAGACAATCTACGGCCATTCACTAGGTGGCCCACATCACTAGTTACGCCTGCCTTTGGTTCTGTGGCAGCTGACAGTGCTACCCACAGATAGACCATATGTTGGTCTTACGATTGACGGCCATGTTAATGTTTTGTCGGATTATATACAAAGAAACAATTCCAGTCAAACATTTGATATTTCTACGCAATTACTGTCAATGATACACTGCTCTACTTTCGTCAAAACCTCACAATTCGATGTGTTTTTAAACACACCTTCATGTGCCTCCTATCAAAATTTACCAAAATGTCCATGCTTTCCTGCGTGTACGTGCATCGTGTAGACACAAACGGCATATAATCACTGCGCCTACTACAGACCTTTCAAATGTGTAGTTTCAGTGCTATTACTCACTCTGCTAGATGTATTGTACACAGTTCCCATAAAAAGGACCTAGGTACTACATTACCATGTAACACGCTCACGAAGGTCAACTGTGGTTTGATCCCTAACTCACAGACGGAAAAACACAACGTGCTGAAAACTCTTGATTAATGTACATCTAAGGTCGTTTAGCATAGCTGTACTCTAGCTAAGAGTTAGGCAGAAAACAAGACCACCATTCTCTGGAAGTTATCAAATCGTCGAAAACACAGGGATCGTAATTGCACAACTTAGAGTGTAATCAAACGAAAAGAAGTAACTCTTGATTCTTTCAAAAAAGGAGGTTAACACGTAGAAGTAAGTAGCCTAAATGACACCGATACACAGACGATCTGCAGTGACCACATTTAGAATACATATCTCCATATAATGACAGTAACAATACGCTTCCCAGAAGACCGAAGTCACTAATATAATACAACGTACGATGAGCTATTCGGCGGTGCTCGAGCGCCATTGAGCCCCGGCCGGCGCGACGGCCAGCCGATCGATCGATCGATACAATTCTCATAATCGTGGCGCGCGAATGTCGCCGGCCTCGCCGCCATGTGCCACGCTGCTGGCGTCGTGACGGACAAAGTGCGGCGGGGCGCCATTGTTTAGCCGCTGTAGGCCGGTCCGTCCGGTCGATTTGTATCGACGGTGAACGCAGTCGCCTGCAACGGGGACTCAATGGCCGGAACAAAGCCCAAAACCGCGGGTGACCTCGAAAGCAGTGCACGGACGAAACTAAGCCACACTCTGCCATTAGTGTCGGGGTGAAATGCGCGTGGGTCGTCATCGAAAACACCCCCGGTTAGCTACAATTCGAATTTGTACATCGGTTGGTTGGACACCCGCGTAGTTGGGCGGGAAACGTTTTCCCAAAACCCGCAGGGGGCGGCGGGTATGGTTATTGCCTTGATTAATCATTCACTATTTCGAAATGATACAAAACGACCCAACGGATTACATTTTCATTGTTTCACTGGGTGCAACGTGGGGTTTCTCCACACAATTCTTTCCCGAATGTAGCTGGCTTATCGCAAAAGCACATTACTGCCGCACTCCGCTATATTAATAAATCAACTCAGACATCCAGGGAGAGTTGACATTTTGAGCAGTGACACGGCACAAGTAAATTCAATCTACAGCTAGACGACCTATCATAATGGCCGAACACCACATCAACGGTCGATATATGTGTCGCGGTCTGCAAAATTCTCTCTCAATTACATTTTGTCGGACATAATGGAGGCAGTTGACGTTTTTTTGTGTGAAAATTGACGGCGACAGTACTGTAGTATTCTATTTGAAACTGATGTGACAGCGAAGGCTTGGTCAGGCATATTTCACCGAGATTATATTTGTAATCCTTTTCGGTTGTACAATAACCAACGGCAGGTAGTAAGTACACACTCCGTTAATAACAATAAATAATTTATTTTATATAGCGTCATGTATCCAGAATTCCGGATATATACGTCTGCTCAAAAGCGCTTAAAATACAACATTGTTAGAACACATTTTCCTAAATTGGTCAACATATAACCCTTTATCACCTACTGTTACCCTCCAACCAAAATACACAATTGACGAATTGTCAACTCTCACGCGCCTCGTGTCTTTCATTTCTAAGCATTTTCTATCAAGATTGCAGTTTTCATTTATACAAAACATAAACGCACCACCGACGCTGGCAGTGACACCCCTGACGTAACATAATGTATACATTCATAGTACTTTTAGTAACACATCACTCAGACCAGGCCGTGCCTTGACGCTTCACCGCCATTGATCTAGCCACGACGGTTCACAGTCACCGAAGCGCTGGACATCAGCGCGACGCGAGTCCGTGAACCACGCTCTCTGGGGACAGCGCGTGACCGCTCGGTCAACAAGAGCGAAGGCTCTTTGAAACCGTCACACGTTCCTCGTGATTTCTCAAGCGCGCGCGCCCTCGCGCTAGTCGCAATATTGATCACGCATTGTCACGCTCGCGGGATCGTAGACGTCGTGGTTAGCTTAACGGTCGTAAACAGAGTGATGGACGGCGCGCGTTGCGTCTAACGGAACAACAACAATCGCGTAGATGGACAACAAACGGCTCCATCCGCCGCGGTTGAAGGACAAAACGTCTGTCAACACGACCGCGATATCTATCATAATATTTTCTCTTTAAACACTAGTGTCGCGGTTTTCGATTTCCGGAGCGGTGTTTCGTCAGTGTGTCGTGTGCGATTATTGTGTATTTATTTATTTATTGCCTGGCGTGGCAATAACCAGGGATGATGTATCGTTTCTATCGGTCATTGTAACGCGTGCTCGGTGACATCTGTGTACAGATGTATTGCGTAACCGCTACAAGGTCACGTGTCACTGAGGAAACACGTCGTTAAAGTCATATTGTTATGTCTGTAACAATGACATTAATTTCAAATGTCGCTTGTTTATATGTTTGATCTAAACTATTATATCAACATCAGAGCGACCACGTTTTGAAATGTTCTACTTTGATATAAATCAGTTTAGTAATTTTAAATCTGTGCAATTCCATATAGCATAATAATTTTATACATTGATTAATTTGATAGATATAGTTGAATAAAACTTCGAATATCTGACATTGGCGACGAATGCCGTTTCGTTCAAACGCAAGTCAGGCGCACCAATATTGTGGTTCATAATAAATGTACAATCCCCATCAAAATAGGTCTACGTCATCTATAAAATCAATTATTTAATTACCACCCTACGTCTGATAAACAAATCCTCATAGACAGTGAACTGGTGTTTGTTCTACATAAAGTGACAGAGCATTTCCGCATTGTATGTTAATTAATTTATATCTACCGGAAAAACTGCTTGTTGACCAACACAAAATGGCGTTATCTCAACATCCGGTTGTCAATTTCGTTTCACCATCGAACACCATCTCGACCTCTCAGTGGGAGTGTCAAGTGTACGCAAACCAATCGCGGTATATGTGCGGTCTCGGGAGGATCTGGGGCGACGTGTCCCTTTGACCTTTGGAATATTAGACATCATTAATGTTTCCTCTTCGTGCCATCGTAGGGAATTTGGATATGTCCCATTTAAATTAGGCGAAGCTGTCATGGCGATACGGTGGCGTGAACTTTTCAACACACAAACACACACACACACACACACACACACACACACACACACACACACACACACACACACACACACACACACACACACACACATATATATATATATATATATATATATATATATGTACGTATGTACGTATGTACGTATGTACGTACGTACGTATGTATGTATGTATGTATGAAAATAAAAACTATGTATGTATGTATGTATGTATGTATGTATATTACCCACTGCTTTGAGCTGCCCGTGCAGTTGATCCAAGAACACGACTATGCCTATCCCACACAACACTTTGGTGCTCTCAGAGCCGATCTACCCGATCACTGTATTTACACACAACAAAATGTATTACATAAACTTATCTTCTGCCGAACACACAAACACACGCCGGGCAAATTAAATGCTCACAATGTTGCTTTTATGTTAGTCACCCTCGCTATCAGTAACGAGTTGTTATCTTTGAGCGGGGTTATCGACTGCGAAAACTGTCGCATTGACACGCCGATGGTAAACCTAAACACCAATATTTAGCCGTCAGACAAATGTACGCGATTCTTTTAGGTTGAATTGATTGTGACACTGATTATAGCGGGCACGACACCGGCTGGTGACCTTAGAGGCCTACCTACAGCGGAGACGCACTGAAGATAGGCTAAAGTAAATGTCAAGGGCAATCGGATACCGCCGACGACACGCGGACGGCAATCTCGTGAAAGGTAACCGTCGAGGGCCGAGGGGAGATGATACTTCGGAATGCGTCAAACTCACGGGTCGCGTAGATAGTTTGCTGACAGTTGTCATTTTCATCGGCTCTACGGTGTTGAAAGGGTTGACAAGGTGTTATGAAACAGACGGACGGTCGGAAATTAAGAGAGAGAGAGAGAGAGAGAGAGAGAGAGAAGCGACAAAAGCGACAGACAGACAGACAGACAGACAGACAGACAGACAGACAGACAGACAGACAGACAGACAGACAGACAGACAGACAGACAGACAGACAGACAGACAGACAGACAGACAGACAGACAGACAGACAGACAGACAGACAGACACAGATAGACAGAGAGTGCGTGAATGAGAGAGAGAGAGAGAGAGAGAGAGAGAGAGAGAGAGAGAGAACGGATAGAGTATGTAACCGGAGTAGCAACGCTGGAGACAGAGAGAGAAGGGGACTGACTGAGTGTTGAAATGCTGACAACAGGGTCTAAAGCAGAATAGAATACAGACTTGGAAGAAAATGAAGAGGAATGTTAAAGTTTTGGGAATCAAAGAAAAGATGAAGATATCATTACACTGAGCTCCGATAAAACGACTGACACGAGCCTCATCCGTCGTTCTGGTGTCACGGGGGCACTTTGTAGTCGCGCCGTCTGATTACCACGTCTAATCGCATTTCACTGTAATCAACCAATCAATCTCGCACAGTGTTCATTCCGGCTGATTGACGCATATTAAAGGTTTCCCACTCGTCTTGTCTTGCGACCCACGTCGTCCCGGCAGCATCTTTTAAACACCTCGATCACTCACCGCAATCGATGCCCGGAGACTTTGCACTCTCCTCGACGTAACGACCGCCTTCAAAGACCTTTAGTCACAGATAGTTTTTATTCGGCGAGCTTTCCCTAAATAATTCCTCCTTGATTCAAGTATCGCTTGAGCAGACGTTGGCCGCTTTCGGGTCAAATTCAAGATGTTGGTTTCTAGTGTTTCAGGACGTTGGCTACGAACGAATCCACGTGAAGACAGAGCTGGGACATAATTTTATTATGAATTTGAATCAGAGGAGGATGGGGGCAACTGAACTTAGAATGAAGAGATACTTAGTAAAGAAAGAATGTTTGAAATAGCGTGAATTCGAAATAAAATACTAGCCCAGACCAGGCACGCCCAACGCTTAACGACAACATGGCAAATGTCTTTCTCCACAGTAACAGCGAATACGAAATACAACTCGGTGGAGACAATACCATAGATGGCATAAATCACGTTGGTATGTGGTCGGGGTTTGGGGTGAGGATGGCATGAAGTAATTACCCTGGTATGTGGTTGAAATGCGTGAAGAATGAAGTAATCACCCCACAACAAGAACGCCCCAATTCGCTTGAATGGATAATTGCCGCGTATAGGTACGTATCTCGAATGTACGAATGCATTTCGGAGACGGCAGACGATTTCGATTTATCGCTGCCGACGTGTTTCGAAACAGCTTAGACCGGTCGATAGGCAATAAAATTAAATTATTAGCAGCGAACTGTCGGTGCTGTCGTGCTGTGATTTACGTGGGAGTGAAAATAACCGTGAAAACGGCACTGTCAACAAGACCGCTGAGCATACAAGATCAGTGAACCACAGACCATAGCGACCAGAACAGTGTCTTCACACGCTGCCATACAGGATCCGTTTTCACAATCGTATGCGATGCACAGCTACCTTATTTTAAATTAGCATTTACAACGCAGCGACAACGCAAAATGGCCCACAATTCCGTGACGAAATAAAACCAATGCCATTAAAAAAACCAATGCGGTTAAAGAGACTCCGTGACGCGGACGATGTTTCGGAGCACCCTATGCTAGCGCGTGCTCTAGATACGTAGCGTCAATTAGCGCCTAATACGGATCAATTAAAATTCGCTGATATTCCGCGAGATAAGTTATCGAGACGGCTTGGCGATCGGCGAAAGTGACAGACGGTTATTCATGAAATATTCAGGAGAATTTGTCCGCTGTTCAATGTTGTTACTCGGTAAACAATTGATGTTTGCTTAGTGATGACGCAGACGTTTGTTCTAATACACTAGTTGCTGTAAGCTTAGTGCAGTTTCAACCACATCATAAATTATTACTTTGAGAGCGCTGGAGCGAAAACGGAAACAGGATATGATATCACAAATTATCCCATGGTTCTCTGAGGTAGATATCACTTGAGAAAAAGATATAATATTGCTTGCATTTTCCCCTAAAGATAAGCTCTTTTTGGCAAATATGCAAAAAGTATGATTTAACTTACTTTCGTACAAAAGACCATTCTTGGAACCATGAACATTATATTCAATGTGCAAAAAGTAGTTTATGGGAAAGGTGCCACCGAAAAGTAAATGATTGCGTGTAGAGAATGAGTATAGAGATAAAAACGCTGGGAAACCAACATCAGTCGCATCGTTAGGTGCAGGTTGCTATCGTCACAACAAAACCGGTACACGATACAGGTGTACGGTTGGGTGGCTAGGAGACATGGCCTTTTGAAACATGATATGACAAGAGGACTACACGAGCTTTAGATGTGTTTTCATTGTCACCTCTTACTGGCTGTCAAAACAGTACGTCCCACGGGAATTCTGTTTCATTTCACACGGAATGAGATGGTGTGTGTGCGTGCGTGCGTGCGTGCGCGCGTGCGTGCGTGCGTGCGTGCGTGCGTGCGTGCGTGCGTGCGTGTGAATACCCGCACTCACGGGAAAGTCTGGGTTAGCATGTAGCCTCCATATACATGTAAATATTTGTGCTTGGCTAGAAAACATGTTCCTAAGGTACAACTGTGAACTTTAACCGTGCTAAAATAAGAAACAGGGGGTCGTCTCCGTTGACACTAATCCGAATTCAGTGAGTAGATCTCCGGCTAAATACGGACGTATCGGATGCGCTCATTTTCAGCAAGGTATGCGACGACAGCACTAGACGGACGAGAAACGGATGTCCCAGAGACATATGGGCAAACGGGTGTCAGCACGGTGTAAGAAAGAGGACCACGTCGCAGTCAGAATGTCACACTGACGACGACATCCAATCTGAGATAAGACACAAAGGGTGACGGTTGCCGTCGTAAATCATCTTATATAATCTCTTTACTCTCTCTTGGTTCCTCGGACCAAGGGTCTAGTTACATGCATTACTGTGTTCGTCTTCGTATAATCTCGCCCAAATATGTTTAATCTTCAATTAACTAACACCAATTGTAGAAACAATTTGCTTACATCAGTTTCAGTTTGATTTTTCGACTCGGATGTTTAACTCGCGAGCTTGCAACACTCGTTGTACAAACACATGGATCATTCTTATCAAAGAAACAAGTCAATCGTATTGTGCGTTGTCTTACAAAACACATCTGAGCCGTCAAGGAGTTAAAATTAATTTGATTATTTATTAAATAAATATTATTAGGTACAACATTTCGTTGGGTAAAACCGATCAGTCAAATGGCGTATTGAATTAGGCGTTGATTTACAAGGTCAGACGAGTTCGTGTAAGAATTATTCATAAATAACAAGAAAGAGTTAATTATGTTTGCTTCATTTTCGAAAAAAAATTGAAACCTCTCCTCAAATGATGGTGTTAAGTTATTTCATAGCAATTTTTTTGTCTGTGTAGTCAGTCCATTCAGCCAACCTAGACTAACAGTCATACGGGTCTATACATCCATCTTCGACTGTGCTACTGTTGTCTGTGTTACGGTGAACGTACCGTCTCCGCGGTGCATCATTCGTTACGAGGCGCCCCCCTTACGAGATGCGTGTAGGACGCCCTCAATGGGTCCCGTGACGTGAGGACAATATAAACGACGTTACGACACGGGTCGACGCCGCCATTGACAGACAGACGCGTGGGCGTGGGTACACACTACACAAACGCTTGATAGCGTCCGCGCTCCACTGATTCAAACCAAACCGTTTTTCAAACGACTCCACGGCTAAAGCGAATGGCGCAAAACGATAAAGCCGTTGAACGAGCGGCTGGCGTAACGTTTACTTCATAGCAACACGGCGTTGTGGACCCCTGTTACCACGTCTATTAAAGCGAGTGACTTTTGTTTTTAATAGTGTCAGCATGCGCAGACAATGTATGCGGTTCTTGTTCGTTTTGCATACATATAGGCAGAATTATATCGGCCGTATAAGCTTGTCTGTATAAATGGATCGATCGAATTGTTCACGTGTTTAATTACCGTAGTGTATGGCATGGAATTGAGAACATGCTTTCGTTTCCATAATTATTTATGTGTATGACTTCATCTATAAGTCTTTCCATGCGCAGCAGTAGCCGGTAAGTATTTTGCAACACATCTAACGACCCCGAACGACATCGACCGTATATAATAATATAGGTCTATCTGACATGGTCGTTCTGCTGGCGCGTTTGGTTAGCTTTGTGAGCACCCTGTATCACAGCGCCGGCTTATCCCACCGCAACGATCAGCCGTAGGAGATTAATAATGCAAACTAGTTACACAGAAAGACCAGTCTAATGCGCGTGTCGCGAATTCAGTACAAACACTGGCGGTTTATCAATAGAATGGCGGCGAGCGAGACGAGATATGCACTCATCGTGTAGTCGGCGTGACTAATGTCATTGTTACACAGAGAAGGGCAACGTTCTAACATATAATATTCATTCACGTAGACTTAGCGGAATATATAAAGCCGTTCTTATCAGAATTCGCAACTGTTTGTGTTACGAAACATCGTGGAAATGATAGATCTAACTTACTTATTGGCACAAATGAGTTATGCTATATGCATGATCGAACGAACAAATATAATCCGGTAATTTCACATAAGATTCACGTAAAGCCAAATATAGGTAACGTAAATTGCATTAATTTATGACCATTTCGACATGATTGTCTACGTTTCGGGATTATGCAAAATTCTATCACAGACCTTATATACATGTCACAGTAACAAAGCTGAAACCATATGTTGACTGTCGCTTCAACGTTTCGTTCAAATCAAGTTGCATGTGCATTTCGGAAGGGACGCGATAATACGTTGCTCCATTCCATTTGACCTATGACACAGAGGAAGTAAAATATCTCACGCAACGGGTTATTGTGTTACCTCTAGTGGGCTTACTATAAGTACACGCTGAAATAACCTAAAGTAGGATTTCGCTGGGTCATTTTTTTGCATGCGAAAAGCAGGAAAATTGGACTAACGTTTCTGTGAAGGACTAACGATCACCGCTTATGCCTGCGACGTCGTTACAGCTGGAGACACGGGACAAAGTACATCCATCAATCTCTTCGCGTCACGCTGCCAGCTAGTAGCTACACTGTATCATCGCGGGCCGTTTGGTTATCCGTAATTACTGCATCCGTGTAAAAACGCGTGTCTACGTATTGGCCGAGGCTATGCAAACATTGATAATAACTACAGGGCCGTGAGGCGCGTTTTCAGCGAGCAATCTCGCGTTTGGATCGAATATCTCGACCGTGTGTGTTCCAATTGGTTTAGCGACTAACGATATGCGAGTGCATTACACAACGTAAACACTACAACGCCAGACAGTTTCGCCAGTCCAAGGGTTGAACTGTCTTTGCCGCTAATGGGATATTATTAGCCGTGCTCAAGCGAAGTATGTTGAATATATCGACGCCACATTGTATTGCCCGAACAACCGGTTATTCACGCAGTAATCCAATGAAATTAACCCAAGATCCGGCGTATTGAAGTGAACATTGCTCGTAAGCGTTGTAATAATATTAGCTGTAGTCTAGCAGTGCAGGTGCGTTGATCTATAGGCCTTGTAAAAACAAACGACGACGCCGTTTCGCCCATGAAGTAGTCGTCATTGTTGCATGTTCTCTCTTGACTCGCGGTGATGCATATTAATAATATTGACGCTACATTATGGCGGTTGAAATTCAAAAGTGATCCATTACCGAAGACTATGAGACACGCAATAGTAGTATCGTTCTCAAGTTAGGTCATGTAATAGGTGTTGTTATGCAATGCATGTGAACATGCTTGGCTCTCTCAATCCAGTTTTTGTCTGTCTGTCTGTCTGTCTGTCTGTGTGTCGCGCACACACAAACACACCCGCACGCACGCCTACATACATGCACGCACACACACACGCACCGCACGCACGCACACACACACACACACACACACACACACACACACACACACCTGAGAAACTCAACACTATCAACATCAACAACGAAGCCAACAACATAACCTACCCCGCACAATCCCAATGCTCAGCGTGGGGTAAATATTGACCATGCTTAAGATATATAATAAAATTATTACAACAAAGGCACGCAGTAAAACCCATTACTGCACGCTCTGTTTCTGTGTACATTTAGGCCTTCAGCCTTCCCATAAACGGTCGGTTTTCATCATCACTGCGCTTCATTACACCAGCCATGTAAGTGGTCGATTGACAAACTCGTCTTTACCATTCACGGTTGTCAATTTCTGTCTTTATCGAGGCGGTCTAGACACGCGATGCCTCCGCCGTTGGATAGAGTCGTAAAAGTCAATTTATTCTCGATTTCGTCACCGATTGCTTTATCCGTACCCATGCACCGGTGTAGGTCCGCTTTAAGTGCGAATTAAGTGGACATTATAAATGCCCGCTTTCGCCAGACGTTTGACCCCTCACATTGACGTTGCGATGTAGATCGACCGATGATTACAATTACTCATTAATGCTAGGAATGCCTATAAAAATAATAGACATCGGGAATGTTGTTACAGCAAATGACGTCGACCTAGTTTTCTAGTACGAGTGTAATAGCGTCACGGAGGCTCTTCGTTTCACTATTGATTCTCCGCGCGTACGTCATTCACAATTCATCGCTTCCCGCTGAGTTCCGATCAACGCCTGTAATAGGTTTCAACTGCGTGCGGGTGTCTACGCAAAAAACGCCACGTTTGAGGTAGCATCACTTTCAATTGTGTCACTCCAGTCAACGTGCGAAATTCCACGAGAGCGGTCGAACGAAACGGCGTGACCTGTACATAAATGCGTTATTTATGTTAATATTGCAAGTAAAGCAATGGTTACTACTAAGATTTGTTATTATATTATACTTACTAAAATAGTCGGTTTCAACATATTTCTAAATACGAGCAATACAAAACCACTGACGTCACAATAGGTCGTTTTGTTTTAGTGAAACGCCGTTACCGTCAGTTTAAATTTGAAAATAACCGGATCGTGAAATTGCCCGCATTCATACGGCATACGATGATTGTGGGCGCGTGTGATTGATGGTGGCCACTCGCGATACACAATAACACCACGGCTCAATGGACTGGACAGTACGGGTGATAGACGCTGACCAATTATTCGCACAAAAGCAGGCACTCAACAACGTGACCCTGTCGCAAACTTCTCGTGTAAACCACATAGCCATTACCCTGCATTTTGTCTACATTGAATCACTTCGGCATCGTGTACGTCTTGTGAAACCTACTTTGTCGTAACATTTTGTAAATCGATTGCCTTATCTACTGCAGTGGTCAGAGTATTAGTACGTGTTTGTGTGTATGCACACGTAAGGTGTTGTGGAGATAACCTTTGGTAAACACTCCTATGGGCAAGTGAAAGCAATCGACCTAATCTGTAACGCTTTGAATAATGAAACAATACCTAGTCATGCATTAAAATACAATTACGTATACCTATGAGTAAGCAGGTAATTTTGTCGGAGCGGAAACGGATATGACATTTAATATCAATGTCCAATGCCATAACCTAGAGTACTGCAATACGCGTGACACTTGATTATGTTAACGGTTCGTATTCATCTGTATTTTCGTGTGAATGAAATATTCGCATTGTGATTGAAAGTTCGTAAATTTAAAACTGCGACGCTGTCGCTGATTGGTATGCGCTGTTTTAATAAGCTATTGTGAGATTTCTATTGAGGCGGGCTTTGCTGTGTATTACTCTTAGCGCGTTCGTCTATTCCCGTTCAAGGGTCCAATGAAGTCCGAAATACCAGCTACAAAGTGTAATGTCGTGCATATGTATATATGGCTGATTACTAAAATGTAACACACAAGAACGACTGGTATCTAAAATGCACCGTGAATCGCATAACGAGCAATCTTGTATGAACATAACGAGCAGTCTTGCATACACATAACGAGCAGTCTTGCATATACATGACGACCAGTCTTGCATATACAGGACCTATCGCCGTCGCTGGCACACTCCGCTTGAGGTGCCTCGTTGACGTGTCACACGCCAAGGCGACGGTTCGCCAGTGTTTCATAACTCCGACCGACGCGCAGGCGCCGTCACATGTCGCTGAGCAGGTGAACAGCGTGTCACACAGACGTCTCACCTGCAGTGCCGGCCGGCGTGTGACACCGAGGCTTGTATTAGCCACCAAGGTACGACGAGACAACACAAATGCAGCGCTTACCTGACAGTCCGAGCAGAGCCAGGGTAACGATAATCAACATAGAATCCATTCTTTCGGAGATCGGCGCAAACACAGCAAAAAGTCCGCTATACTACGTCCAGCAAACAGAACCCGTCCTTTCCCACTCGTCTCTACTCACTCGCCGGCTCAGTAGACGCTCAGCTGCAGCCACAAGGTGGCGCCTCGGCGCGGCACTTCACAACGAGGCCAGCTCGTGGGGGTGTCACTGCAGACAAATGCTCTATCACGCTGGCAATAGCTATTGGTTAGCAGCATTTTGTATCCTCGTTTGTGCGATTTGTGTATAAATATTCCGCTTAATTTTCATTAATAATTACCCGTGTGCGATAATTGAAATATGCCATATGATGTGTTTTGGGATCGCTTGTTTTTTATGTTGAAAATAAAAACATTTCTATAGGTATTTGGATTTCCTTATACCAATGTACATTGCATTGTTTTGTTTTCCACCGTAATTATATATCTATACATATACGTGCAAAATATGTAATTATTCGCAAAACAACACAACTCTTGATATGTCTATTTATGATTTCAACCAGCTCTTCATGCCGGTGATTTAATAAAATATTCAGTTCCAGTTACGATTGATCAGGCAGGGGTTTATCACCAACGACAGTTACTAAATGGATCTTGGTGTTATTTATCGGAAAGCTGTATCTTCTTTCCGCGTAGACAGAAATATCTAATGACGAAGTATATCGGAAAAAAAACATCGAACATTTTCATTGAGTAGGTAGAAGGTAATCAAACCAAATGCACCATGAGCGCAATATAACTGCGCCCAGTGGTCAAAGATACCCACGAAAAAATTATTTAAAAGTATTTTAAAATATGCCGTAGCTACATGTTCAGCAATTCAATCATTGTCACCTGTCCTCTAAATGGTATATTATTATGTTTGGGCAATTAAGCGAATCGAGATTCAGCCCCCTTTAAGTGTTCTGACAGTGTACTAAACACCCTGTGTGTACTTGCGCTGATGTGTCCATCTGTTGAATCGCTCGCCAGCGCATGTGCATACAACGACAGACGTGTGTGTGTGTGTGTGTGTGTGTGTGTGTGTGTGTGTGTGTGTGTGTGTGTGTGTGTGTGTGTGTGTGTGTGTGTGTGTGTGTGTGTGTGTGTGTGTGTGTGTGTGTGTGTGTGTGTGTGTGTGTGTGTGTGTGTGTGTGTGTGTGTGTGTGTGTGTGTGTGTGTGTGTGTGTGTGTGTGTGTGTGTGTGTGTGTGCGAAATTGTGTTTTGTTGTGGAACAGTCTTCTTTCAAATCCATATAATTGTTCGGTAGTTGAGATGATATTTATCATGTAAAGCAACTTCGTCTCCTCCCAACTAAGGCGACGACTTCGATACCGTCAAAGCGGCTGCACAGAGACGGAAGTTGCAAAGAAATATTGAAATAAGTAAATAAACCACTAAAGGCAAAGTACATTGTCCGGCATTTTCACAAAGACAGACCGGCATTTTCACATCGCCTTCGCCGCAAAATATGGTGTGAACTTGAAAAGCAGAAAGTTGTCGTTTTTAACATGAATATTGCAGAATAACACATTTGTATCAACACTGCTTCTTAGACCTATATGTTGCTAAACAGCTTTTATCTTCATTGCTGCGACGTATATAATGTATGCAAATGTCCGAAAATGAACGTCAGAACTCAGCCAAGCATTAGCATTGTTGCCAAGGCTTATTTTGCGTTGTTTATTTTGTTTACTATTCGACAGTGATTTGAGGGTCGTACCGCCCAGGGCCCAGTTTCATGAAGCCGTGTAACTTTACGCGCAATTACGCGGTCTATTGGTCGTAGCTAACAGCGAATAGTCAATGCAGCTTACGGCCGGTTTCACGAGACCAATTTAGCATTGGTGCCACTGGCATTGACCCCCTTACGTCGCGGTGGGGAATCCCTGTATTTGTGCTGTGTCTGAACATCCTTTTTTCTTTCTAGCTGTGCCTTTGTCGTTCGTATAGCAAATGGGAAGCTATGATGAATGTAAAGGATATCAAGTGTATACATAAAAACCAATAATGTTGAGAGTGGGCGTGTCGGGAGCATACCGTACATTTTCAACTTCGGGAGCATACCGTAAATATTTCAACCAGCGTAAAGTTACGCCTACTAAATACATGGTGCAGCTAAGTGCAACTATGGAGCAGACTCATGAAACGCAACTAGTGTAACTTTACGACGTCTTAGATTTTCGACGAGTTATCGCCCGCTACGACGTCGTAAGTAGCCGCTATGAAACTGGCCCCAGATTCCGAACGTTTTTGCTGGTTTTCCAACAACTGTTTAGTAGGCGGAGTTCTTCAGCATATAAAATAGTCTTCAGGGAACTACCTGCTCTAAAAAAGTTGGCAGCGGTGGGATTCGAACCCACGCCTCCGAAGAGACTGGTGCCTTAAACCAGCGCCTTAGACCGCTCGGCCACGCTACCAGATGCACGCTGTTAACGACTTTAGCATATTGTCGGATTTTTTTTGTAGATCCACTGGTTTTGCATATTTTTTTTTCAATTAGACGCGTTTAACATTTTGCGAAAACACTTCCACCGTTTTGCTGGTGGAGTAACTTCAGAATAGATATTTTGTTTAAAAGTTAACGGTAATTAATGATTTAGAAAAACTGGGAAAAGACGGCGTACTTTAAAAGGTTGGCAGCGGTGGGATTCGAACCCACGCCTCCGAAGAGACTGGTGCCTTAAACCAGCGCCTTAGACCGCTCGGCCACGCTACCAGACGCACACTTTTTATATAGTGATTTATTTCATCTTAGCATCGTCTCGTTTTTAAATTTAAAGTTTTATATGAAATCGATGTTTCCACAATCTGATGCATTTCGTATTTGTTAAGTATGTCATAATTCCGTTATTCCACTTTCGGGAGCAACTTCTATCATTCGGTCATGCAGTCGTTGTATCAGTCATGCATCAGTAAATATATTTAACGATAATAATAATTAGATAACATCTCAACACTTTCAAAATACTCATATCTACCATTCTGTGGTCCTCTCAACACTTTCAAAATAAACAGGTCTACCATTGTGTAGTCCTCTCAACACTTTCAAAATACACAGGCCAACCATTATGTAGTCCTCTCAACACTTTCAAAATACACAGGCCTGCCATTATGTAGTCCTCTCAACACTTTCAAAATACACAGGCCTACCATTCTGTAGTCATCTCAACACTTTCAAAATACACAGGCCTACCATTCTGTAGTCCTCTCAACACTTTCAAAATACACAGGCCTACCATTCTGTAGTCCTCTCAACACTTTCAAAATTCGCAGGCCTACCATTATGTGGTCCTCTCAACACTTTCCAAATACACAGGCCTACCATTCTGTGGTCCTCTCAACACTTTCAAAATACACAGGCGTACCATTCTGTAGTCCTCTCAACACTTTAAAAAATACGCAGGTCTACAATTATGTAGTCCTCTTAACACTTTCAAAAATACACAGGCTACTATTCTGTAGTCCTCTTAACACTTTCAAAAATACACAGGTCTACCATTATGTAGTCCTCTCAACACTTCCAAAATACACAGGCCTACCATTCTGTAGTCCTCTCAACACTTTCAAAATACACAGGCCTACCATTCTGTAGTCCTCTCAACACTTTCAAAATTCTCAGGCCTACCATTCTGTGGTCCTCTCAACACTTTCCAAATACAGAGGCCTACCATTCTGTGGTCCTCTCAACACTTTCAAAATACACAGGCCTACCATTCTGTGGTCCTCTCAACACTTTCAAAATACAGAGGCCTACAATTATGTAGTCCTCTTAACACTTTCAAAAATACACAGGCTACTATTCTGTAGTCCTCTTAACACTTTAAAAAATACACAGGTCTACCATTATGTAGTCCTCTCGACACTGTCAAAATACACAGGCCTACCATTCTGTAGTCATCTCGACACTTTAAAAAATACACAGGTTTACCATTATGTAGTCCTCTCAACACTTTCAAAATACACAGGTCTACCATTATGTAGTCCTCTCCGACAGAAAGCTAACCTTAACGAAAACGACAAGAGACACGTTCGGCTTGTTACTGATGGTAATTAGATGCGTCTAAATTGGTTAGGGCAGCTGCGTGGACGCGATAAAGCTAACAGGTCCTGTTGGCCTCGTAGTCCCCCAGGCCAATTTGCCTCACTTTCCCCCTATTCTATATAAGGACCTAAGTTTAGGTTACATGCTGTGATTGTCCATTCTAAATAAAAATGTCCAGTGAATAATCACACCCCGTATATTATATTACCTTTTTCCTATTGCTTTTTATCACACATTATGACATTTTAAAATAAAAGGATGCAAACGACAAATGTGCAAACGCATGCCGTGCGTCTATTATTCAGTATGCAGCATTAACTATTTCGCATTTTGCTCCATTGTTTTTATGATATAGCATTATTTTATTTTTATTTCGATAGTTTTAAGGTTTACCTTTATTAATTTGTTTTGTTATAGTAGCCCTTATAACAGACTGTAACACACGCACACGCACACGCACACGCACACGCACACGCACACGCACACGCACACGCACACGCACACGCACACGCACACGCACACGCACACGCACACGCACACGCACACGCACACGCACACGCACACGCACACGCACACGCACACGCACACGCACACGCACACGCACACGCACACGCACACGCACACGCACACGCACACGCACACGCACACGCACACGCACACGCACACGCACACGCACACGCACACGCACACGCACACGCACACGCACACGCACACGCACACGCACACGCACACGCACACGCACACGCACACGCACACGCACACGCACACGCACACGCACACGCACACGCACACGCACACGCACACGCACACGCACACGCACACGCACACGCACACGCACACGCACACGCACACGCACACGCACACGCACACGCACACGCACACGCACACGCACACGCACACGCACACGCACACGCACACGCACACGCACACGCACACGCACACGCACACGCACACGCACACGCACACGCACACGCACACGCACACGCACACGCACACGCACACGCACACGCACACGCACACGCACACGCACACGCACACGCACACGCACACGCACACGCACACGCACACGCACACGCACACGCACACGCACACGCACACGCACACGCACACGCACACGCACACGCACACGCACACGCACACGCACACGCACACGCACACGCACACGCACAAGCACACGCACACGCACACGCACACGCACACGCACACGCACACGCACACGCACAAGCACACGCACACGCACACGCACACGCACACGCACACGCACACGCACACGCACACGCACACGCACACGCACACGCACACGCACACGCACACGCACACGCACACGCACACGCACACGCACACACACACACACACACATACACACACACACTATGTGTGAACTTATATATATACATACATACATACATATATATATATATATATATATATATATATATATATATATATATATATATATATATATATATATATATATGCAAAAATGGTTTAGCACTGTTTATCAAAGTTCGCATAGTTTAACACGACTTAGCATAGATAAGCGTGGCATGACATTGCATGGCAATTAATGTCAAAGCACGGTTTTGCGTGGCAAGCCTTGGAGTGGCATAGCATGGCATTACATGACATTGCATAAATAATACGCCTACATAGTATGGCTCGATGAAAGCTAACACAGAAATCGGAGGAGCAGATTTCCACGGCCCGCCGGATCTGTGTGATACTTCGACGACGGCCTATAATAACGGACCAACCTTTGATCTGTTTTGACTAGCTTAATTAGAGGATATGTGCATTTTACGGCGCTGATAGCATCGCCAGCGAGTATCTGTATCGGCGTAGTTACTGCATTTAACGGGCGATCTTTGTTCTATTTAGACATGACTGAGGACGGGTCGGTAATTACGGCGCTGATAACAGTCTGCCGCCAGCAGAGTCGAACCATTAATAGCGCGGTGCACGGTGTAATATAATGTCATGCGGTGTTCGGTGTGGCGAAAAACTATGCGCCCGCTTAAAAGTCGAACATTTGCGGTTCACGCGCACGCGCACGCGCACTCGCAAAAAAACAACGAAATTAAGTTATGTAACCAGAGAACGTCGCTGTCTGCTTACGTCACAATCAGAACTACGCGCGAGACAGCCGCTAAACTTGGCTCTTCGCCAGCAGTCTTGATAACGGTTAAATAAGTAATTTACATTACT
The DNA here is from genome assembly GCA_964017155.1 of Oasisia sp. SBJ-2009. Taxonomy (NCBI): domain Eukaryota; kingdom Metazoa; phylum Annelida; class Polychaeta; order Sabellida; family Siboglinidae; genus Oasisia; species Oasisia sp. SBJ-2009. The sequence goes on from OZ024865.1 coordinate 13,392,867, forward strand.
ACTTCGGCATAGGTGTTGGTGACACGACAAGAATTCCTTCAACAAGTGTTCGCAACCTTGGCGTTGTATTCGATTCCTCCCTCAGCATGACCAGTCACATCAGTACCATTTGCCGAACAGGATATATGCATCTTCACAACATTAGCCACATCAGGCGATATCTCACAATAGATGCCACTAAAGCACTCGTTCACGCTTTTATTACATCAAGACTGGACTACGGGAACGCGCTACTAATTGGACTACCTCAGGACCAGATAAATAAACTCCAGCGAGTTCAAAACATGGCAGCCAGAGTAATCACGTTTACACCACGTCGTGATCATATAACGCCAGTTCTAAAAGACCTACACTGGCTGCCAGTTAAATGCCGCATCGAGTATAAAATACTTCTCCCTGTGTACCGATGTCTGAATGGGACGGCTCCCGTGTATCTGGCAAACCTACTAAAGAGACAGAGTCCAGGACGCACGCGTTCATCTGAACAACATTTGCTCGTTATTCCGCGTACGAAGCTGACCAGTTTTGGTGACCGGTGTTTTCGTGTGGTGGGACCTCGCCTATGGAACGCATTGCCCATTGACATCAAGTGCTGCAGAACTTTGCCGGCTTTCAGAAAGGCACTGAAAACGCACATTTTCAAAACATATTACTGCTGACATTTTAAATATTCAATGACATTTTAGACAATTTGTTTCAAATATTTTATCTTATCTTATTTTTTTATTGAAATTTATATATCCCATCGTTTAGTATGTGTTTTGCATGTAAATAGCGTATTATTAGTTTTATTTATTTATTGGTTTATTTATTTTACTCATCGTCGTTAATTATATATGATATTTAATTAACAGTTTTATTATGAATAAGTTAACGTTTCTAAATTTTTTTTCTTCTTTTTTATCTGAAAGTAAATTTTACAGTTGTATTTATTATTATTAATATTAGTTTTAATACATAATGAATAGCTTTATATTTTATTGTACAGCGCTTTGAGCATATTTGAATATTGCGCTTTATAAATAATAAATATTATTATTATTATTATTATAGAGCAAACATTACTGCATATACTGGATTCTAGCACCTTTCCCTTAGGTGTATGTCATAAAGATAACCTTCTGAAACCAGCATTTCAATAATATATACAACGAAAACCAGATGTTCTGGCAGCCATTTTGTTCATGCTTGACGGAGTTTGCTAAGCAACGTGGATGCATCCGTTGTTACAGAATAATACCAAACAATCCAGATATGTTTAATTATTATGGCGTCACGTGCACTTTCCTAACCTTTCATTGTTTTAGTAAAACCTCCACATTGCTTCCTCCTAGCCTACTGGTAGATGTGTTTGGTAACTATTATTCTTTTAGCTGATTTCAAAACTATGGTCTCTCAATTTCTAGATCGTTTGAATTGCGCTCCGATTTATCGAAAGACGCTCATGTGTATGTTGATGCATATTATGGCATTTAAATCATTTCGTTCAAAAATGCAAACTCTTTGTAATGTACGCAGTTAGGTTACAATATTTCATTACAAATGTAATTTATTACACATATATAACCATGACAACATATCATAAAATAACTCTGCGTACGCGGACTTTCTAGTTTGGGTTCTGCGTATACTATCCGTATAAGGCACGGTCATGAATATTCGGTTCAGTTCGTCAGTTTTCGGTCTTGTCTGACATGTTCACTGTGTTTAATGTCAACGGTCATTGTTTGGTTCACTGCGCGTGTATGAACATTAATTAGACAGGCGGCATAATATCATATCAGCTTTTATTTCAGATAACACCCAAGTTATGGATACATTTGCAACATACGTATATGTATGTATAATTATAATCTTACAAAGAATCCTTTGAAAGGAAAGAAACGATTTTTTGTATAAGCATCTAAAAGAGTTCCTAATTAAAATACAAAAACAATACCAGGATTACTAAAGTATGTTATTCCAGTAGTTGACTAAAATAACCTTACTGGAGAAACGTACTTTAATTTGCACGCAATTGTGATAAAATACAAATTCGCCAGTCGCCAAACTGAGAGTATTTCGCAAGTTTGCACCAACTTGGACCTATCTATGAAAAATCGGATACGAAGTGAAACGTATAGCTTTTTTTCTCAAAAATACATATGTGCGCGTGCGCGCGAGGGTGTGTGTGTGCGTTTGTGTGAGTGTGAGTGTGTTGTGTGTGCGCGCGCGTGTGTGCGTGTGTGCGTGTGTGCGTGTGTGCGTGTGTGCGTGTGTGCGGGTGTGCGGGTGTGTGCGGGTGTGTGCGTGTGTGTGTGTCAGGATTTTCATTTTTTATAGTAAATCAATTGACGTATTCAGATTACTTAGCAAATACCACCAAGCGGTCAATAAAATGGCTCCCCGAATACTTTATTGAAATTATAGTTTCAGAAAACTAAAAAAATTAAGGTAAAGTCATATACCACGCAGTATTAATTCCTCAGGATTGCTCGCAGCACGTTACACTTTACTCCCTGGCAGACCTGTTCAATCGAACACAGTCTCGGCTTTTCTGGGAAACAGAAGATTTTCGTAAAAAACAGAAACTTGTAAACGCGTCAACTGTATGCAGTAATGTTTGCTCTAGGAGATGTCATGTCGCAGAAGTAATGTAATCACGGTCGACAGTAGGCTTATATGACATGAACCTACGTATACGTAAAGGTGGTGTTCCACCCAGAATAAGGGGGCCTCACTACAGGCAACGCCATCTGTCGGATAGTTTTGGTGCCACAAGTAAGAACAAGAACAAAAGACTGCGACAAGGATCTGATGAAAGAAAAGCGTATCTCTGCAGTTTAAAGCTGTTCTCTGGAGGCTGCAAATCTATGCATAACTTAGTTGTTATCTGCGCAACAAACTGGTACGTTAAGTGTGTTTATGCGAATCACTTTGGGCTTGCTGCCACGTGGGTGATTATTTACGCAACCCGATTATAAAAAACATATTCGTTCACGCCCCGTGACCCCCCCACCCCCCCACGCAAAGACCATTGACTATAAGCATAGTGAACTTGTCGGATAAGACCGAAGTCTGGCGAGCTTAACTGAATATTCATGACCATGCCTTATACGGATAGTATAGCCGGAGCCCAAACCAGAAAGTTCGTCCATGTTGTCAAAGTTATAAGTGCTACTAGTCGGTGAAACAGTATTTGCTAAATAGCCAATGGTTATTTTAAATAATTTTTCAACATGTTATGCTTCTATAGATAGTTATTTTACTAGCTGGAAGAGTACGTGGTGCGTATGGCGAAATTGCAAAACGAATTTAAGTTTAACCTACTGGCTACGTTTGGTGTGTCACTGCACGGGTAGGTATGTGCTAGTTCCTTGCCAAAAACACACAACAATTCATTAATGAATGGTACAAATAATGCATAATGCAGTCTTCTTTGTTTTCAACTTAAGCGCATTAGCAGTATTGTGCTAGCAGCGCCGATTTGCAACGTTTCGTGGAACATGCATTCGGATCATTCTATCATAATTAATATATAATCTTTACATCGCTTGTGCTACGAGGGTCAGTGCACCAGTAACGTTGTTGCTACACCTCAAGAGTATCGTCTTTCTAACCCGCTCGAACACACAATGTAAATGTGTCGTGTGTGAGTTTGGGTAGACAACACGCCATCAAGTGCATAAGCCATCCACGTTTCACAAAAGGTCGCGTTAACGAACAAAAGCAACTGGTTCGTCTGTGAAAGGGTGCGTCGTTCCTACTGTTCAGCCCGCCCGAGTAGAATCCAGCGCTGGAGATATGCGGGCTCGGCCGCTTTGTCTCTGACGGACGTGCGTGCGTTGTGACAGATGTTATCGTTGACAGCGATATGATACACATCTGTCGTCGGTGACGGTGCAAAACACGGGACAGTACACGGGCTTGTTCGGGTGTATTCTATCCCATATGTTTTCATCCGATGGCGGTTCTTGTCAATGGATAGTCAAATTATTGTTTACCCCAATAATTTGTGTGTGGGGGTAACCGTGTTTGCGTGCGTGCGTGCGTGCGTGCGTGCGTGTGTGCGTGTGTGCGTGTGTGCGCGTGTGTGCGTGTGTGCGTGTGTGCGTGTGTGCGTGCCTGCCTGCATGTGTGCGTGCGTGCGTGCGTGCGTGCGTGCGTGCGTGCGTGCGTGTTTATGTCTGGATTAGATTTAGATAAGATAACATATGAATCAATTTATTATTGTAACGTTTCAGTTGGACAGTACACACTTTCGATAAAATTCACAAATATATGCAAGTAGCATGTTACTACATTGCAATGTTTCACTTTTTTACATACATTAAATCAATTAGTTACATACAAATAATTAATAAGTTAAATACATAAATACATAGTAGTAGTAATAGTAATAGTAGTAGTAGTAGTAGTAGTAGTAGTAGCAGTAGTAGCAGTAGCAGTAGCAGTAGCAGTAGCAGTAGCAGTAGCAGTAGCAGTAGCAGTAGCAGTAGCAGTAGCAGTAGCAGCAGCAGCAGCAGCAGCAGCAGCAGCAGCAGTAGTAGTAGTACGTGATAATAGTACCAATTTTTAAATGTGATACTCTTGTATAATTTACTTCATCAAACTATGTTTAGAGTGCGCAAATGTCAAACTGATTCAGACTACTATTCTATTCAATGTCAATTACAACTGATTACGGCTACACGAGTGCATTATTAATGTGTATGTTGTATATCTGTGAGTCGGAGTATGTTTGTCATCCTAACAATCCATTGGAATTGACCAAGTAACAAAGAGAAACGCTGTTGTGAAGTACCTGATCTCACCACGACCGGCGCCACACAAACTAGTGCATTGTCTCCGGTAAATGGAGGCTACCTGTTCCCTTACCTTATCTATATATGAGCACGTTGCGACCGCAGCACAACACAAGAGTTTTGCTGCTAAATCACTTACATGGCCCAATGGCGATATTTATATCATCAGTAGAAATACGTATTTCTCCATTAATTATGAACATTTTAATGTCGGCCTTTTAATGTTGTAGGGCAGTCTGGATTAGTATACTGTAAGCCAACATATTTACATCCTCCATCACGTGATATAAACGGTATTAAAATACGGTATCAATAACATAGACGATTTGACTAGGTCCTATTAATTTCCTACAAATACGGCATTAAAACTAATCAAAATATCCCTTAAATGTTTGCAATACACACGCACCCACGTTCAGTTAATCAAAACATATGTTTAACAAGTCACACTGCAAAACATAGTCATTGCTAATGTGCTATGCATCCAGGCATGTGTAAAATGGCCACGTTATATGCACGCATGCATTCGTGCGTGCACGCTACGCACATGCGCCCACGTTGCATGTCTTTTGTAACTTGCTCCTGACAGGCGCCACACAAACCATACGAATTCACTCAGGCGCTAAGAAAAATGATTCTATCTGAATAAAATGACAAGAGATGTTCTTTGAACTGCAGCAAAATAATCTCTGACAGGAAAAAGTATTGTTTAGCCACCCGTATGTGTACAAGAGTGACAATAAGTTATGATGAATTACCTTCAGCCAATTACAGCTAAGCACCTAGGTCAGTTGTAATTACTTTTGAAAAAACAACACGTGTGCGTGTCAGAACTTCAGACGTGAAATTTAAATACTGCGATAACGTGTAGTAGCCGCTTTAATAATCAAGCGAACCTTGTATTTGTTCTATAATTAAGAACATGCTATTTAAAAACGAGAAACAGACAACCTTGATTTTATACACTAATGCGTTTATTTGTTATATAAATAATTTGCGAATATGTGCTAGGCAAACAAAATAATGTTTGGCAATTAGTATGTGCACGGATAAAGTATGCTGGAAAGGAAGATATACCTAGCAATACGCTATAATTTTCTATTATCGTTTGCACACGTTAATGTAACGTTAGCATGCTATCAGGATTACTGTCATGGTATGGTATAAGCTATTGATTTGCTATTGATTTGCTGAATATGTGGGTGGAGTGACGTCATGGTTGGATCGGGAACAAAGATGATGTCAGGTGAAGTGACAATCTCCACTAGTTCATAGTCGGTGGATGTGACACCGAAGTGGATGGTTTCGTCTTCGTTGATGTCTCCGTCATTTTCTGCAACAAGATATTCACCATGTTGAGTTATTTATCATCCTGGAACGAAAGAACACCATTCTGTTATTATGACGAGTTCTTTTGATTATTGAACATGCGGACAAGTAACTTGAATAGTACAGATAAACGAATTAGTCATAACTTTGTATGTAAATGCACTGTATTATTCAAACATTATTGCTCCCACTCACGGAACATAAGTAGCAATTTTAAGTTGATTTCAAGTGAACGACACCTCCACATACCTCTTAATCTCGTGAATATTTCGTCTGCTTCCCAAATGATGTCATAATCACGTAAAGCCTCGTAAACATTGTCTGGCGTTTCTAGGACGTCGTCTTCATACTCCATTGTGTGAATCTGGTCGCTGTTATCGATGGTATCGCTTTCTGTAGGTGTTGACATACTTATTTCGTTGTCCGCGGTACAGATTGGTTGTACCAGAACTTTGATGTTATTTCCCTGCAAAATATAATAGGACAATAACACTTTGATGTAAAATTGAGATTCAACGAGTAACCATATGAAATATTTGTTATATTTAG
>OZ024865.1:13407028-13412028 GCA_964017155.1 Oasisia sp. SBJ-2009
CGGCGTCGAAGAGTGACTCGTTGGCAAGGAAACGAGACATGCTTGCGCAGAACTGCAGACGTGTCGTGTGTATCGACGGAGTGATGCACTGAAGCTGGAGGTTAGCGCGGCATTCTGCACTAGATTCACGAGTGAGTCTTCTAGACAAACAAGATCAAATATCTGAGCCAGTGTTCTAGTCGTAGTTATTCCGTCGGCCGGCGTAGATTAGCTTGTGAGAGCAGCGACAGAACCAAAACACCACATCGGCCCATTCCGCTGTCGTCGTCGAAGGATCAATACGTGAGTCACAGATTAAAATGAAAGCACAACTAACTGGTATTCCATCTGTGTTGGCTGCTTCTGTAGGTTTTAATTAAGCTGTATCTTCAAGATTATTATTTTTGTATCAGTGCAAGTTGAGTTACTTGTATTAATTATCTTTAAAAGGGTGTGACTGGTATATTGTGACTTGTAGGTGGCATACATATACAATTAATATTCTCAACAACATAGTATTTAATTAAATATTAAATATAGAGGGTACTACAACGTTAGCCACAGTTTGCATGCTAACAGAGCATTGTGACTGTACTTACTGCCTATATTTCAGCATTAATGCAGTGTAAGAAATGTCTTAGAATTCATAACTCCTGAAGTATTCAATTGCTCACGATAACACTTCTGCAGATCCTTGCTATATATGCAGGGCTCGCCATTCACCCAGGCCCGTTGCCCCGATGCGCGTCTTAAAGCTATCGGGCCATTTCGGGACATCGGCTCGATGAGGCCAGTGGTTTCAATCTCTTATTCCGTCAACTTTTACGTTGTAGCGCATACATTTATCCGGCGTTATAAACGTTCCGATTGACGTTTCTGCGCATGCGCGATATATGTAAAATCATCAATGTGCAGCGAAAAGACAAAGCATTTATGGTATAAATATTACAGGTTGTTCGTTAGCATGTATATAACCTCTCAGCAAAGTTATTTGTCGCAAATTAACACGAGGCAAACAAGTTTTGAGGCATATTTGATAGTAAGCGTAAATCACGTGACTGTAGTGCGCCATAATCCGTGACAGTGATTTATGAAAAACGTAATATTTTATTGCATTGAACGACATTTTTAGAACCTTTTCACAGTTATCTTCACAGAAGAGTTAACGAACAGCTCGTGGCATTTATACCGGAACAATATTACACGTTATCAACGAAAATCAATGTCATGTCTACAACTATTCCAACATTTGTCAAACCCATTAGCGCGCCGTGACAAGACCAGTGTGCCACGCTTACTGTCATTTTTTAAATGACGGGGAATGGTATTGTTCCCGGAGAAGTCACGTGACTCGTGGGTTGATTACGATGAAAGATTGCAGCTAACGTTTGACGCTTTCTGAAGCCATGGTGATTCAGGTTATATAATTTTACATAATAGTTTTGTACAATAGTTTTTCTAATACCTCTTTTGTCTGTGGAACGTTGAATTTTTTAGGTAAATTGAAACTTTGCGTCTGAAATGTCGTCGTATTTCACGTTGAGCTACGTTTCTGCTCATTTCTCTCGCAAAGGTCTTGGGTTGTGATTATCGTTCACTTGCTCCTTCTTCGTCAGTTTGCGTTGGTACAACGTTCTTGGACTGTAGATATACAACAGCAGGTTTTTTCCTTCGTTGTTTTGCTGCATCGATGACACTACTGCAGTACATTTTATAATAGTTATATGTTCATGATGATCTCTAATATATACTTATGTCCAATGTGTTATATCTAATCTATGTTATGTGGTACGGTGTAGTTATTCACCAAAGAAGCTGAATGTTACACTGTCATAATTAGGTCTTAACTAAGCTGTGTTCTAATACATTTTTTATACGTTCGTGAATGGTAATATTTCTATACCGTCACGCAGTAGAATGTGTTGAATCCTTGTGGATTAAAGCTCAAAGTAATCCATAAGAGGATATATGATATCAAAACAAAATGGTAAAGATTGAAAACACGAGACAAGACGGTTGCTATGGTGACGACACATGAAGTGTCTGCACGGTGCAACGCCCTAGAAACGATCACACTTATATCTAAGTCAGAGTAATACCAATGATTGTTTGCACGGTGCAACGCCCTAGCAACGAGCACAGGTACATCTAAGTCAGAGATAATACCAATTATCGTTTATTTAGCACCGTAAACACTGCGTACCATATCAAAGGCAAATTGGAATTCCGAACAGGTGTATGTACACAAATTAACTTCGGTCACTCGCCAATAATTGCTATTATTGCAATATGTAATTACTGCACTGTGGTTTGTTCGCAACTTTACGTCGACGCCTTGAAGCTTGTTTGATCACTTTGGGGGGAAAACCGACGTCATAATTAGCGGTAGTTTCCGATACAATATTTTAACATTACTTCCCTGTAGTCGTTGATCTTCTGATAGACTGATTAATTGGTCAGACGTGGACGGCAGTGAATGGAGAGAGCCTATTGTGACACGACGCACGAGAATCAGCACCAGGGCCCAGTTTAATGGAGCGTACTTAAGACGTCGTAGCGGGCGATACCCCGCCGTAAGCCTAAAACGTCGTAAAGTTGCGCTAGTTGCGTTTCATGAGCCTGCTCCATAGTTGCACTTAGCTGAACCATGTATTTAGTAGGCGTAACTTTACCACTCTCAACATAATAATTGTTTATGTTTACACTGGATATCCTTTACACTTCCCATTTGCTATACGAACGATAAATGCGGCAGCTAGAAAGAAAAAGGTTGTTCAGACACAGCACAAATACAGGGATTCCCCACCGCGACCTAACTAGGTCAATTCTAATTCGTTTTAGTTGTGCGAACGTTAAATTGGTCACACGAAACCGGCAGTACGCTGCATTGTCTGTTCGCTGTTAGCTGTGACCGGTAGACCGCGTAATTGCGCGTAAAGTAAAGGCTTCATGAAACTGGGCCCAGCAATAAAGATTCGAGTGCGACTCGCTTTGGCAGCAACTCATGACGCCTGGAATACATTTAATAACTCGGCACTCGCCAGAGGAAGTAGAAATCCCTGGTGATGAGAAATCTTTGACTAACACTACCCCCGGAAGAGTGGTTATTTTCCACTTGAGATCTGATATTTTATACTGAATAAAACAATTACGCCGTAGTGTCACGTATGAAATTGACACGTGTCGGTTTATTTTATGTTGAAGGAGTATTACAACACACGATTTTTTTTATTTTATGTTGAAGGAGTATTACAACACACGAATTTGCATTAACAGGTCGTATTTTGTCCATCGTAAATGGGGTCTAGTGGATGTTTCATGCGGACGAGTAACATATTATGGCTACTAGTTCCCCAGTCGGTGGGTTAAATTCTTCGACCCATACAGATGCCAATTGCGCAATCCGTTGAGGCTCGGCAAAAGATGTACTGGGGGGACAAAACAATACGTGTGCCCCCCTCCCGCGCCCAACGAAATTCATGTGAAGGCACCTACATCCTTTGCCCTCTCTCCGTTCACACGCCTACGCTATCAGCATTATTGGAGGCCTCTGCAGGTTTAGTTCCTTAATTAAGCATATTGTTAACTAAAAATAAATAATTAAACATGCTAACTGTGTCCTTCGTATGATGCATCCTGCCGTTGAAGTCCAGGTTAGTACAATAACGTGTCCCATGAATGCCTCATAGAAGCGGAAGGAAATGACGTACTGTGTTAGTTATGTAATTTCCTTAGTTTTTCGCTTGTTCCTATCCTGCCGCTGCACAACGCTACTAGTCGTCAACGTACGCGTCAGTAACATGGCGGCTTCAAGAAAACCCCCACCAAAATGGCATAGATAAAGTTGTACCCTTAACAAATCAACATAATATGGTTAATGGAACTGGTTTTTGTCAAACTCATGGAAAAAGCTTGAATGTATGCAAATCTACGACAGGATTCAAGGTTGTATCTTTTCGAAGGATTGAATTAAGAGTAATACCTTAGATCTAGGGAAGACAGGAGCTAGTTGTAACAAAACCAACACATTTCAGGATTGCGGGTAGGTTTCTTAACCGATCGAAACTTTCTTCATGCTAAAGGGTCCCCATATATCTTCCGCAGATAATTGGTGCATAATTAAATGCCTGGCTTACTACAAAGTTCTGGCAAAATGAGTTGTATGAGGTGTCCTAAAGCGTTACAAGTTACCCCGGTACGGTAGTACCTCTTTTCGTTTAAAATGGCGTACCCTTATGGCGTGTTTACGGATTCATGTGATATTACACGCGGCATGCTCAAATCTATTGATGAACATGCTGTCGTCTTGCAGAATAATTTGCAGTAGCATTTGTGTCTGCAAGCCTCTGTTACAACTTACATACAGCACGGTGGTCTAGTCAGTCTTTGTGCACGGAGCGGAGATGTGGGCACTGAAGAGAAACGAAGATCTCTTCCTGAAACGAACTGAGATGAGGATGATTAGACGGGCGATGAACATCTAACTGATTGAACATGACACAAAGAGGAAGTGGAGCTGGAATTGATGAGATATAAAGGCGTTTGAGAAATGTCCGGCTTCGCTGGTATGGCCACGTTCAGAAAGGTGAAAGACCACTACCTGAAAATGCTCAAGAATTGCCAGTCCCTGTGAAAAGAAAACGGGGAAGACCAACAAATAGATGGAAGGGAAGACCTGGAGGTGACAGGCTGAAGGAGGAAGCCGGGAAAGCCTGGAATAAGTGGCGACAAATCGTACACTCCAGTCAAACCTTAATAGAAGTAAATACATTTGTTCCGGGTTCCCTTCGATCTGTCAGCATTTACAGATTTCTTAGTAAGTTCGAAGCCATGATTGTGTTTTTGATTACAAATGATGTTGCACATAATCTGTATTTCAAATGCACGGTACCACAGGGAACTTATCTTAACAAAGGCTTGACTCTTGGGCTACTCGTTCAGAAAAATATATACTAAAGTGTGAATGCATAGAAAATGTCACGTCGACATGGTTGATGAATATCACGGTTATGCAAACGTGA
>OZ024865.1:13419528-13422028 GCA_964017155.1 Oasisia sp. SBJ-2009
GGTACTAGTATGACAGATTCAAGACAATACAAAAAGAAGCTCGCGTTTAATGCTCCCCTATTACATGTCATGTCATGTCATGTCATGTCATGTCATGTCATGTCATGTCATGTCATGTCATGTCATGTCATGTCATGTCATGTCATGTCATGTCATGTCATGTCATGTCATGTCATGTCATGTCATGTCATGTCATGTCATGTCATGTCATGTCATGTCATGTCATGTCATGTCATGTCATGTCATGTCATGTCATGTCATGTCATGTCATGTCATGTCATGTCACGTCACGTCACGTCACGTCACGTCACGTCACGTCACGTCACGTCACGTCACGTCACGTCACGTCACGTCACGTCACGTCACGTCACGTCACGTCACGTCACGTCACGTCACGTCACGTCACGTCACGTCACGTCACGTCACGTCACGTCACGTCACGTCACGTCACGTCACGTCACGTCACGTCACGTCACGTCACGTCACGTCACGTCACGTCACGTCACGTCACGTCACGTCACGTCACGTCACGTCACGTCACGTCACGTCACGTCACGTCACGTCACGTCACGTCACGTCACGTCACGTCACGTCACGTCACGTCACGTCACGTCACGTCACGTCACGTCACGTCACGTCACGTCACGTCACGTCACGTCACGTCACGTCACGTCACGTCACGTCACGTCACGTCACGTCACGTCACGTCACGTCACGTCACGTCACGTCACGTCACGTCACGTCACGTCACGTCACGTCACGTCACGTCACGTCACGTCACGTCACGTCACGTCACGTCACGTCACGTCACGTCACGTCACGTCACGTCACGTCACGTCACGTCACGTCACGTCACGTCACGTCACGTCACGTCACGTCACGTCACGTCACGTCACGTCACGTCACGTCACGTCACGTCACGTCACGTCACGTCACGTCACGTCACGTCACGTCACGTCACGTCACGTCACGTCACGTCACGTCACGTCACGTCACGTCACGTCACGTCACGTCACGTCACGTCACGTCACGTCACGTCACGTCACGTCACGTCACGTCACGTCACGTCACGTCACGTCACGTCACGTCACGTCACGTCACGTCACGTCACGTCACGTCACGTCACGTCACGTCACGTCACGTCACGTCACGTCACGTCACGTCACGTCACGTCACGTCACGTCACGTCACGTCACGTCACGTCACGTCACGTCACGTCACGTCACGTCACGTCACGTCACGTCACGTCACGTCACGTCACGTCACGTCACGTCACGTCACGTCACGCCACGCCACGCCACGCCACGCCACGCCACGCCACGCCACGCCACGCCACGCCACGCCACGCCACGTCACGTCACGTCACGTCACGTCACGTCACGTCACGTCACGTCACGTCACGTCACGTCACGTCACGTCACGTCACGTCACGTCACCTTATATTATTGTAGGGATAAATACAGCAAAGATCACCCGTGGCCAAGGACGAGTCCGGTGGCCGGAGTTTACAGCATCGACTACACTGACACAAAGTTGGCTCTGTTCAACGAACGAGCTCGACCAAAGGTAAGCAACAGTCCGTCCGATGGCGCTACAATCGCTGTTGTATCGATTGTGTTACATAGCTGAGATCGTTTGCGGCCTAGGCATGACATGATACGTGGTTTTACACATACGTGGTAGCACGTAGTACACTAATTATCGTGCCCTCGCATACACACAATGCTATTTTCTTCAACACATTGTATTTATTTAAAGGAAAAAAACGGACGTCAGCGGTTAACTCAGAATGTGACCTTAAAGTCTAAAATTCTAACGAAATCCACGATGGCCTAGACGCCGCCAACGGCGATGGGTTAACTTGGCTTGGCCAATAAACGCGTGGCATTCTAGGTCTCTGCTGAAGCCGGTCAGCTTCCTGCGATGTCGCTAAAGGACACAAAATGGCAACGGTTTCATGGCATACACCTAATAGAGTTAATATAAAGTAACAATTTCTACATATACTAAATTTTGTAACGCCAGCGGTTAACCAGAAAAAATATTGTTGAACACCCAGCCATCGAAATACTATGAGCTACTCCATTTAGACGAAGAATGACGTCACGAGGCTTAGGCGCTCTCCACAGATTCCCTGCATATTAGTTATTCATAAATCCGTCTAGAGGCGCTGTGCAGAGTTTAGGCCCGCACATCGAAAAAAAACATCAAAATGATCACCTACGATGAACAAACTTCGCAGGGCGTATCTACTACACCTGAACTACGCCAATGGACTTGTCACGTGATCAATAATAATAATAATTAATGCCTGAAATCGGTCAAAATGTGTAAGTAAATAACGGTCTGACCCCACGCTTTAACGGCAGCAAGATGGTGGCGCCACCTGACGGAGTTCAGTGGGTACTTTTGCAGTTTAGGCCCGCACCTCGAGAAAAACAACAAAATGATCACCTACGATGACCAAACTTCGCATGGCGTATCTACTACACCTGAACTA
>OZ024865.1:13427028-13442028 GCA_964017155.1 Oasisia sp. SBJ-2009
TGTCTCGCTGTCTCGCTGTCTCGCTGTCTCGCTGTCTCGCTGTCTCGCTGTCTCCCTGTCTCCCTGTCTCTGTCTCTGTCTGTCTGTCTGTCTGTCTGTCTGTCTGTCTCTCTCTCTCTCTCTCTCTCTCTCTCTCTCTCTCTCTCTAGATATATATCTGCAATAATAATGAATACTGGTATCATACTAATTACTACATGAGTTACTTCTGTATAAGATATTCATGCTTTGGGCATCGCATTTAAATAGCGACTTATACCGATTGTAACAGTAATTTACGTCTTCCACTACTTCGATGATGTTGTCTAACTTCACGAACTGTTTCACCAGAATGCTGCACATATCCCTAATGTTTTACATGGGGGGACACACGAATCTGATGCATTGGTGCACTGGCGTCCGAATTTGATAAGTATTTATAGGGCTGGGGCTGTCTAAAACAAACTCAAATTACATCGTAACCATCACCAGAAAGCAGATTGAGGCTTAAATATAACATCTCCAAGACCCTGTTTAAAACATAGGGTCAATCTGGGTAAGCGAGAGGTCAAAGTTCGTTGACGCGATAGAAGAAATCAAAAGACAGAAATGGACATCAGTAGAATACGAGACAACCGGTGGATATCGCGCATCAACACCTGGGATTATTACGAATGGAAATGTTCTAGAGGAAGACCGGAGAGACGAAATAGACGAATACTAGATGGGCACCATTTCCCAGAGGGTAGACAAGACAGGCAGATCTGGTAACAGCATGCTGAGACCTTCGACCAACCAGGGAGCACTACGGCTGCACAATGATGCTGATGGTGATAATCCATTGAAGCCATAGACAGACACAAAGGAACGTTGACAGGACGTAGTCACATTCTTAACATGATAACTATGATAACAAACTCGTCACTGCTGCCGATACTACGTCAACATTCATCGCGTGGACTCTCACTCCGGACGAGAAAAACCGTCGGAAACAAAGAAAAACATACCCGCAGACTGGGGTAACGTTTCGTCTTCAGAGAAATGGCCCGTCAAGACTAGCTCCGGGCGACCAAGCTAATTAGTAATTGTATCGGCATGACAACCGGGACGTTTAACGTTAAAGCGATCTTTCTGATGTGGCAGCGATGTGGACTCCTCTGGAATATAACACTACGCCGGCACGCTCCCAACGCAGACAGCTAGTTTTGTCAGTACCAGTCGCTAAACGAAGAGTTAATCATCATGCGTGTGTCACCGGACTCGACAGTCGAGACTTCCCTACAACAAAGGGCATGTTTAGGAATTTGCGGTTAGGCCCGTCTTCATCCGTAATCCGACCGGTGGCGGGTGTTTACTCTTGGAACGTTTGGTCACGTGGTTAAATAGAGAGCGTACGTTCAGAATATTTTTGTTTTAGCGTTACAACAGTGCATCAGTACAATTCTATTACATGATACATCGACTAGGTCCTTGTAGCCTGCAACTAAGAACTAAGCAGCATACCAACGGTAATTGTTATTATTCTAGTACTATTTTCTACGAGATCGCTTAGTTAAATAGCAACTTTCGGCGGTAATCGCAACACAGTCGGGTTTTAAATTCTGTATAAATGTACTTTTATTTATTTTACTTTGCCAAGTGTTAAGAAGCAACCTCCAACAGTCCTGCTATTTCAAGATCACGCTGCAGACTCGGTGATTGTTCAGCACTCGTGCCGAACGCTCCACCGTCAAATATTGCCAGTCGAATACCAACGGACTCGTTTAAGTTAGCGCTAAAATTAACCTGTTCACCTCAATGTATACGTAACTCATATCAGCACTCACTTACAATAGCTGATTGATGTCTTAATTCCGCCTATTTAGTTGTATGATTATCTTAGCTTAAGTTACTGATGTTTATATTTTGTAAAGGAAAAAAGGGTCTTTATTTTCTTATAGTTTTCACTAATGTCTACATTTATTAAAGTTCATTTGTTTATTAAATTATAGAACCTTAATAATAACAAACGTTGTTTTATTACAACATAATTTTACTTTTTAACATTATGTTTTATTTTGCATAATTTTATATACAGCGCTATGAATTGTTGGACGTCACGCTATAGAAAATATATTATTATTATTATTACTATTGGTCTCATTATTATTACTGTTGTTGTTATTGTTATTATTATTATTAATGTCATTATTATTATTATTATTATTAGTGCATTATTATTATTACTGTTGGCATCGTTGTTATATATATAGTGACCGAGAGAATCCTGCTGCTTGGAGACCGTCGACGGCGCGGGGCCCGAGAAGTCTCCGACCCGGCGGCCAGGAGGGAACGGTTCGACCAAAGTCGAAGCTGGGAAACCGCCCGAGCCCGGTGAACGTAGGTGAGTCCATGGGAAACGTAACGTGAGTACATTGATTTGATTAAAAGTACTGTTCTATATGGGTAAATGTCATATTGTGTTTAGTAGATATCACCTTTGATTTCCCCATAGGCGGCCATTGTGACGTTTCTTTGATTTCCCGCTAGTTTTTTTAAGTTTTGGTGTTGACAATTTCAAACATTACTTAGCCTCCATTCACACCTGTGGTGTATACAATTCGTGAAAGTCTCATATCTTTTTCACCTACTATCCAATATCTAATTTGACACCCGTCCTTGTCTGCTCCAATCAGCCGGTGATTGCCCATGTTGACACATGTAGGCCGAAGTATATTTGTATCCATACGCGCCTCGTCACTGTCTCACAAATGTCAACTCTGATGCCATGCTGCATAGAAATATCATTTCTACTCAACGAGTTCTTACATTCAATGCTTCTAGAAATGTACACAAACGACACAATGCAAGTCTTTTGAGCAGGACGGATACCTTTTGATGGTATATCCCTTGCTGTCTAGGTGGCTACTGTAGAAAGTCATGAAACGACACCCGGCCAATCACTGCCCGTATGTCCCCATAACGAGGCTGACTATTAAATGTTCACGTCATTGGCCACTGTGAAAGATCTGCTTCGAATACACGTATTACCAATAAGACTTGTATAATTACCATTCGTAAACTTTTTGTTTTGTTTTGGTATCAGACTGGACAGTGGTCATCTAACACTCTATATTATGTTCGGCTTCAGCTGAGGAAGACGCTACCGAAACGGTTGAATAGTTTGGGAAACTCCGGCTAATACCGAAGTTGTCCGAATTTCACTGACAAAAGCAAACGACCGAAGTCTTCCGACTAGTGATTCAGCCCACAAAGACAGAAGAATATAATCATCATGTTATAAAGTGTAATTGATTATAATGTATACTCATATATAGTCATATGTGGACTGTATTTAAAATAATTTACAGCGTGTATAACCATTTTAGTCAGCAGTGTCTACAATATGTAACTTATTTGATCTGATCTTCTTCGTTAAAATTAGGTAAAGCTATATATTATCGTAATGATAAGACAATTTGCATTAACTTTGGGAGCCGGGAATAATGTGACTTTTCCGCAATGTATTGCAGAATCGTATTGAGACATGTTTTATATAAAAAAAAAACTAGGAAAACAACAGTTTTTGTGTTCATGAGTTTACACCTAAACCTTGCACAACAACGCGTCGGCTGTCATTCGCCAGGGGGAGCTGTTCTATCGCTGTCTATCGCTGTTCCTACAGGTAGCGCTTCTTGCTAACCAACCACGTACAAGTGCCCATTTGTTGTTGCTTTTATGTGGAATAAGGTATAGATTTAGATTTAGGGTTAATGTTAGGGTTAAGGTTATGGTTTAGGTTTAGGTTTGGGTTAGGGGTAAGTTGAAGGTACTTTTGACAAGATTGACATTAGGTGTTTTACATGCATTTAATAGGCACTTGTACGTGGGTAGTTAGCAAGAAGCCACTACCTTTCCACATCGGTGGTGGACAGTGTGGCAATATATGACGCTCTGTTCCAATCGCCTCACGAGTGTCTATCGTGAATACGACTTGGCGAACTCGAAAGTTCAGAAGCAGTTGTAAATGTATTTAATTGGATCTTGCAGGGTCACGACGTCTTATTTACGCTACGCACGAGCGCGCTGGATTCAGCATGGAGTAGTGCCGGAGTTAGAACCGTTGTTAGGCCGCGGTTTACCAGTGATCTCACTCACTGCGTTTTATCTACTATAATGTTGGCATTATAATATAACGCCATATTATTATATAAAAGTCACATCTGCATGAAATAACTTCCGTTCGAAAAGTTCGCGGTGTTATGGTCGTAGTGTTTCCTCATGAAATCATTACTAATCTCAACGTATAGCGTTGGGATTAGTACTATCATTTAAGGATATATGCATCGACTCGACAGCAGCTTTGGAATTTCGGTGGGGGGAGCAGACAAGTCCGAAGTAACGCTGAGACGAGTTCAAAAATGTGTGAAGAGTGCGTATAAACACACGCGCGCGCGCGCTCGCACACGCACACACACTACACAAACACACACGCACACATACACACACACACACACACACACACACACACACACACACACACACACACACACACACACACACACATACATACATACATACATACATACATACATACATACATACATACACACATAAACACACATATCCAAAGATACACACGACACGACACGACACGACACGACACGACACGACACGACACGACACGACACGACACGACACGACACGACACGACACGACACGACACGACACGACACGACACGACACGACACGACACGACACGACACGACACGACACGACACGACACGACACGACACGACACGACACGACACGACACGACACGACACGACACGACACGACACGACACGACACGACACGACACGACACCACACCACACCACACCACACCACACCACACCACACCACACCACACCACACCACACCACACCACACCACACCACACCACACCACACCACACCACACCACACCACACCACACCACACCACACCACACCACACCACACCACACCACACCACACCACACCACACCACACCACACCACACCACACCACACCACACCACACCACACCACACCACACCACACCACACCACACCACACCACACCACACCACACCACACCACACAAACACGCACGCACGCACGCACGCACGCACGCACACTTACACACAAACACACAAACACACATACACACACACGCGTGTGGAAAAAAGACTGGGACAATATAGTCGTAGAATGTTGGGGCAAGATCAGTAAGGTCAATATAATAATGCTTCACGGCGACGAACATGTTCTAAGAGCTCCTTCTCTCCTCGTAGTCCGGTGTATGTCCTGAAGGAGACGACAACAGAGGCGCTGAATCTCCGGGTGCCATTGCCCCCTCCCCCAACAAATATGATCCCTAGTTGCTGGTTATATACATAGTCGTCTTATCTTCCCCGATTCGATCAGCCACCAACCCTTTATTCTGACGAAATCAACAACAAACCGACTGGAAACTAAATGCGAAAAGACGAGGCCGACGAGGCGCCGGGCTGATAGTAATGGTGAGGAGAAACTGTAATCAGAAGATAGCCCAAGAATTGACGAGAAGAAGAAGACCCCAAAAGACATATATTTTCAAAGACGGTAGGCGGTAATCAGGAAACATCAGTACTATAATAGAACGATGCTGAAAACATACGCATTGTTCAACTGTGTCGATCCTTCGAAGTTATTCTAACAGTAAATAGCGAGGCCATAACAGTTTATCAGCTTCCGTTACTATGCGGTGAGTGCTACATATCGTGGTAAAGTAAAACTTGAATAACCTTACCAAGTCGCTGGTGGCTTCGTCATCGTCTGAGCCAAATGTCCGGCGGTATAACGGGTTCGTGTGCTACCAACAGTACTGTGCAGTCACATTCCGGGTTAATCCATAAAGACGTAACGTGAGCCGTTTGCAAAGCACTGATAGAAGTGGCGGCAATGGCGCTTCCTTTCAGTTACGTCACTTCCTTTTAATAATGATTTATAAATTTGCCGCCGCGCGTCGCGATTACAGTGCGTTTTCTTCTAGTCCAAAACTGCTTTAAGAATGGTTTACTTATTTGTTAATGAGCCAAGATTCACACTAGATTAATAATAATAATAATAATGATGATGATGATGATGATGATGATGATGATGATGATGATGATGATGATGATGATGATGATGATGATGATGATGATGATGATGATGATGATGATGATGATGATGATGATGATGATGATGATGATGATGATGATGATGATGATGATGATGATGATGATGATGATGATGATGATGATGATGATGATGATGATGATGATGATGATGATGATGATGATGATGATGATGATGATGATGATGATGATGATGATGATGATGATGATGATGATGATGATGATGATGATGATGATGATAATGATAATGATAATAATAATATTTATAAAGCGCCGTATAACCAAGATATAGGTATTTTTGCTAAGAGGCGCATAAAATACAACATTTATAAAACAAGAATATATAAAATGTACGTAATAAATTAAGCTTACACGGAAAAGACAATATGTTAAATGCTTATAATAAATAAATATATAATGCGATATTTTGTTTTGTCACACCGTCTTATTGCATTATTATTGAATTGTACAGGTTTATTACAATACATATAAAATATCGGAAATTCATCACCCTACGATACGGTCACCTTGCTGGATGGGTCAGCCTGATGCAACCCTGGGGGTAACGTTAATACTGAGATTCCAACTTTGTAAAAGACGATTAGAGGGAATTTACAAATTACATTTTTTGTTTAATGATAGTTACGAACCAGCTGAACAAAACTTTGCGTGCGTGCGTGCGCGTGTATGTGCTCATGCGCGTGTCGCTTGCATATGCGCGTGCGCGTTGGGTGTCGTTGCCGATTCAACAAACAAACAGGAATTCAATTCTCAGTATCTGGATCGTCGCAATTCAGCAGAGCGTCACCGGTTATCAACAACTCAAATAATAAATATTATTGTCATCTTTATTGATGCTAACAAATGCATCCAGTGGTATATGTCATTAGAGAACATATTGAGTTATTTTGACGGCAATAGTTAGCTTCGTCAACGTACTGTAGACCCTTATATTTAAGCATTCAGTTGAAAACACGTGTGCGTGTCAGAACGTCAGACGTGAAATTTAAATACTCCGGTAGCGCAGTAGCCGCATTATAATCAACCGAAACCTACCGAAAGCTCAAACCTTGTATTTATTCTATAATTAAGAACATTCTGTTTAAACACGAGAAACAGACAGCCTCGATTTTATACACTAATGCGTTTATTTTGTTATAGAAATAATTTGCGAATATGTGCTAACCAAAAATAAAATCATGTGGATAAAGTGTGCTGGAAAGGAAGCTATATCTAGCAATACGCTATGATTTTCTATTATTGTTTGCCTTCGTTCCATTCGAAATATAGTAGGCATGTAGATGAGTTTTCTTCTTTGAATACATACCTGTATTTGTGTCCCTGACTGATAGTGAAGGCTAATTAGCGATCATATACATACAATTTATGTATAGAGTATGTAGCCTTGGCAAACAATGTTGACATACGTGTGAATTGTATTGCTAATGCATCATGATAGTTTCTAGATCAAACATTACTGTATGCAATTGTTACTTTAACAACTTATCCTGACGTATTGTCAACAAAGAATCTATTAAATTTAGAATTTCAACAAAATACACGACTAAACACACGTGTACGGCATCCATTTTGTTCACAGCTTAATGGAGTTGTTGCTAAGCAACTGGTCATGTACTGCATCGATCGATTGGTAGGCATATGGTGCAGTCATGTCGGTCACTAGAAAATCAACATGGATCATAGTGAAACTGCAGTGTTTATTGTCATGCTATGATCTAAGGCTATATGTTAGGTCCAAACGAATATCAGCTATTGATTTGTTGAATACATGTGTGGAGTGACGTCATGGCTGGATCGGAGACAAATATGACGTCAGGTGAAGTGACAATCTCCATTAGTTCATAGTCGGTGGATGTGATACCGAGGTGGATGGATTCGTCTTCGTTAAAATCTCCGTCATTTTATGCAACAACATTTCCATAATATTTAGTTATTTATTATCCTGAAACGAAACAACACCGTTCTGTTATTATGACGAGTTATTTTGATTACTGAACACGCGGACAAGTTACTTGAATAGTACAGTGAACGAATTAGTCTTAACTATGGATGTAAATGTACTGTATTTTTCAAACAAAGTAACCTAACCACGAAACAATACAAGCAACTATAAAGTATATTGTTTGTAGAGTTGTTAGAGTACTACAATATCTATAATTGTTGCTGCCTCTCTTTATGTTGTTGCTAGTACTATGTATCGCTGTTATTTCTGATAACATTATTGTTGCCAATCCCGGCACATCACTAGCAAATTTTAAGTTGATTTCAAGTGAACGACACCAATCCACCTATCTCTTAATCTAGTGAATATTTCGGCAATTTCCCAAATAATGTCACAATCACGTAAAACCTCGTAAACATTGTCTGGCGTTTCTATGACGTCGTCTCATACTCCATTGTGTGAGTATGATCAATGATACCGCTTTCTGTGGGTGTTGACATAATTATTTCGTTGTCCGCTGTACAGATTGGTTGTACCAGAACTTTGTTGTTATTCCCCTGCAATATATAATGGGACAATAACAGATTGATGTAAAACTGAGATTTAGTGACTAACCATATAAAATATATATGTTATACTTAGGTAAACGTTCTAACGTAAAACACAAATATATTTGTTGTATGTTGCTCTATTCGGATATATTTTGCACACACAAAATATTCCAAAACGGCTGCGGAGTTGCCCACATAATAGAGCAATGGGCGCATCCAATTATTTGGGCTACTCAGTAAGCCGCCAAGGGTGACAACAGCGACATGTACATTGCACAGATCGCTATGCAGCTTACTTGTCGCTCACGCGCCTATACAATGTAATTTTTCAATCTTATATGTTCTGTTATTTATGTTCTTTTCAACAATATTTACCACTCACAACAAACTTTGAGGGAAAATTACTTTTGAAATATGTAACTGCGAGTGTGTGTATAGAGTGCCGCTGTGGTGGTCTCAGTTTCGACCCAGTCCAGGATTCGACTAAACGCATATCGCGCGCATTAACCGCTTTTAGCTGTTTTTTACGCGCTGTGACGTAGTGGCAACGGCATACGTCATGCCCGGGCCGAGATTCGACTAAACGGACATTGCGCATGCGCAATCTACGTCGGAGCCCGTTATGACGCAAGCTTGTTGCAACGACACTTCCCAAAAGGCAGAGGCTATCCACACAGATGCTCAGCGCATACTGGTAGGACTAATATTCGCTCTACCTAGGCTAAACCACTTTACTGGTACTACACAAAACAGAACAATCTTTCATAGTATATCAGTGTACTATGTCTGTAATTCCATGATTGTTGTTCATAAAAAATATTTTAAAACATTCTTTGGAGTGATGTACTTATACGAATATAAAACAGTAAAAATGCAGATGTTGCAATATATGCTTGCTCTCTAAAACCGTGTATCTTGTTTACACTGTGTAACCAGGAAAAGTCATGTTTGGGGTGGGTACTATATGCGACATGTGTATGAGTAATGAGGATTTCATCCCAGATAGTTGTCTAACAAGTATGAGTACTTTTGAAAGTAGTCATATTTGTGATTGATACGAGGATATTGTAAAAATAAAACATAACATTTTTGGACTCAAGTTGTATTAAATCAGTAAAACCTGTTGCCAAATTCCGCCATTAGTTAAAGTCACACCTTCATAACCACCATAGCTCCCTGTCGTATACATAAATCTGTTGACAAATTAAATGCCTCTTATTGATTTTATATTGACCAGCATAATTTCTAAGGATTTAGGCACAGTAGAAGTTATATATTATTTACTAGTATTAACATCAGCATTTAATGGGACACTCAACAGAGCGTTTTTGTCCTCTATGGTGGAATCTATTATACTAGCATATTACAAGAACCTCTTGTGCATGGCAGCATCTATATATGTTTTGTCATAATGCATGCATGGGCATTGATTGGTGGGGGATGAGGGTGATCCCCCCACTTTTAGCTTTAGTGGGACAGCATAGGAAATGTCCCCTTCACCTCTTCATCCCAGACAAAATCTGTCTCCCTCTCACCTATCTTATAAGCCCCTACATAGATCTAGTAGCTAAAAATAATAAACTCACAATATGAAATTCCCACTACCCAGAGGAAACATCGACTAGATAAATTGCTTGGTTGAAAACAGAATGCAACTTGATATACTTCAGTATATTAATAGGATGCTTATCACGTGTGGCTAAAACAGTGGATTCCTGCACTTTGTGAAACTTAGTGCTATTTGAGTGATGAAAAATGTCTGTGTCAAGACAGGATTGGGAAGTCCTAGACAGGCACCCCTGTAGCCTCTGCACCTTGTCACTCTATGCATCAGGCAACCATAGGTCCTCAGTCTACATTTTCTGTGATTGAGGGCAGGCCATGATCCTCGAGGCTCCCCTCTGCTACTCGAATGTTATTTACAATTATAAAATTGCGTTGATCATACAATTTGTTTCACAGTCACAATATTCAAATACACGTAGCCAACATAACTATTTAAAATAACATACAATATAGTCAAGTAGTCAACATAACTATTTTAAATAGCATACAATAAACACCATTGTTTATTTTATAATTAGTAACAGACCAACAATAAATGATTATATGTTATTTTACTAAAAACAATGTGATATGCATTCAGATGATGCTTAAATATATATATATATATATATATATATATATATATATATATATATATATATATATATATATATATGTACATGTATATATATATATATATACATATATATATATATATATATATATATATATATATATATATATATATATATATACATACACAACATCTGAATGCATAACATTGTTTTTAGTAATATAACATATATATATCATATCTTTTAGTAATATATATATATATATATATATATATATATATATATATATATATATATATATATATATATATATATATATATATATATATATATATATATATATATATATATATATATATATAATATATATATATATAATATATATATATATATATATATATATATATATAATATATATATATATATATATATATACCCACACACCGAGTTTGCTTGGTTGCCGGATGGCCGCCCCTGCAATGTTAAATCCTGGCTACGCCACTGGACTGAAGGTACGTTTTACAAGATTTACACCAGGCGTTTACATGCATTTGTTCGTGGGGAGGTAGCAATTAGCCATCTCCCAATAAAACGAAGCAGGACACCGCGGCTGTGCACACGGGCGTCGATCGGTGGGGGACGGGGGGGACGCGTCCCCCCACACTTTTCAGGGTGGGGGACAGCATAGGAATTGTCCCCCCCCCCCCACTTTTCAGTTCAGAAAAATTGCGAGGCATATAGCCTGACTCAACACTCCTCTCTGTTAAGAGCCGCTACATAGGACTAGCTTCACAATAAACTCGCGATATGAAGTTCAGCTAAATTATTTATCGCAAATTAATACGAGGCAAACAAGTTGTTTTGCTGCTAGTGCGCCATAATCCGTGATAGTTATTTAAACAAACGTAACATTTTAGACAACTCTTCACAGTAATCATCACAGGAGAGTTATCGAACAGCCGTGGCATTTTTACCAAAAATGCTTTGTTATTTCGCTGCACACTGATGATTTTTAATTTGTCGCGCATACGCAGAAAGGCCAATCGGAAAGTTTATAACTTATAAGAGAGCGGTGGAGTAGTGGTTACCACCTCCGCCTCTGCCGCCGGCGGCACGGGTTCCGTCCCTGGTACCGGCAGTTGTGATATAAAAATCTGGCTCTCAACATTGGGGACTGTGTATCCTTCGTGAATCGGAGAATCACGTTAATGTCGGTCCCGTCTCAATTTGGGACGTCAAAGAACGACTGAGGACGACAAGCACCATGGCAGTGACCATCCTCAGCGACTCCTGCGTTAGCCCAAGATTGGGCTGTTTGGAGTTAATAACCTGAGAACCTGAGAACTACCGGAAATTTGTAAGCCGCTGCCGGGCGCTATCAGTTTGCAACATTGTGTTGATATTGTTAATAGGCTCTAGCCATCAAGCACATTTAAACACCCCTCGCCTGCTTGATGCTTATCGCCTACGACAGAAGTGGCGGATACCTGCACTTTGTGTAACCTTTCCCATTTGTGTGATGACAAAAGTCTTTGCCAAACTGTTGGATTGGGAAGTTCTACACAGGCACAGCATGGGCTTCGATCGGTGGGGGACGCTGACCACCCCACGGCCTGAGGGGGGGGGGGTCAGCATAGGAAATGTCATCATACTTTTCAGTTCATAAAACAAATGTATAGGCATATATAGCGAGACTGATCACTTAAAACTCTCTTAAAACCCTACATCGGTCTAGTAGTAAAATTGATAATAAAATAAATTGCTTGGTTGGCCGCAGCCCGCAACTTTATCTAAGTCCAGTAAATATTCATCATGCCGGGCTCTGTCATTTTGCACCCTTGTATTGATATATTGATATATAGCCATCAAGCACATAATAGATTATTAATTTTTGTTTGCCCTGTCACCCCTTGGATTGCAGCCTGGTCGCCCTGGTGGATCTTTATATCGCCTACAGCGGAACCAGAGGATTTATGCACTTTGTGTAATGCCAGATTTCTTTGCCAAACGGTGGGATTGGGAAGTCCTACACAGGCAACCCTGTAAGCTCTGCATCTTGTCACTCTAAGAATTAGACAAGCACTGTTGGTTCCAAAGTCTACCCCCAAATGTTCAGTGATTGGGGTAGGCCATGGCCCCTCTTCAAATATATGTTGCCAACATAACTATTATAAATAGCATAACATAAAGGCTTTTTAGTTTAGAATTAGCACCAGACCAACAATGAATTATGTTATATAGTAAAACAAAATACTTATATGTATTTCAGATCATATATATATATATATTATACATGTCATATATATATATATATATATATATATATATATATATATATATATATATATATATATATATATATATATATATATAATATATATGTGATATATATATATATATATATATATATATATATATATATATATATATATCACATATTATAATATATATTATATGACATACATATTATATAAATATATATATTATGCATACATATATGTATATATAAATTGGTCCTCCGTTCCCCCCACTTTTGAAATCGGATCGATGCCCCTGGCTGTGCATATAGACAGCGCCACGCGCAGCCTATTGCTGTAGCCTCGATACTAATTATAACCTCGACTGAAGAAAACAACGCTCTAAATAACACAACACGTTCGAGTGAGTGAAAATGATCACATAAGTTAATCTATTTTTATTAAAGATATGTGTGATAACAATATTATATCAATACTTGACGTATTACTAACGGAAACTACGTTAGTAACAAAGGCGAATCCTGGACCGAATCGAATCTGGAACCGCTACCGTCGCGGTCCCAGATTCGGTCGAATCCTGGACTGGTCGAAACCTGGACCACCGCACCGCAATACCTAGGAAGATATTTGCGATCTATAAACTATATAAGAAAGTGTTTCAACGCTTCTATCCTAGGGTGCAGTTGAGCATATTGAAAGGGTGTCGCAAAAGTCCATAGCATTTATGGACTTTTGCGGCACCCTTTCAAAAAAAAGTGACAGACGAGCATTTAATTATGTTTCGTCCCTTTCATACGATGAAAAGGTCGAGACTTAATTAAATCCTCGTGTGTCACTTTTTTCGGAAGGTTTACTGCACTCGATGTCCGCGTCTCCATGCCAACAACGGTGGTTTCGTCGTAATTACATACGTGTTATTACGAAGTCATAACTGCACCGAGGTATTTGATAGATGATATTTACGGCGTGTGTAATAAACGATTAAATCATGCCTGCTTGCTTGCAATAAATCAACATCCAATTACACAGCATTTCCTTTAACACTCGATGCGATATTGTAATTATTGTTGGTTTTGCCAATAAATCATATTTAATTAATTACTCTAGATGGCAGCACTATAGTTGACCTGTTCTGAGAGCGTAGTGTGTACAATGAAAACAATTCAGCATCTTGAGATCGATCCATTTAGGTACTAACGCAGAGTATCGTGGCTAAATAAGAGTTCATCTAAATACCGTGAAATTATATTTAACCAACGAGAAACAAGAATAACTGCGGTCAAAGAAAGCTTGATGTGGCACGGGCAAGACACAATTACACTGCGTAAATCTGCAGTCCAAGTATACAAGGCAAACAAACATGTTTTGCAATACATTCCTATCTTTACATTTATATTTTGATCGAAATTCTACCCCCGGTTCCATGTTCGCACATGCGCATTCGCGAAATAAATTCCCTAAACCATGAACATTTATTTATGTATGTTCACGGTAAACTGGCCGACCAAACTGTACTTAATAACCCAGGAGTATAGGTCGTTATCTGAACGTTGAGACCACGACATATTTATGTTAGTTGGAAGTTTTGGGTATACCATAGCTAAGTGCAATTTAAGAACACACTAAACCGTTCTGTTCAGAAGTGTACCAACACATTGAACTATCGATGCATTGCGACTGTTGATATCGCGATGCAGTACCATCAATGGTGAATTAAATTAACGGTAGTTATCGGCGATGGCTCAGTGAACTATTGACAGGGACAGCCGGATTACTTGTGTCGCTGACAAATACTATTCACCCACAAGTGATTTTTCATCTTCGTTACGTGTATATATATATATGTATATATATATATATATATATATATATATATATATATATATATATATATATATATACATACATATATATATATATATATATATATATATATATATATATATATATATATATATGTATATATATAT
>OZ024865.1:13447028-13454528 GCA_964017155.1 Oasisia sp. SBJ-2009
TATTTGTGGAACGTTGATATTTTTTAGGTAAATTGATTTTGAAACTTTGCGTCTGAATGATGGTAGTATGGGTGAAATGTCATTGTATTTCACGTTGAGCTACGTTTCTGCTCATTTCTCTCGCAAACGTCGTGGGTTGTGATTATCGTCTACATGCACCGTCTTCGTCGGTTTGCGATGGCACAACGTTCTTGGACTGTAGATATACAACAGCAGGTTTCTTCTATAGTTGTTTTGCTGCATCGATGACACTACTGCAGTACATTTTATAATAGTTATGTGTTCTTGATGATCTCTAATATATACTTATGTCCAGTTATGCACCAAAGCTGAATGTTACACTATCATAATTATGTCTTAATTAAGATGTGTTCTAATGCATTCTTTATACGTTCGTGAATGGTAATATTTCTATGCCGTCACGCAGTAGAATGTGTTGAATCCTTATGGATTAAAACCCATAGTAACCCATAAGAGGATATATGATATCAAAACAAAATGGTAAAGATTGAAATCACGAGACAAGACGGTTGCTATGGTGACGACACATTAAGTGTCTGCACAGTGCAATGCCCTAGCAACGAGCACAGGTACATCTAAGTCAGAGATAATACCAATGATTGTTTGCACGGTGCAATGCCCTAGCAACGAGCACAGGTACATCTAAGTCAGAGATAATACCAACGATTGTTTATTTAGCACCGTAGACACTGCATACCATATCAAAGGCAAATTGGAATTCCGAACAGGTGTATGTACACAAATTAACTTCGGTCACTCGCCAATTATTGCTATTATTGCAATATGTAATTACTGCACTGTGGTTTGTTCGCAACTTATATCAGTTAAAGCGTGCAGTGATTACACAGAAAGATCTGGCCAGTGTATATGTTAGTGTGGTGAGACCAGTAACGTTAGTGTGCCATACAGGACATGCATATTCTAGAACTGTTCTAGAATATGCATGTCCTGTATGGCACACTAACTTGCCCCAATATTTGTCCGACAATATTGGAGTTATACAAAAAGGGCATTAAAATGTATTTTTCCTGGATTGGGTTACGCGGAGATACTAAGACGTGTTAACCTGGATACGTTGAATGTAAGACGGGAGAGCATTTGTCAACAATATCTTGATAACATTAAAGTCGGCACACATAGATTAAATTATCTGCTGCCTGACAAAAGACATACCGAGTATAATATTAGACAAGCAAATGTGTACCCGTTACCAGTTACTAGAACGAATAGATTCCGTAACTCCTTTATACCGTGGGCTTTATACAACCGTCAGTAAAAAGGCTATTAATACGGTATGATTTGCGGTATCAAATGTAATTCTATTGTATTTGTATGATGTTTTGATGAGTTAATTGTAACCTGTTGTACTGTCAATCCAACTCAGTTGAGTTGCTAATAAAACTTGTGTTATTATTATTACAACTTTAAGTCGACGCCTTGAAGCTTGTTTGTTCACTTTGGGGGAAACACCGACGTCATAGTTAGCGGTAGTTTCCGATACAATATTTTAAAATTACTTCCCTGTAGTCGTTGATCTTCTGATAGACTGATTAATTGGTCAGACGTGGACGGCAGTGAATGGAGAGAGCCTATTGTGACACGACGCACGAGAATCAGCACCAGGAATAAAGACTCGAGTGCGACTCGCTTTGGCGGCCGAATCACGGCGCCTGGTATGAATTTAATAACACGGCACCCGCCAGAGAAGTAGAAATCCCTGGTAAATAAGAAACCTTTGACTAGCACTACGCCCGGACGAGTGGTTATTTTCCACTTGAGATCTGATATTTTATACTGAATAAAACAATTACGCTATAGCGTCACGTATGAAATTGACACGTGTCGGTTTATTTTATGTTGAAGGAGTATTACAGGTCAACACACGAATTTGCATTAACAGGTCGTATTTTGTCCATCGAAAGTGGGGCCTAGGGATGTTTCATGCGGACGAGTAACACATTATGGCTACTAGTTCCCCAGTCGGTGGGTTATATCCTTAATTTCGACCCCTACATATGCCAATTGAGCAATCCGTTGAGGCTCGACAAAAGATGTACTGGGGGGACAAACCATATGTCTGCCCCCCCCCCCGCCCAGATAAATTCCTTTGCAGGTTTAGTTCCTTAATTAAGCATATTATAAATAAAAAATAAATAAATAAAACATGCTAACCATGTCCTTCGTATGGTGCGTCATACTGTGTTAGATACGTCATTTCCTTAGCTTCTCGCTTGTTCCTATCCCGCCGCTGCACGTCGCTACTAGTCGTCAACGCACGCGTCACTAACATAGCGGCTTCAAGGAAACCTCACCAAAATTGCCTAGATAAAGTTGTACCCTTAACAAATCAACACAATACGGTTAATGGAACTGGTTTTTTGTCAAACTCATGGAAAAAGCTCGAATGTATGCAAATCCACGTCAGGATTCAAGGTTGTATATTTTCGAAGGATTGAAGGTAAGAGTAATACCTTAGATCTAGGGAAGACCGGAGCTAGTTGTAACACAGACAACACATTTCAGGATTGCGGGCAGGTTTCTTAACCGACCGAAACTTTCTTCATGCTAAAGGGTTCCCATATATCTTCCGCAGATAAGTGGTGCGTAATTAAATGCCTGGCTTACTACAAAGTTGTGGCATAATGAGTTATATGAGGTGTCCTAAAGCGTTACAAGTTACCCCGGTACGGTAGTACCTCTTTTCGTTTAAAGTGGCGTACCCTTATGGCGTGTCTACGGATTCACGTGATATTACACGCGGCATGCTCAAATCTATTGATGAACATGCTGTCGTCTTGCAGAATAATTTGCAGTAGCATTTGTGTCTGCAAGCCTCTGTTACAACTTACCCGTGCTACAGCTAGCCCCGGTCTCCCCTACAGCACGGTGGACTAGTCAGTCTTTGTGCACGGAGCGGAGATGTGGGCACTGAAGAGAAACGAAGATCTCTTCCTGAAACGAACTGAGATGAGGAGATGATTAGACGGGCGATGAACATCTAACTGATTGAATATGACACAAAGAGGAAGTGCGACAGGCAGCTGGAGTTGATGAAATAGAAAGACATTTGAGAAATGTCCGGCTTCGCTGGTATGGCCACGTTCAGAAAAGTGAAAGACCACTACCTGAAAATGCTCAAGAATTGCCAGTCCCTGTGAAAAGAAAACGGGGAAGATTAACAAAAAGATGGAAGGGAAGACCTGGAGGTGACAGGCTGAAGGAGGAAGCCGGGAAAGACTGTAACAAGCGGCGACAAATCGTACACTCCTTAATAGAAGTAAATACATTTATTCCGTGTTCTCTTCAATCTGTCAGCATTTACAGTTTACAAGTTCGAAGCCATGATTGTGTCTTTGATTACAAATGATGTTGCACATAATCTGTATTTCAAATGCACGGTACCACAGGGAACTTATCTTAACAAAGGCTTGACTCTTGGGCTACTCGTTCAGAAAAATATATACTAAAGTGTGAATGCATAGAAAATGTCACGTCGATATGGTTGATGAATATCACGGTTATGCAAACGTGACGCGTGTGTTGGGAAAAACCGAGCGGTAGTTCCCGATACAATATTTAACGATTACTTCCCTGTACTCGTTGATCTTTCTGATAGATTGATTAATTTGTCAGCCGTGGTCCGCAGTGAATGACGAGGAGAGCCTATTGTGACACGACGCACAAGATTAGTACTGTGCAAATAACAGCGCCATTGAAGGCGTTTAGTTGAGCGGAGGGTTTACGGAACACTTGTTCCCATTGGAGAACCATTGGAGGCGTAGGCTGAAATATCTCCCTGGAACGCGTCAAGGAGTTGCGACGTACCACTGAAGGTAAGAAAGCCTGGCAGGAATCTAGACATGTCGCTGAGTTGTCAATCTGGAACGGTGTCGTGTTAACATGTGAACGTATCCTGTACGTTCTAGGGTCTACATGCCATTAACGCTTGTAGGTCTATAGAATTTATGTACTTTGACTCCGTTGTACCGGTCTTGTTTCGGGTGGAATGTTATTCGTTTTGTAGCTGTATTTACACACAATCTTCTATTACATATCTTGTCTGATAACGACAATTATTTTTATCGTATTGTTGTTGCATTTTTAAAACTCGTTATCTTCTCTACTACTCTTTTGTGCTATATCTGCGACGGCCCTAGCTACATCAGTCTAGGACGAATGCATGGATGAGGGTGGAAGAAGTAATTTATCCACGTTGTCATACTAATGTGCGTTAAAGTATGTCGATATGGAAACATCTAAGGATCTTTCTTGCGCTTGTGATATTGACAATTATGACCGACCCCTTAGGTATTTCTATACCGACATACTTTAATGATTATTAGTATGAAAATGTGGATTAATCGGTCCATCCAACCAGTAATACTCTATATCATATTTTATTTAATATTTACGTATCTTACACGTCTATATTAAGACATTTGCGTGAGAGAACGTTTACGTTCTCGTAGCTTAAATTAAAGCTGTCAGAAAGTTCATAACGGTTAATGGTGCAAGATACGGAGTAATCTCAGCCCGGCAATACGGAAGGAAGCGCAATAAAAATGGTGCTTACTTCATTGGCCCCCACAGCATACGTGTCGAGACAAGACAATAGCGATCGGTGAAAATAATGCGAGAAGGAAGAAATGGGTCGTGGAGACAACGGTGAGACGACAATGATATGAAAGACAGAAAGCGACGATCCTATCAAGGCGTATCCCGTCCTATTTCTCAGGGGTGAAAATATGAAGACAACAATTGTGCTTTGTGTGTCCTTCGTGGCAATTGCCCCTTATTTCTGCAACCCCAATTCTAAATAGTAGTTAACTGTATTCGTTAATTCTGTTTATGCCCCACATACATTTCTATCCTATTTTATATCATGATGTTGCTAGTTTATTATCAACACTTTATCGCACGTGCGTGTGTGCAAGTTCGATTTTTCATTGTGCTTAATTCTACCTTCCCAAATCGTATGTACTTTCCTAAATTCTGCTATTAATCTTGTATCAATATCTAGCCATATAACCATAACGGAAACTTAAATGCCTTGTAACTAAATAATCATAATAATTGTAAAACTTCTATTACGCTAAATACTTTAAAATATTCAAGTTCTAATGCGCAACAAACAAAATCTTTTAGCTAGTCATACATTGGGGCAGGCAAAAATTGTCATTGGGGCATGGAACCACCGAAATTCTATGGTGGAAAAGCAATTTCAAACAAATACGTTTACAATTTCTTACAAAAGGTGTCTATAGTTTCATAAGATTTAATCGCAATAGGGAGTTGATTCCATAGCACCAACCAACAAATCAGCTGACAGCATGAATCGAGTGAATTCTTTGCAACCTGTCGAAACCTGAGCAACTCGTTTCTCTCAGCAGTTCACTGAATTGTATAAACAACCACATGGAGTCGGCAGCTTTTGTGTAGTATTTGCAGCGTTGCTGAATGCTTGCAATACCATGAATGAAAATGTCTACCACAGGTGAAATGCGAGAAGCGTTGACCGTGTGCATCTTCAAGTCTTCAAGCATTTACTGCTAAAAAGTGGTATTTCACTATCCTGAAGTTGTAGCGTGACTGTGCGCTAAAATGATAAGTTAATAAAA
The DNA here is from genome assembly GCA_964017155.1 of Oasisia sp. SBJ-2009. Taxonomy (NCBI): domain Eukaryota; kingdom Metazoa; phylum Annelida; class Polychaeta; order Sabellida; family Siboglinidae; genus Oasisia; species Oasisia sp. SBJ-2009. The sequence continues at coordinate 13,452,668 of OZ024865.1, forward strand.
TAAATATGACAAATAGATAAATACAATTAACTCTACATTAAGTGTACATTAAAGCGATGAATACATAAATAAAATAAATATAATAAATAGATAAATAAATTATTTGTTCATTGAATTTCACGGTCATGCAATATAAAGGATACGACACTGTTAGCTAAAATAATAAGTTAATAAAATATTAGAATAAATAGATCAATAAAATTATTATTACATTAAATAAAAAAAAATAAAGTCATTCCATGATTAACACTAAAACAATCTACTATAATATCAATGTCTGAATGACTGGGATGGCGGCTCTCTGGAACACCTCTGTGGTAGATGCGGTGACAGCTTCCTCGGTAAGTGCGTTCCACAGTGGAATACAGCGTACGTAGAATGACTGCTGGTAGGGCGTGCAAGTGGCAGGTAGGGTTCGTAGTTTGTGCTTGTGTTGGCGTCTGGTGCGCGCATCTGCTGTGGTGATGATGACAGGCAAGCTGATGTGCATTAGTCCGTGGTGAATGAAAAAAAACATAGTGGCATCTCTTATCTGCCTTCGTGTGTACAAGGAGTTCCACATCAGGTTAGTGCACATATCACTGACACTTGACGTTCTGCGGTAATCACCTGTGACAAAGCGCGCAGCGGATCTTTGTACGCGCTCTATTGTCTGAATGCCTGTCTTTGTGTGAGGTGCCCAGGCGCATTTGGCAAACTCGAGCGTTGGTCGCACAAGTACCTCGTATGCTGTTTGTCACACTTGCGGTGGCGCTGCATGCAGTATTCTTTTGAGTAAGCCAAGTGTCTTGCTGGCTTTGTTGATATGTGGTTGCCACGATAATTTTGTGTTGATGGTAACCCCCAGGTAGTTCTGGTTGTCAGTCCTTGGCATTTGTTGGCTCCCCATGAAGTAGTTATAGGCTGATATGTTCCTCTTTGTAGTAACCGATAAGACGGCACAGACAGCCATGTCTTTGCCTATGAGAGAAGTTTGTTCAGGTCAGACGCGAGTGTGAAATGGTCAGCGGGAGTATGTATCTGACGGTAAATAACACTGTCGTCTGCGAACATGCGCATTTGCGAAGACACTCATTCGGCGATGTCGTTGATTTATATTAAAAACAACATAGGGCCCAACACACTCCAGAGAGTACACCAGCTGACTGCGATGTTTGTCGGTTGACGACAACTTGTTGACTGTGAGAACACAGGAATGCACTGATCCGTGTATTGGTCTTTCCGCCTATCCCATAGTAACGGATCTTATGCAGAAGTTTATCATGTGGTACTTTGTCGAATGCCTTACTGAAGTCCAGAAAGATGACATCTGTTTGCGTCCTTTGATTAATTGAATAAGCTAGTTCGTGTATGATATCAACAAGTTGCTTCTCGCAAGATAAACCCTTTCGGAAGCCATGTTGATTTGGATGCAGTATATTGTTGTGATCTAGGTGACGACCAATCTGGCTGTATACAATATATAGATTCGACGACCGTCTACTCCGAGTCTGGACCCGCGCAACTCCAAAGGACGTTTGAAATATTTTTATGCACAACATCCAGGGAATCAGATATTTTGCACATTGATATACTTTGACATTTTTTTAATGTTTTTGTTGAGGCCGTAAATTCACTAGCCTCGTTATGACGACTGTTATTCTGACCTGTCACTTGTCCTCGACCTTCGAGGATATTGGCACATAAGAAGTCATCATCATTACTATTATTATTAGCCTCGATCCATCGCGGACGTACCGTTGTATATAGCTACTGTCAGTCTAGTTGTGTTCCTGATTACTAGTCAGGCTACGGGTGGCAAACACGTCTTTGAGCTACTGTCTACTTCACACTTGTCGTCCCTGGCCGCCTTTTGTAATTG
>OZ024865.1:13462028-13464528 GCA_964017155.1 Oasisia sp. SBJ-2009
CATTGGAGAAAGCATCCACTATATTCTGCATCTCATCAGCAGAGTGTGCAACCAGTGCACTGTCATCTGCGAATAGCAGCTCTCTCATCAGTATCCGAGTAGTCTTGGTCTTCGCTCTGAAGTGTGCGACGTTGAATAGGTCAGCGCTCTGTCTGGACTGTATGTAGACGCCATCCCCCATGTCTAGGAAAGCATCATCGAGCATTGCTGATATGAAGATGGAGAACAGCGTGGGGGCTAGTACACATCCTTGCTTGACCCCATTTGTGACACTGAACGATTCCGAGACTTCCCCTCCAACACTAACATTCGCCATCATTCCGGTATGTAGTGACTCGATCATTGTTGTGAACTTCTCTGGGCATCCATACTTCCTCAGTAGCTGCCATAGCCCGGTCCTCCCAACTGTATCGAACGCCTTACTGAAGTCTACAAATACCATGTACAGTGGTCGGTCCTGCTCAATGCACTTTTCTTGTAGTTGTCGGAGACAAAATATCATATCCACGGTGCTCCGGTTACCTCTGAAGCCACATTGAGTCTCTGGAACTACCTCTGGTGTTATGTGGGTAGATAGTCTGTTGAGTAGGATCCTGGCAAAGATCTTGCCTGCTATAGAAAGAAGAGAGATTCCTCTATAGTTCCCACAGTCTGTTCGATCACCTTTCTTGTAGATGGTTACAATGCTGGCATCCTTCCATGCTTGTGGTACAGAACCCACCTCCCAGGCATTGGTGCAGTCTGCTGAACAGATTGTCTCCTCCGTGCTTCCATACTTCTGCAGGAATTCCATCTCCTCCAGGTGCTTTGCCATCTTTCAGGCCGGCGATTGCTTTAGCCATCTCATCCATAGTTGGAATCTCATCTAGGCTTGTCTTGATAATGCGCTGCGGGATGTTTTCCAAAGCTTCGTGATCTATGTCTCCAGGGACGTTGAGTAGCTTCTGGAAGTGTTCACTCCATCTTGCCACAACTCTCTTGCTGTCAGAGAAGGTCTCCTTTCCATCTGCTGATTTCAGTTGAACAGGTCCCTTCTTTTTGGGTCCCTACACTTCCTTCAGTCCATTGTAGAAGCCCTTCATGTTGTTACTGTCAGCAGCTCTCTGCAGCTCCACTGCTTTCCTTTCCCACCAGTCTGACTTCAGTGCACGGGTATTTTTTGTAGCAGTCTACAGGCGTCTTTATATGCTGCAGTGGTGGATCTAGTGCTCCTGGTCTGCAACACTCTCTGGTGGGCTTGGTCTCTTCTGCTCATGAGAGTTTGTAGGTCCTGGTCGTTGGGGTCGAACCAGTCCTGGTGTTTTCTGTCTGGCTTGCCAAGATATGTCTTGGCTGTATTGTACACGACATGCTGCAGAGCTGCCCATTCCTCGTCTGGTGTTGAGTTTCCTTCTCCTCCCATTGGGCGAGAGCACTGTCCATCTCCTGCTCAAAACTCTCCCTATGGCTGGTGGTACTTAGTTTTGCTGTGTTGAGCTTGGTCGGCTTACTTGTTCCTTGCCTGCTGTGCTTTTGTCGTATTCTGAAAGCCACTTTTGACCTCAGCATCTGGTGATCGGTCCAACAGTTTGCTCCACGCATGGCTCGGGTACTGTGGATGTCCATCTTATCGCGACACCTCGTGATGATGAAGTCGATCATATGCCAGTGTTTCGAACGAGGATGCATCCGGGTGGTCTTGTGTTCATCCTTCTGCTTGAACATGGTGTTCGTCACTATCAACTCGAACTCAGAGCACAGAGCCAGTAGAAGCTCGCCATTGGAGTTGCATTTCCCAATCCCATGTTTGCCCATGACCAAGGGCCACTTGTCATTGTCTCTTCCTATCCTCGCATTGAAGTCTCCTATCAGCAGTAGCTTATCTGTACGAGGGATGCCACTGAGCACACTTGCCAGCTGGCTGTAGAAGGCCTCCTTGTTTTCGTCTGGGTTTGTCATTGTCGGAGCATACACGCTGATAATTGTAGCAAAGTTGTCCTTGCTCAGAGGTAGTCTCATCGTCATGATTCTGTCACTTACTGGCCGTGGCATTTCTGTCAGCTTTGTGACGATATCCTTTTTGATAGCAAAGCCCACTCCGGCCTCCCTTCTTTCTCCTTCGGGTTTGCCACTCCAGAAGGAAGAGTATTCCAAGTCGTTGAGACTACCAGACTCTGAGAACCTTGTTTCACATAGGGCGGCGATGTCGATGTTGTATTTGGCAAGTTCCATTGCTACTAGTGCCGTACGTCTTTCTGGTCGGTTAGCTCCTTCTCGGTCGAGGAGAGTCCTGACGTTCCATTGTCCAATTGTCAGTAGTTGTCTTCTTTGTCTTCTTCTTCCTAGCTGATTTTTCACTGTCGATGGAAGATGAGGTCGAGCAGCGCGGTCCTTGGTAACCCGGGCGACGGCCGATCCGGTATCATGTTTCGTGCAGTTGTACATTTCATGGAAGCTGCTAGCAAAAATTGTTGAAGTGTCGCTGGCTTTTGCAAGTTACTAGCGACACTCTCTCGGGGAA
>OZ024865.1:13467028-13484528 GCA_964017155.1 Oasisia sp. SBJ-2009
ACTGGCGAAGCCAATCATTATGTTGACTCAGCGAACTTCGGGCCTTCGTCTGGGGTCAGCCAGTGCTAAAGTTCCATGTGAAACATCCCATTGCGATGATGGTATTGATTGCTCAAATACAAGGGGGACAATTTGTTGTTGACAGAGAGCGACGAGAATGGTCGTTATCACAGTTCGTGCCCTGTCCCCAAAAAACCGTACGCGGCGTGGACGAAGGACAAGCCGGACAAAAGTCCCGCTCTTCCCATTCTGCCGGCCATACACAGACGCCCGCCGCTGTGGCTGAAGGTAGGCACGTTTGCCAAGCAAATTTCGCATCCGAAAACGCCGCGCAATTAACTCACGACAGAACTGTACTTGAAAATTTGTTTTTACATCTATAGTTCTTATAATTCGATCGTTCGTTCGTTCGTTCGTTCGTTCGTTCGTTCGTTCGTTCGTTCGTTCGTTCGTTCGTTCGTTCGTTCGTTCGTTCGTTCGTTCGTTCGTTCGTTCGTTCGTTCGTTCGTTCGTTCGTTCGTTCGTTCGTTCGTTCGTTCGTTCGTTCGTTCGTTCGTTCGTTCGTTCGTTCGTTCGTTCGTTCGTCCGTCCGTCCGTCCGTCCGTCCGTTCGTTCGTTCGTTCGTTCGTTCGTTCGTTCGTTCGTTCGTTCGTTCGTTCGTTCGTTCGTTCGTTCGTTCGTTCGTTCGTTCGTTCGTTCGTTCGTTCGTTCGTTCGTTCGTTCGTTCGTTCGTTCGTTCGTTCGTTCGTTCGTTCGTTCGTTCGTTCGTTCGTTCGTTCGTTCGTTCGTTCGTTCGTTCGTTCGTTCGTTCGTTCGTTCGTTCGTTCGTTCGTTCGTTCGTTCGTTCGTTCGTTCGTTCGTTCGTTCGTTCGTTCGTTCGTTCGTTCGTTCGTTCGTTCGTTCGTTCATTTGTTCATTCATCCAATCACTCATTTATGTATTTATTTATTATTACTATTTTCTATTTTAATGTTTGCATTTTCGCAGCATGATCTCGTTATTAATTTGGACTACATACATAATCTTATAATACATGTTCGAAATAATTGTTTTGATTGTTTTAGGAAGTGAACCTAACTAAATAAATCATAAACATTATTCGTATTTTGTCTCAGCGAGATTTGGCAGTTAAGCAACGTAAATTATCGATACACGTTAACCTTTATACCAGTTTGTCTCGATCAGAAAGTAAAAACATTTATTAGAGTTGGGCAGGATGAAATTGGCATTTTCAGCAGCCTCTCTTTGGTATTGTTACAAAATAGCGTTGTGCCCCAATATAAAATACTAATTACTGTTTAAAGCAGTTTACGTGGAGAGTGTTGTAAGGTTTAAAACAGTAAAGGCAAAAATTGTAATATTATCGTCTCTCTCTCTCAGAGTAACGAATGGTTGAATCATCCCCATCTGTCACGTGACAACCGGATCTACCTGTGGAATATCGCGCATGCGTACGACGTTGCGAGGATGAATCAACTGAAGCAGTTGCAGTATTCGGACCTCTTGCTGCACCAGCAGTACCTGGGTACTGTGACGTCACTTACGTTATCATAACACTCACTCACTCACTCACTCACTCACTCACTCACTCACTCACTCACTCACTCACTCACTCACTCACTCACACACACACTCACTCACTCACTCACTCAATCACTCACTCACTCACTCACCCACCCACCCACCCACTCACTCACTCACTCACTCACTCACTCACTGGGTCACTATCTAAATCACCCACTCATTCACTCAATCACTCATTCACTCATTCACTCATTCACTCAGTCACTCATTCACTCATTCACTCAGTCACTCAGTCACTCAGTCACTCAGTCACTCAGTCACTCAGTCACTCAGTCACTCAGTCACTCAGTCACTCAGTCACTCAGTCACTCAGTCACTCAGTCACTCAGTCACTCAGTCACTCAGTCACTCAGTCACTCAGTCACTCAGTCACTCAGTCACTCAGTCACTCAGTCACTCAGTCACTCAGTCACTCAGTCACTCAGTCACGCAGTCACGCAGTCACGCAATCACGCAATCACGCAATCACGCAATCACGCAATCACGCAATCACGCAATCACGCAATCACTCACTCAGTCACTCAGTCACTCACTCACTCACTCAGTCACTCACTCATACACTCACACACTCACTCACTCACTCACTCACCCACTCACTCATTCACTGGGTCACTATCTCAATCACCCACTCATTCGCTCATTCGCTCATTCGCTCATTCGCTCATTCGCTCATTCGCTCATTCGCTCATTCGCTCATTCCCTCACTCGCTCACTCGCTCACTCGCTCACTCGCTCACTCGCTCACTCGCTCACTCGCTCGGTCGCTCGGTCGCTCGGTCGCTCGGTCGCTCGGTCGCTCGGTCGCTCGGTCGCTCGGTCGCTCGGTCGCTCGGTCGCTCGGTCGCTCGGTCGCCCGGTCGCCCGGTCGCCCGGTCGCCCGGTCGCCCGGTCGCCCGGTCGCCCGGTCGCCCGGTCGCTCGGTCGCTCGGTCGCTCGGTCGCTCGGTCGCTCGGTCGCTCAGTCACTCAGTCACTCAGTCACTCAGTCACTCAGTCACGCAGTCACGCAATCACGCAATCATGCAATCACTCACTCAGTCACTCAGTCACTCAGTCAGTCACTCAGTCACTCAGTCACTCACTCACTCACTCACTCAGTCACTCACTCATACACTCACACACTCACTCACTCACTCACCCACTCACTCATTCACTGGGTCACTATCTCAATCACCCACTCATTCACTCATTCGCTCATTCGCTCAGTCGCTCAGTCGCTCATTCGCTCATTCGCTCATTCGCTCAGTCGCTCAGTCGCGCAGTCGCGCGCTCGCTCGCTCGCTCGCTCGCTCGCTCGGTCGCTCGGTCGCTCGGTCGCTCGGTCGCTCGGTCGCTCGGTCGCTCGGTCGCTCGGTCGCTCGGTCGCTCGGTCGCTCGGTCGCTCGGTCGCTCGGTCGCTCGGTCGCTCGGTCGCTCGGTCGCTCGGTCGCTCGGTCGCTCGGTCGCTCGGTCGCTCGGTCGCTCGGTCGCTCGGTCGCTCGGTCACTCAGTCACTCAGCCAGCCAGCCAGCCAGCCAGCCAGCCAGCCAGCCAGCCAGCCAGCCAGCCAGCCAGCCAGCCAGCCAGCCAGCCAGCCAGCCAGCCAGCCAGCCAACCAACCAACCAATCAATCAATCAATCATTTACCCACTCCAGCACGCACTTCTGGTGCTGTTACGGGTTCGGTGTTTTTGTTACATTATACATTTCATTTCACTTCTTTGACAATCTTATTTTTTTAAATACACGTCTAATGTGTAGTATATTATAAATATTATTACTATTATTACTACTATTAGTACCATTATCACTGTTATTATTATGGCTATTATTACTGTTGTTACTGTTATTACTATTTATATGTAACTATTGTCCAGGGTTCCACTCGACGGGCGAGTACGAGAAGTACAAGCGGTACATCGACGGTCCGAGGAAGCGTCAATTCCGCAACATGATCGAGGGGGTCCGCAGAGAGCCTCGCAGAACGAAATCGCCGCCAAACAAAGGTGTGGAAGCGGTGGATGCACACCCCGGTAAAGCCACACCTATCAAAAAACGCGACAAGAACATGGTGACTGTGGAAAAGCCTATGTCTGTGAGAAGTGACGAAACTGCATCTGTAGAAGGAGGAAATGTTGTGGAAGCGGTAGATGTACACCCCGTTAAAGACACATCTCTCGAAAAAACCGACAAGAACATGGTGACGGTGGAAAACGCTACGTCTATGGGAAGTGTCGAAACTGCATCTGTAGAAAGAGGAAATGGTGTGGAAGTGATACAGGGAGGTGGCACAGTGGAAGTGAGGGTAAATAGACAAAAGGGGATAAAGGCCGTCGACCCAACCCGCGAAATAAGTGGTAGTAGCTCGAGTATAATGGAACACGACACAACCCAAGCAGTAACGGGGGTAGCGGGAGATGGCGAGTCAGCCAGGGACGTGTTAGAAATGCAACCAACGGAAACATCCTCACCACAAGGTGACGTCGCAGAGAGCGGACTGACTTATTCCGGCCCCGAATCGGTGACCGGAAGTGGCCGCAGCATGGAGTCAAGTCGACAGTCCGAGTCAAAGATACGGTCTGTGCCGAGACTACAGGATAAGACAGAGGCAGCGAACGACAGCGGAGGCTCCGGTTCGACAGAATCCTTTGCTGCGGCGACTTTGACTGGCGTGACAGCGGAGGACATGGCGAGGCTAAACGCCGCGGAAGACGCTCTCTCGTTCGGGACAACGTCGTCGAACCCGGTGAACGGAGGTGAGTACACGGCAACACGTAACGTGAGTACATCGATTTGATGAAAAGTAGTGTTCTATATGGTAAAAGTCGAATTGTGTTTGGTAGATACATCCTTTTTGCAGCCATTGTAACGTTTCTTTGATTTCCCGCTAGGTTTTTGAAGTTTTGGTGTTGACAATTTCAAACATTAATTAGCCTCCATTCACACCAGTGATGTTTAAATTCGTGAAATTCTCATAATTGTTTCTCCCACTATCCAATATCTAATTTGACTCCCGTTCTTGTCAGCTCCAATCATCCGGTGATTGCCCATGTTGACACATGTAGGCCGAAGTACACCTGTATTCATACGCGCCTCGTCACTGTCTCACAAATGTCAACTCTGATGCCATGCTACATAGAAATATCATTTCTACTCAATGAGTTCCTACATTCAATGCTTCTAGAAATGTACACAAACGACACAATGCAAGTCTTTTGAGCAGGACGGATACCATTTGATGGTATATCCCTTGCTGTCTAGGTGGCTACTGTAGAAAGTCATGAAACGACACCCGGCCAATCACTGCCCGTATAGGTCCTCATAACGAGGCTGACTATTAAATGTTCACGTCATTGGCCACTGTGAAAGACCTGCTTCGAATACGTCACACATTATTTCCATTAAGACCTGTATCATTACCATTCGTACACTTATTTGTTTTGTTCTGGTATCAGACTGGACAGTGGTCATCCAACACTCTATATTATATTCTCCTTCAGCTGAGGAAGAGGCTACCGAAACGGTTGAATAGTTCGGGAAATCCGGCTAATACCGAAGTTGTCCGAGTTTCACCGACAAAAAGATCGATGTCTTCCGACCACTGTTTCAGCCCCAGCAAAGACAGAAGAATATAATCATCATGTTATAAAGTATAACTGATTATAATATATACTCATATGTGGACTGTATTTAAAATTATTTACAGCGTGTATAACCATTTAGTCGGCGGTGTCTACAATATGAAACTTATTTGATCTGATCTTCTTCGTTACAATTAGGTTAGGGCCGTACGGCTATATATTATCGTAATGATAAGACAATTTGCATTAACTTTGGGAACGGGAATAATGTAACTTTTCAGAATGTACTGCAGAATCGTGTTGAGACATGTTGTACATAAAAAAACTTGGAAAACAACAGTTTTTGTGTTCATAAGTTTACACCTAAACCTTGCACAACAACGCGTCGGCTGTCATTCGCCAGGGGGAGCTGTCGTCTATCGCTGTTCCTACAGGTAGTGCTTACTGCTAACCACCCACGTACAAGTGCCCATTTTTGGTTGCTTTTATGTGGAATAAGGTATAGGTTTAGGTTTAGATGTAGGTGTAGGTGTAGGTGTAGGTGTAGGGTTAGTGTTTGTGTTTGTGTTAGGGTTAGGGTTATGGTTTACGTTTGGGTTAGGGTTAGGGTTAGGGTTAGGTTGAAAGTACTTTTGACAAGATTGACATTAGGTGTTTTACATGCATTTAATAGGCACTTGTACGTAGGTAGTTAGCAAGAAGCCACTACCTTTCCACATCGGTGGTGGACAGGGTGGCAATATATGACGCTCTGTTCCAATCGCCTCACGAGTGTCTATCGTGAATACGACTTGTTGAACTCAAAAGTTCAGAAGCAGTTATAAATGTATTTAATTGGATCTTGCAGGGTCACGACGTCTTATTTATGCTACGCACGAGCGCGCTGGATTCAGCATGGATTAGTGCCGGAGTTAGACCCGTTCTTAGGCCGCGTTCGATCTTGTGGCAACAAATTTCAATGCATCTTATCTACTATAATATTGACGTTATAGTATAACGCGATTATTATTATTTAAAAGACAAATCTGCATGAAATAACTTCCGGTGGGTTTTCCTCTGCGGAGGAGTTCGCGGTGTTATGGTCGTAGTGTTTCCTGATTAACTCGTTACTAAACTCAACGTATGACGTTGATATTAGTATTATCGTTTAAGGATATGTGTATATGCGAGAACGCGGGGGCAAGGAACGCAGCTGCACTCTTGAAATTTCGGTAGGGGGCAGACAAGTCCGAAGTAACGCTGAGACGAGTTCAAAAATGTGTGAAGAGTGCGTATACACACACGCAAGCACACACATACACGCACATGCACATGCACATGCACACGCACACGCACACGCACACGCACACGCACACGCACACGCACACGCACACGCACACGCACACGCACACGCACACGCACACGCACACGCACACGCACACGCACACGCACACGCACACGCACACGCACACGCACACGCACACGCACACGCACACGCACACGCACACGCACACGCACACGCACACGCACACGCACACGCACACGCACACGCACACGCACACGCACACGCACACGCACACGCACACGCACACGCACACGCACACGCACACGCACACGCACACGCACACGCACACGCACACGCACACGCACACGCACACGCACACGCACACGCACACGCACACGCACACGCACACGCACACGCACACGCACACGCACACGCACACGCACACGCACACGCACACGCACACGCACACGCACACGCACACGCACACGCACACGCACACGCACACGCACACGCACACGCACACGCACACGCACACGCACACGCACACGCACACGCACACGCACACGCACACGCACACGCACACGCACACGCACACGCACACGCACACGCACACGCACACGCACACGCACACGCACACGCACACGCACACGCACACGCACACGCACACGCACACGCACACGCACACGCACACGCACACGCACACGCACACGCACACGCACACGCACACGCACACGCACACGCACACGCACACGCACACGCACACGCACACGCACACGCACACGCACACGCACACGCACACGCACACGCACACGCACACGCACACGCACACGCACACGCACACGCACACGCACACGCACACGCACACGCACACGCACACGCACACGCACACGCACACGCACACGCACACGCACACGCACACGCACACGCACACGCACACGCACACGCACACGCACACGCACACGCACACGCACACGCACACGCACACGCACACGCACACGCACACGCACACGCACACGCACACGCACACGCACACGCACACGCACACGCACACGCACACGCACACGCACACGCACACGCACACGCACACGCACACGCACACGCACACGCACACGCACACGCACACGCACACGCACACGCACACGCACACGCACACGCACACGCACACGCACACGCACACGCACACGCACACGCACACGCACACGCACACGCACACGCACACGCACACGCACACGCACACGCACACGCACACGCACACGCACACGCACACGCACACGCACACGCACACGCACACGCACACGCACACGCACACGCACACGCACACGCACACGCACACGCACACGCACACGCACACGCACACGCACACGCACACGCACACGCACACGCACACGCACACGCACACGCACACGCACACGCACACGCACACGCACACGCACAGGCGTGTGAACTAAAACAAGAAAACGGGGGCAATGTAGTCGTAGAATGTTGGGGCAAGATCACTACGGTCAAGTGTAGGGCAGTGTAGGCCCCGCGGCGATGAACATGTTCTAAGAGATCCTTCTGTCTTCGTGTTCCGGTGTGTGTCTTGATCGAGACGACAGCGGATATGACAAGACCAGAAGTGAAATGTCTGGAGTGCGCGCAAGACATCTGGGATGGCGGAGTGGCGCTGAATCTCCGGCGGTCCTTGCCCCCTCCCTCGGACAAATTTATTCCCGCGTCACTGGTTATATGCATAGTCGTCTAATCTTCCCCGATTCGACACGTAGGACGAGAAATCAGCCACCAACGCTTTATTCTGACGAAATCAACAACAAACCGACTAGAAACTAAATGCGACAAGATGAGGCCGACGAGGGGCCGGGTTGATAGTAATGGTGAGGGAAAACTGTAATCAGAAGACAGCCCAAGAGTTGACGAGAAGAAGAAGACCCCAAAAGACATATATTTTCAAAGACGGTAGGCGTTAATCAGGATTCATCTGTACTATAATAGAACAATGCTAAACACATACGCGTTGTTCAACTGTGTTGATCCCTCGAAGCTATTCTAACAGTAAATAACGAGGCCATAACAGTTTATTACCTTCCGTTACTATGCGGTGAGTGCAACATATCGTGGTAAAGTAAAACTTTAATAACTCTTTAACTTACCAAGTCGCTGGTGGCTTCGTCATCGTCTGAGCCAAATGTCCGGCGGTGTAACGGGTTTGTGTGCTACCAACAGTACTGTGCAGTCACATTCCGGGTTAATCCATAAAGACGTAACGTGAGTCGTTTGCAAAGCACTGATAGAAGTGGTGGCAATGGCGCTTCCTTTCAGTTACGTGACTTCCTTTTAATATTGATTTACAAATTTGCCGCCGCGCGTCGCGATTACAGTGCGTTTTCTTCGAGTCGAAAACTGGTTTTAAGAATGGTTTATTTATTTATTAATGAGCCAAGATTCACACTAGAATAATAATAATAATAATAATAATAATAATAATAATAATAATAATAATAATAATAATAATAATAATAATAATAATAATAATAATAATAATAATAATAATAATAATAATAATAATAATAATAATAATAATAATAATAATAATCACAATCACAATCACAATCACAATCACAATCACAATCACAATCACAATCACAATCACAATCACAATCACAATCACAATCACAATCATAATAAATAATAATATTTACAAATCGCCGTATAACCAAGAAAAAAGGTGGACCTGCCAGTAGCCCTGCTATTTCATTGTGACCACGTCAGAGGACAGGGCAGTCCTCATTGGCTAAAATCTCTGCCCGCCCAAACCGATATCAACCTTTCCAAATTACGGGACCCTAGTTAAAAATATCAACCCTTCCAAATGACGGGTCCCTAGATAAATATATCAACCTTTCAAAATAACGGATCCCTAGATAAAGATATGAACCTCTCAAAATGACGGGTCTCTAGATAAAGATATCAACCTTTCCAAATAACGGGTCCCTAGATAAAGATATCAACCCTTCCAAATGACGGGTCCCTAGATAAAGATATCAACCCTTCCAAATGACGGGTCCCTAGATAAGATATCAAGCCTTCCAAATAACGGGTCCCTAGATAAAGATATCAACCTTTCCAAATAACGGGTCCCTAGATAAAGATATCAACCCTTCCAAATGACGGGTCCCTAGATAAAGATATCAACCCTTCCAAATGACAGGTCCCTAGATAAAGATATCAACCCTTCCAAATGACAGGTCCCTAGATAAAGATATCAACCCTTCCAAATGACGGGTCCCTAGATAAAGTTATCAACACTTCCAAATGACGGGTCTCTAGATAAAGATATCAACCCCTCCAAATGACGGGTCTCTAGATAAAGATATCAACCCTTCCAAATGACAGGTCCCTAGATAAAGATATCAACCCTTCCAAATGACAGGTCCCTAGATAAAGATATCAACACTTCCAAATGACGGGTCTCTAGATAAAGATATCAACCCTTCCAAATGACGGATCTCTAGATAAAGATATCAACCCTTCCAAATGACAGGTCCCTAGATAAAGATATCAACACTTCCAAATGACGGGTCTCTAGATAAAGATATCAACCCTTCCAAATGACGGGTCTCTAGATAAAGATATCAACCCTTCCAAATGACGAGTGTCTATATAAAGAAAACCCGAGTGGTAGTTCCCGATACAATATTTTATGATTTCTTCCCTGTAGTCGTTGATCTTCTGATAGACTGATTAATTGGTCAGACGTGGACGGCAGTGAATGGAGAGAGCCTATTGTGACACGACGCACGAGAATCAGCACCAGGAATAAACATTCGAGTGCGACTCGCTTTGGCGGCAACTCACGACGCCTGGTATGAATTCAATAACACGGCACTTAGCCCCTGAACGCGGCGACGGATTAGCGCTGTGCAAATAACACCGCCACTGAAGGCGTTTAGTTGAGCGGTCTGGGTTTACGGAACACTTGTTCCCATTGGAGAACCAATGGAGGCGTAGGTTGAGGTTATTGGTGCCTGTGAGGCAGACGACTTCGTTCACACGTGTGGTTTGTCGTCGCGTGTGGTTTCATATCTCCCTGGAACGCGTCAAGGAGTTGCAAGATACCACTGCAGGTAAGAAAGTCTGGCAGGAATCTAAGCATGTCGCTGATGTGTCAATCTGGAACGGTGTCGTGTTAACATGTGAATGTGGCCTGTACATTCTAGGGTCTACATGCCGTTGACGCTGTATGTCTACAGAAATGATGTACTTCCTTTTAGACTCTATTGTACTGGTCTTGTTTCGGCGGGAATGTTATTCGTTTTGTATGTGTATTTACACACAATCTTCTATTACATATCTTGTATTATACGAAACTGTGTTTATCATGCTGCTGTTGCATTTTTAAAGCTCGTTATCTTCTCTACTACTCTGCTGTGCTGCATTTACGACAGCCCAACACCAGTCTAGGACGAATGCATGGATGACAGTGGAAGAAGTAATTTATCCACGTTGTCATACTAATGTGCATTAAACTATGTCGATATAGAAACATCTAAGCGATTGTTAATAATTATATTTATATATGTATCGAAATACTTTAATGCACATTAGAATGACAATGTGGATAAATCGATCCGTCCAACCAATAATACTCTATGTCAACATCATATTTTATTTAAATAACTTAAAGTCTATATTAAGGCAATTGCGTGAGAGAACGTTTACGTTCTCGAGGCATAAATTAAAGCTGTCAGAAAGTTCATAGCAGTTAATGGTGCAAGATACGGAGTTATCTCAGCCCAGCAAGAAAAATAGTGCTTGTTTCATCGGCTACAACAGCATAAGTAAGTATAAAGACAATAGCGATCGGTGAAAACAACATAAGAAGGTATAAGTTTGCAAAACCAACTGGACGAAGGAGTTGAGAGGGTGAAGAGAACATAACATGCCGGCGAAGAATGGGGAGACGGGGAGGGGGAGGTGGGATCGTTTCATGAAGACTCTGGCGAGGGAACGGCTGAAGTGGGCAGGGCGCACGAAGCCGCTGGGGGAAGAACATTTAGTGAAGCCCTCGCAATAGAGAAGAAGACGGTCAAGGCTGATATGGGAGGTTGGCAAAAAGACAGATTGGGAGGGATTGGGAGAGGAGGGAAGAACGAGAACAAAAGAGAGGGAGAGGGGAGGAAGAGACGGTCGTGGAGACGACGGTGTGACGACAATAACATGAAAGACAAAAAGCGATGATCCTATCAAGGCGTCCTAAATTTCAAGGTTGAAAATGAAAACTGCAATTGGACCTGATGTGTGCTCCGTGGCCAATGCCCCTTATTTCTGCAACCCCAATTCTAAATAGTTGTTAACTGTATTCGTTAATTCTGTTTGCGCCCCACAGACATTTTCATCCTGTTTTAATCATGATGTTGCTAATTTATTAGCGTCATTTTATCTCACGTGCATGCCTGCAAGTTCCTTTTATCATAGTGTTTAATTCTGCCTTCCCAAATCGTATGTCTTTCACAAAATCTTCCATTACTGTTGTATCAATACCTAGCCATCTAGCCATAACGGAATAATCTAACTGCCTTGTAACTGAACAATACATACACAGTCCCAACCAACACAGCACACACATGACATCATGAATCGAGTGAATTCTTTGCAACCTGTCGAAACCTGAACAACTCTTTTCTCTCCGAATTTCACTGAATTGAACAAACAACCACCTGTAGTCGGCAGCTTTTGTGTAGTAATTGCAGCGTTGCTGAATGCTTGCAATAAAATGAATGAAAACGCCTACCACAGGTGAAATGCGAGAAGCATTGAACGTGTGCATGGATTGGATACCGCGTTGTAAGAATGTATATTTAACCAAGTCAATGTTAGAGCGGCGGTTTTAATGCATATGTAAATATATACTTGTATTGTAGCCAATTTACCTGGACGCGGTTCCGTCTTCTGGTTTTAACGTCCATATATTATACCTATCGTCTCTACCTGTTTGGTCATATATTTATTCACCAATCTGTTCATACACATTGTAACACTATAATGTGGACTCGATGGTTTTGGCAACGTTATGTTAGGGACATAATTTGACGGGTGCAGAATTTCCAAGCGCTAAATACGACGTTTTGTATATATTTCGTTTATCTTGAAACCGGGTTATTCCGGACAAGTATATTAGTGACAGGGTCGAGGTGAGTACCTGCATCAAGTACTCAAGGAACGACTACGAGTTTTGTTATATGTACGCCGACAAGTAGCGGGTGTTTCATCACATACAGTATCAGAAACTTTGAAAGTACTCACACCAGTACTTCAGATGGTACTCGAGCATAAGTATTTACTATAATTTGCGTGATACGATGTCAGGGCATCATCCAGAGTTCCGTTCACCCGAAGTACACCCGAAATACTCCTAATGTTGTCGTAGACACTCACGTCTTAATGAGTAACCATTACGAGTACTTTAATATGTACAAGTAACGAGGAGAGGTATCGAGTACTTCTTGATAAATCAATACCCAACTATCAACAGGTAAGCGCTACGATGACACTGGTCCCACCCCTGACTGGCGACAGAATGACACTACAGGACACGCAAGTGATTCTCATTTTCGGTCCGTTTTAAACACTTAACGAATTTTCACCCAACCATCCCATCTCGTTGTCCGTAAGCGTATTCAAATTCACAATTGTTGCAATATGGAAACAATTTGAAAATAACAGCTTATTTGCCCTAATAGTTCCCCCCCCTTCTAGATGAGTTTTTATTGGCTGGAAACCTATAAAACTTACTCGTTCGAGTCGTTGGGACCCGGTGTCGCGGGCCCAGATTCGACGACCGTCTACTCAGAGTCTGGAACGCGCGACTCAATAAACATTTGACATATTTTTATGCACAACATCCACAGAATTAAAGGTTTTACACATTAATATACTTTGAAACACTTTCTTGTGTTTTTGTTGAGGCAGTAAACTCATTAGCCGAGGTTGAACGAATGTTATTCCGACCTGTCAGTTGTGTTCGATCTTCGAGGATATTGGCACATAAGAAGTCATTATTATTATTATTATTATTATTAGCCTCGACCCATCGCGGACGCGTCGTTGTATGTAATTACTGTCAGTCTAGTTGTGTTCCTGATTACTAGTTAGGCTATGGGTGGCAAATATGTCTTTGTCCTCATTGTTTAGTTGTCGTAACGAGAAAGGTATCGGTTCCACAGGTGTGGATTATTTCGCCTTTAATCTTGTTTCTCTTCCTCCCTCCAGCCATGGCGGTGACGAGTCTCTCCCCCGGCCCGCTCTTCTCCCGGGCCGGCATCAACCGCACCTCCACACCCGTCGGACTGCGAGCCACGTCTGCGACCATCCACGAAATATTCGCCAGGTAACTGACCTATCCACCACGTGACCAGTTGTTTAGCAAAACGTCCGTCAGGCGAAACGATGGATGTTGTGGCGGGTTCATGCATTTCTTCGTTATGTCGAAACATCACAGAACCCATTGCGAAGTTCGTCTTATTAGCTCAGCAAATGAAATCGCTCACGAGATGTTATTCTGACAAAGGTCGGCCTCCGGTCACGTGATATAGTTTTGCGTGATTTCAGCCATACGCTGCACGTGTTACATGCAATATTTGGGATGTACAGGCAAATATTCGAATATACACAACTGTTCAGCTGCACATGCGATTTTCTGTACGTGTTAGTCAGAACAATAAACATTTTGGGGTACCCTTTTGGGAGGCGATCAAGAGAAACATACCATTTGTACGCTTACGAAAATGTTGACAAATATAAACGACCCCTGAAGCAACACAGAGTGGTGAAGTTCTATTGTGTTTGCGATAATTAATTTATCAAAGGTTTATTCTTTAATCTTTTATGAAGAAAACTATTAATCCACTTAAGTGAACTGTAGAAATAACTAAAACATACGCTTGGAGCAGTCGACTAACTGGTTAAGAAGTGAAGATAAAAATAACTTGATGGTCAGGATTAGGAACGATTAACAACAGCGGAGAAGAGGTTGTGAAACATGTATCACGTGACACGGGAAGAAAACAAGGCCCTGGTCGCTACCCTTTATACGTAACTGCCCTTAATGTAAAACCAAAACAATTCACAGCAGACGATGGTTTAACCTACGCGTTTGTGGAAACATGCTGATTTGCAATAATGTCAAATCTTTTTCATCTTGAATTTGCAGTTGTGGTGGTGAAGCTAAAGCTGATGCCGACAGCGACAACGTTTATTTTATTTAGGTCCCAAACGGAGACGGGACCAACATTAACGTAATCTTCCGATTCATGATATATACACAGTCTCTAATGTTGAGAGCAATGTTAAAAACCAACTGTACCGTGCATGCCCTGACCGGTTTTCCGTGTGTGATTTTTATGTTTGAACGTACCCCTAAGTCAATCTTGCGAATGCTAATGCACGCCAAACAAGTCGTTCCGGACATGCTTTGTTATATTCCTTCACGTTCGCTGTTCATTGATCACGCGCTCATACAAAAGCCGATCTTAGCCTCCAATTCCACTTACACCACACACACATCACACCGCAATACAACTACGTTTATGGACACTTGCTAAGTCACGACGAGTACATATTAGTCTAGTTCAAACCCAGACGTTTCTACAGGCGTTATGCAAAGGCAACGTCAACTTTAACCGTAGCTGTTATTACTGGATAACGTGACGCGTTTGGTCCAATGATTGATCTGTGTCGTTTGCAAGGACCATTACGATGTTTACCGAAATCTCTGCAGTCTGGCAATGCGAGCCGAATATAATGCATGAATTATATATCGCTCGGAAATTGATCTGGCCATAAAGACGGCATTGAAGCAGGATATTTGCCAACGGAGCAGGCCTCGCTTGTACAAAAGCATTCAAGGTGTAAGCCATGCACTTGGACACGCATGAGCGCACACGCAATCACTAGTTCTGGTCGGCTGCAAGAGCTAATCCAGCTAATGTTCGTCGAGGAATCGTCAGTCAGATTTATTGATGAAATAATTCGCTACTTGCAATAAGGGATGTTAGTCAAGGGAACGTATCCGATACGTTTAAGGTGATAAACTGACCTATCGTCATCATGAGTTTAGAGTTGACATTCGCCACCTGTACTCCGTTGCCAATGCATTAGGGTCATTGTTCATGTTCCAAATATCTTAGAGAATACTTTAACTAAGTACACCCATACATACATACGTACATACGTACATACGTACGTACGTACGTACGTACATACGTACATACGTACATACGTACATACGTACATACGTACATACGTACATACGTACATACGTACATACGTACATACGTACATACGTACATACGTACATACTTACATACGTACACACTTACATACGTACATACGTACATACTTACATACTTACATACATACATACGTACATATGTACATACGTTAATACGGATATAGGTACGTACATACGTACATACATACATACATACATACATACATACATACATACATACATACATACATACATACATACATACATACATACATACATACATACATACATACATACATACATACATACATACATACATACATACATACATACATACATACATACATACTTACTTACGTACGTACGTACGTACGTACGTACGTACGTACGTACATACATACATACATACATACATACATACATACATACATACATAATTTTTGCATGCATACATACATGTATACATAGCTTTTGCATGCATGCATGCATGCATGCATGCATGCATGCATTCATACATATATACATACATAACATACATACGTCATATATATGGATACATTGAGAACTGTTAACAGATGACTTGACTCTATGTGGTGGAAGATTCGTTTACGTGTGTTGATATTAATGCACGATATTGTTCGCGTGCGTGCTTGGTAACATATTACCAGGTATATTTATAGTCCTACACAAATTACGACAACGCCGTTCGTAAGTTGTATTCCAGCACGTTAAATGCCGAAATATGTAGTTGCATTCAACACTGCAGATGTAGTCGGTATAAATCTATTAATCTATGTTTAAGTTGCAGCGGTTTTACAACCTCTCCGTCGACCTCATCTGACTGTTGTTATATGTAATCAACATGTCACGTGGACGATGGCATGTCGCCTTTATAAAGTAGGGATAAAGAATCTATCATATTTGGACGGGAGTGAACCTGTAATGTTTCATACATTTGGCCTTACGACACTTTATTAAGTCTATCAATTCCTCCAACTGGCAGACACAGAGAGGGTAGCCAGCCCATAAACTTCAAAATGCACCTTTTGAGGCTTGCCGAAAAAACCTCCACTGGCGGATGAATTAAATCCATGTATTCGGACGACTGAGCCGTAGTTTCAGCGCGACACCGCGGTCGCGCGCTGTCACATCATTACAGCACTGTTGATATGGTTTCGGCGCCGTAAGTTCAGTTTTAGCCAGATTTACCAAGATTGCCGTCTATATAGCTGCAAGCTCCAGACAGCGTGTGCACAAGAAATTCTGTGATTTATTGAGAGTCCAACAATTCTTCACCTAAATCGCCAGATAATTGCCATTTAGGACATATTCACACAACTAGCATTAATACAATCGTCACACGTTAGTCTAGTCATTTGTTTTCCTCTAAGAGAATGAGTAGTTTCCTATGTCCGACCTGCACTGTTCCTTGACCAATGCTGTGTTGTGTCCTCTTGTCATACTGCCATTTTCAGTTTGAAGAAAACATTTCTATCAACATCCTCGAGACAATTCGATCTCTTAAGAAAGTTCCATTTGATCTCCGTTTGGTGACCTGGCCTCTAGCCTTGTCAACCATCATTCTAATTGGCATTTTTCCTAAGCCAAACGGGGGTACACCGACACGTAACGGCACCCCTCTCTGGTTGCCCGCCAGATTAAAATGGCTTACTGATGCGCGTGCCTGTGAACGCACGTTGTACATGAATTAATTCTATTTCCATATTTATACAGTATGACACCGCCACATTACGGATGCCAGTTTGTTTACCAGTAACGTGTACGTTTTGGGGTACTATTAGTAAGATCACTAGACGAAATCGAA
>OZ024865.1:13487028-13489528 GCA_964017155.1 Oasisia sp. SBJ-2009
AAGTTAACGAAGTTGTTCAGTAGTCGAAACTAACATAGCACGCACGCACGCACGCACGCAAATACGAACACATCACACGCACGCACGCATGCATGCACACGTACTCACAGTCTCACACTCACAAATACGTAAAATAGTCACGCACCACACTCACAAATACGTAAAATAGTCACGCACGCACACAAAAACACATACTCACATACATTCATACATACATACATACATACATACATACATACATACATACATACATACATACATACATACATACATACATACATACATACATACATACATACATACATACATACATACATACATACATACATACATACATACATACATACATACATACACACAAACAACCAAACACGCACGCACGCACACCCACACGCACACACACAATGTTTAACGCAGTCATTTACTTTTGCGTTTTTCAGCTTTACAGACCCCAGTAGACACAGCCCAGGTAAGAGAACGGGTCATTATTGACCACGTCTGAAACATTACTACATTCACACGTCCACGTCAATACATCTACTATCAATGATAACCACGACTAATCAGCAAGTTCATCTAAAGACAATATAACTGATTCAACTTTCTTAGTCTTATTTTCTTTAATTCATAAAACTGTTTTGAATCGGTATGGTACAAAATTAAGTTTCGGCTGTGCAGGGATTACTGGGAATATACCATACAGATGTTTAATAAAGGCTAGCATCTAAATGACATCGCTATGCAATAACTATCGTGTCGATAAACCAGTTTGTCATCACATCGTCACAGAGAAACGGCCTCACAAGAAGCCGGAAAGACACACGGCCTCACAAGAAGCCGGAAAGACACACGGAGTGTCTCGACTCGACCACTCCGGTTTACAAGCCCAAACACAACGTGGGACTCCAGTGGAAGAACCAGACGCTGCGGCCGCCGTGGACACCGACTGGAGGTAAGTGGACAGACACGACTCTCTGTAGAATTGCTAAACAATTCTGTAATTGTATAGGAACTTTACAGAATCGTAATATTTCTTTCTGAATCGCTTTGAAATTGTTTTAGAGCCTATCGGTATATGTCTCTCTCCCCATCCCATCTTCAGCCTAACTCTGCGTCTTTCTCTCCCTTTAGATATCTCCGCCTCATAATCTTCTTGTCTCCCATTTTGTCTCCGTCTCAACCCTCTCCGGCTCCCAATTTCCCCGCCTTCCCTTCTTCCCGTCTTCCCATCTCAATATCTCTCCTTCTCCTCCTGTCCGTCTCTCCGTCTCCACATTTCTCCATATCTTCGTCTCCTCTCTCTCCATCTCTCCATCTCACCGTCTCCCCTCCCTCCGTCTCCCCACCTAAATGTCTCCCAGTTTCTTTGTTTCCCTTTCTCTCTGTCTCCCCATCTCACTGGCTTTACATTTATACTTTACTTGTTTATCTGCCTTTTCACTAAACAATGCGTTCTGAGCACCTATGACTCAACATAGGTGTTGCTGTTGCTGCTTGCTTCCGTCAGTGTCAGGCAGCAGCATCGCTGGCTGATCACTTTGCAAAACTCTAAATTTAAGCTCAGCCAATGAAATCGCTCGCTGGAGTTGAGGCTCAGACCAGGTCAGGTCAGATAATGTAAATACATTTCAGCCAACCGTGATGCCATGTTTAGCATGCGAAAGGGTGGTTATATTGGGATTCCCACCAGTCTGGTATCCCACTTCACACTGGGGAGGGTATTTGCGCCGTTCTCACAGTTGATGCAGTCGCGACTGGCGAAATCAATCATTATGCTAACTCATCGAACTTCGGTCCTTCGTCTGGGGATCAGCTAGTGCTAAAGTTCCATGTGAAACATCCCATTGCGGTGATGGTATTAATTGCTCAAATACTAGGGGAACAATTTTCTGTTGACAGAGAGCGCCGTGAATGGTCGTTATCACATCTCGTGCGGTGTCCCCCAAAACCCGGACGCGGCGTGGATGAAGGAAAAGAGGGACACAAGTCCACCTCGTCCCATTCTGCGGGCGAAGCACAGGCGCCCGCCGCTGTCGCTGAAGGTAGACACGTTTGCTAAGCAAATTTCGCTTCCGAAAACGCCGCGCATTTAACGTTCGTTCGTTCGTTCGTTCGTTCGTTCGTTCGTTCGTTCGTTCGTTCGTTCGTTCGTTCGTTCGTTCGTTCGTTCGTTCGTTCGTTCGTTCGTTCGTTCGTTCGTTCGTTCGTTCGTTCGTTCGTTCGTTCGTTCGTTCGTTCGTTCGTTCGTTCGTTCGTTCGTTCGTTCGTTCGTTCGTTCGTTCGTTCGTTCGTTCGTTCGTTCGTTCGTTCGTTCGTTCGTTCGTTCGTTCGTTCGTTCGTTCGTTCGTTCGTTCGTTCGTTCGTTCGTTCGTTCGTTCGTTCGTTCGTTCGTTCGTTCGTTCGTTCGTTCGTTCGTTCGTTCGTTCGTTCGTTCGTTCGTTCGTTCGTTCGTTCGTTCGTTCGTTCGTTCGTTCGTTCGTTCGTTCGTTCGTTCGTTCGT
>OZ024865.1:13499528-13537028 GCA_964017155.1 Oasisia sp. SBJ-2009
CTCCCCCAAACAAATGTGTTCGCGAGTCACTGGTTATATGCATAGTCGTCGTACACTCCTCCATTTCGACATGTAGAACGAGAAGTTAGCACCAACGCTTTATTCTGACGAAATCAACACCAAACCGACTAGAAACTAAATGCGAAAAGATGAGGCCGACGAGGGGCCGGGTTGATTTTAATGGTGAGGAAAAACTGTAATCAGAAGACAGCCCAAGAGTTGACGAGAAGAAGAAGACCCAAAAAGACGTCTATTTTCATAGATGGTAGGCGTGCATAAGGATTCAACAGTACTATAATATGACAATGGTGAAGACATACCCATTGTTCAACTGTGTCGATACATCGAAGCTATAATAACAGTTTACGTTTCTATGCGGTGGGTGCAACATATCGTGGTAAAGCAAAACTTGATTAACTCATTAACTTACCAAGTCGCTGATGGCTTTGTCATCTTCTGACTCAAGTGCCTGGCGTTGTAACGGATTCGTGTGCTACCAACAGTACTGTGCAGACAAGTTCCGGGTTAATCCATAAAGACGTAACGTGAGCCGTTTGCATAGCACTGGTAGAAGTGGCGGCAATGGCGCTTCCTTTCAGTTACGTCACTTCCTTAATACTGATTTCCAAATTCGCCGCCGCGCGTCGCGACTACTGTGTGTTTTCTTCGAGTCCGAAACTGGTTTAAATATTTTTTAATTTATTTACTAATGAGTCGAGATTCACATCAGCAGAATAATACAAAAAAGAATGATAATGTTATTTATGCAGCGCCAAGATAATCCAGATATGAGTACTTCTGCTAAGAGGCGTATAAAATACAATATTTATAAAACAAGAATATATAAAATGTACGTAATAAATAAACTTTACACAGAAAAGAGAATATATTAAATGGTAATAATAAATAAATAAATAATGCATTATTTTGTCACGCCGTCTTATTGCATTATTATCGAATTGTACAGGTTTATAGCGTCACCCGTTGTCAACAACTCAAATAATAAATATTGTTATCATCTTTATTCATGCTAACAAATACATCCAGTGGTATGTGTCATTAGAGTATATCTTGAGTTATTTAGACGGTAATAGTTAGCTTGGTCAGTGTATTGTAGACCCTTATATTTAAGCATTCGGTTGCTCTGCATGTGTCTAATGTTCAGTCGGTGAAATTCAACGATGTTTAACCTCATTCCCAACCGAAGCAATAAGACGCAGAGATAAAATTATATATAGGTATTGGCATGTCTACAGTCCAGGAATTTTCGTGTGTGGGTAAAATACGTAGTTATATATTCTAATTACATTTGATAATGTTACCCCTCTCTGTCTCTCTGTCTCTCTATCACACACACGCACACACGCACGCACACACGCACACACGCACACACGCACGCACACACACACACACACACACACGCACGCACGCACGCACGCACGCGGTCTATCTCTCTCTTTAACACATGTTGTTGGCAAACGCATCATTTGTCCGCCAGGGGATTCTTCGAGACACAAATGTCTGGTTTGATATCGAGTTCGCCATATAGCCACCAGGGGCGCCATTTAAGCCGTTCAGTGTCGCCCACAGCGTCTCATCCGGGGACGGAGTCTCGCGTGACCAATCAATGAGCTGTTGAGCTGTTATGTTGCCTAGCAACCAGGTGACAAACTCTCGCGAGAATACGTTATGTGAGCTTCCCTTGTACTTTGTGATATTTAAATGTCGCCACGGCTCTCTCGGCAAGACGAAATATGTATACAATGTACGCCAGAAACCCAGACGCGAAGTAGCAGAAACGGATTTCATTTCAATGTCATTCGTTCCGTTTATTCGTTTCAACCCTTGAACCAGCTCGTTACTGGTCCAAACTGTGAATTCAGTCCCGACAGCATTCAGGTAGTACCGCCATGCCACTCCTGTCGATAGCAACTGCTTCATACAGTGTAGATCAGTTTCTACCGAGGAGAAACTTCGGTAGACAAAGTCTTCATAGTGTGTTGAAACAAACACATTAGGGAAACAGCTCACTATGCCTCGCATTGCAGTCTGTACAATCGGCTCCGACGCACGGTCGATGTCGATGCAGTAAACGTTGTGAGGCCGGTAGATTGCACGCAACAAATGCTCGGCCAATGCAACGCTATCGTGCACACGCACGCCGAATGCAAGCGGGAAGTTCCGCTCCTCCCCGCTGGGTGCGGTCATGTCGTAGCCTTGTTTGCGAATGAACTTATTGCAGTATCGTGTCGAATGAATGAAATGCCAGTCCGGTATCTGTGGTAGTGATTTCCTCCTCTGGAAGATGAGCTGTGCTCGTGCCAGGTGAACTCTGTCTAGTCTCGCGAGATGTCCGCAGGTCTGCGAGAGGAGGTCGATCTGCTCCGAATCCGTCACCGTTGTGATAACGTCAATCTTGCTACAAAGAATGCGTTTGTAGATCGTGCTCCCGAAAAGGAACAATGCGATGGTTATGACAAAGATAAGGTACAGCCGCCTCGTTCTCAATCTGGGTATAATCATATTGCGGTGTCGGCCGTCTTTGTAGAATCTGGAGACGAACTCTGAAAGGATAAAAACAAACATTTGTTCGCATTGTATAAGATGTGTAGTGAGTTGATTACGCAAATACAATCTCATGAGATCTCACAACTGTTTGTTTTGCACTTGGTACTGTTTTTATTCAAGTGTTATATATTAATGTACGTGTAGGCCTCATGTTATTGGTCTTTGTTTTCTAAAGCGCTATTAGTTCACCAATCGTGTCGATTCACCACGCATGCCGTCACGCAATATACTCCCAGAGTTTGGCGCATTTATGGCAATGTGGCTAGCCGCCGTCAGGGCTTGGGTAGAGCAAGCGCTCTCAGACCTCTTACGTGGAGACCACAGGTGTTGCGTGGTCTGCCTAGTACCACATTGAGAGCTATCACGATCGTTTTAGTTAGACGGTTATAGGTTAAACCAATCAAGTGCTAGGCTCCACGTTTCCTAATAGTAAATAATAGACAATCAATTGTTAAAATATTCGATAGAAAAAATAATTAAATGCAAAGTAATCCACAAATTTATATTATTTTATTCCAGTTCTAGTTGTTTTCAGCACTCGGCGGGGTTCTGTTAACTGATCAGTCTGTATATATGCAACGGTTACAGCTTTATGATCATATGAGATCACTTTGTACTAGTCGTTCTTTTCCAGAAAATTTACGCCAAGCCGACCTTTCCATGCTGACTCGGAGGGTGATCACTGCCAGGGTGCCTGTCATCACCAGTGGGTTTTTACATCCCAAATTAAGACGTTAACGTGATTCTCCGACGTTAATACGTTAAAGTGATTCTCATCCCAAACGAAGACGATAACGTGATTCTCCGATCCACCTAGATTGGATACACAGCCACCAATGTTGAGAGCCAGATTGTAACACCAAATATACCACGCATGTCGTGACCGTGTATTGATCCCGGGCCGCCAGGCGGATGCGCTTATGTTGATCAATGTGGCTAAATGTGGCACAATAAATTATTAATTTACACCATTGCAGTACAGAACCATGTGAAATCCACCACGACAAATCCCTACGTTTTCATCTAGCGTAACCTGATCGATATGTTCACCCGTCAACAGTGTTATTGCTGACGCTAAAATTAACATCCGCTGTACAGCGTGTTAGAAGTTGCCAATGTGCATTGATGGTGTTAACGTTGTGTCGTGTGTTTACGTTATGCATCGTAAACAGGCATTACGCCATTCTGTATGCCAGCGTTCGACATTACATTACAGTACATGAATTGAACACCCATTATTGGGGTAAGAAAAATTGGTAAACTTACGTTTTTAGCGAGTCGATGTTTCAAATCTTCGCTGGCATTGCAAACTCAACGCTTAACGCTGCCGGTCAGTCCCAATAACAAGCGTAGACACGGCGTCACGCATTAGTCACGGTTGGCCGCCTGCAGTTCAACTCGTAGCAATTAACCCTGCGGTATTGTGTAATACGCCGTAGTCTGAGCTCGGATTGGATGCTGGAGCAGAACCGTGGTTTGGTAGCTACAACCAAATGGCACCATTTGTATGAATGCTGGCGATCGATATGGCTAGTTTAACAACCGTGTGTAGTTAATAAATATCTGCGTGGGTGCGTGCGTGCGTACGTGCGTACGTGCGTACGTGCGTCTATCAGTTTATTTATTTGCTGAGCTATGTGAATATAACACAAATACATGTTTACAAGCACCTCAATATAAATGTGTATGTTTTGTTAACACAAAGCTACATGTGCATTGCCTCCTAAGTCAAAACATGTACACAATACAACACATATACTGGTCTCAATTTATATATTTACATATGCATACTTAGCCACAACGAGTAGAATAGTCGGCATTTCTGTAAGTCAATATGAAGTCACAGAAATAATATATCTGCTTAGAGCAATTACAACTTAGAGCAATTACAATTTCGTGTTTGTTACAGCAGTTAAGTACGTTAATTAAAGTGAGGCAGTTTCCACTTATACGGTTTACTAGAAACCCCTACAGTATGCACAGAGAGCGCGGCGGTAATTAACCTTCTTAGCAAACAAAGGTCATGGTTCAAGCCAAGTCGCAGCCTGCCTTCCAATAATATTATATTATAGGTTGTGTTATGGCATGTGGGGACTGTCTCAATGTGTTCAACATACAACTCTAATTTATGCTCGTTAAACGACAGTACGCAAATCCATGTTAACAGAACGCGTTCCATAGTGTGTACGTGTGTGTGTGTGCGCGTGTGTGTGCGCGTGTGTGCGCGCGTGTGTGCGCGCGTGTGCGCGCGTGTGTGCGCGCGTGTGTGCGCGCGTGTGTGCGCGCGTGTGTGCGCGCGCGTGTGCGCGCGCGTGTGCGCGCGTGTGCGCGCGTGTGCGCGCGTGTGCGCGCGCGTTTGCGCGCGCGTGTGCACGTGTGCGCGCGCGTGTGCGCGCGCGTGTGCGTGTGCGTGTGCGTGCGCGTGCGCGTGCGCGTGCGCGTGTGCGTGTGCGTGTGCGTGTGCGTGTGCGTGTGCGTGTGCGTGTGCGTGTGCGTGTGCGTGTGCGTGTGCGTGTGCGTGTGCGTGTGCGTGTGCGTGTGCGTGTGCGTGTGCGTGTGCGTGTGCGTGTGCGTGTGCGTGTGCGTGTGCGTGTGCGTGTGCGTGTGCGTGTGCGTGTGCGTGTGCGTGTGCGTGTGCGTGTGCGTGTGCGTGTGCGTGTGCGTGTGCGTGTGCGTGTGCGTGTGCGTGTGCGTGTGCGTGTGCGTGTGCGTGTGCGTGTGCGTGTGCGTGTGCGTGTGCGTGTGCGTGTGCGTGTGCGTGTGCGTGTGCGTGTGCGTGTGCGTGTGCGTGTGCGTGTGCGTGTGCGTGTGCGTGTGCGTGTGCGTGTGCGTGTGCGTGTGCGTGTGCGTGTGCGTGTGCGTGTGCGTGTGCGTGTGCGTGTGCGTGTGCGTGTGCGTGTGCGTGTGCGTGTGCGTGTGCGTGTGCGTGTGCGTGTGCGTGTGCGTGTGCGTGTGCGTGTGCGTGTGCGTGTGCGTGTGCGTGTGCGTGTGCGTGTGCGTGTGCGTGTGCGTGTGCGTGTGCGTGTGCGTGTGCGTGTGCGTGTGCGTGTGCGTGTGCGTGTGCGTGTGCGTGTGCGTGTGCGTGTGCGTGTGAGTGTGAGTGTGAGTGTGAGTGTGAGTGTGAGTGTGGTGTGTGCGTGTGCGTGTGCGTGTGTGTGTATGCGCGCGCTCGCGTGTGTGCAACTGGTGTGCAACTGGTGTGCAACTATACGGGCAGATGTGTCTATTTCTTGTGTCACTTTGCTCAGAGGATCCACTTAATTTGTCCCAACCTCCCTATGCCGACAGCCACTGCTGGCGTTAAAGACGTTTGTGTTAGACCAATAGACTGTTAAGAGTACATCGACAACTTTCTTGATTGCGCGAAGTGTAGCCAGGTACAACGGGTCAGAGAATGCTTCAAGCTCTTAAATGTTTACACTCCTCTTAAGTAATTTGTTTAATTTCTTATTACTTATTTATTATTACTAATAAATTAAACAATTAATATACTAATTGTAATGTTTTTCTTTGTGATATATCATAAAAATTTACGTAAATGTGTTAATTACTTATTGTATACTCTTTCTTTAGTTTAATATATCATATTTACATACATCCAGCTAACATGACAGTATTGGGCCTGTACCGGGCCGATACCAATATGCCGGTATAAACGGTACTGGCCCAATACATGCGCTACACAGCGGCTGTGAATCGGGCCAATGCTGGCATGCGGTACTGGGCCAATGCTGGCCCAGTGCTGGCGCGGTGCTGGGCCAGTACTGGTGCAATGTACCGGCCCCAGTACTGGTCCAGTACCGGCATGCTGTATTGGCCCAGTGCTGGGCCAGTAATGGTCCAGCATTAGCCCAGTACTGGCGCAATGTATTGGCCCAGTGCTGGCCCAGTACCGGTGTAGCGCTTACATTTTTCAGGCGTTATACACGTTCCGATTAACGTTTCTGCGCATGCGTGTAAAATGTAAAATCACCAATATGCAGCGAAACGACAAAGCATTTAAGGCTGTTCGTTAGGATGTGTATAACCTCTCAGCAAAGTTATTTGTTAGAAATTAACATGAGGCAGACATGTTTTGAGGCATGTTTCGATAGCAGCGCAAAACACGTGACTGCAGTGCGCTATAATCCGTGACAGTGATTTAAACAAACGTAATATTTTAATGTATTTAATGACATTTTAAGCAACTCTTCACAGGAGAGTTAACGAACAACTCATGGCATTTAACCAAAAATGCTTTGTCGTTTCGCTGCACATTGAAGATTTTACATTAATCGCGCATGCGCAGAAACGTCAATCGGAACGTATATATATAACAACCGGAAAACTGTAAGCGCGACAACGGCATGGTGTATTAGTCCAGTGTTGGTGCAATAATGGCAAGGTATATTTACTGGCAAAGTACTGTACCGCCAGTACTGGCATGATACTGGCCCAGTACTGTACCGATACTGACAAAGTACATAGGCATGTTAATGTCCATTATTGGTCCAGTATATAATAGTGTATGTAAGCCTTGCCTTGCCTATCCCGTAGTCTCAGTGGACCGTTAGGGCACCACAGATGACTTGGCAACCAGCTCCCTCCACTCCTCTCGTCTCTCGGCTTTCCTCATGGCGGCGCCCAGTGTCAAGCCCGTCCATTCCGGGATGTTGTCTTCCCATCTCTTTCTCTGCCTGCCTCGTCTTCTCCCTCCTTGGACCGTACCTTGCATGACCGTCTTGGCAAGCCCTGTTGATCTTGTAATGTGGCCGTACCATCTCAGTTTTCGTTGTTTAACTGTGGTCAGGAGGTCTTCGTGCGGTCCAATGGCTTGACGGGTTCTGTTTCGGACCTCTTCGTTGGTGATGTGTTCTCTGTACGTGATGCCGAGGAGTTTTCTGAGGCATCTCATCTCCATGGCCTGTATCCTTTTCTCGATTTCTGCTGTTAATGTCCAAGACTCACAGGCGTACAGGAATATGGACATGACTAGGGAGCGCATCAGTCTGATCTTTGAGCTGAGCGCTATATTCCTGGCATTCCAAATGGTCTTGAGTTTGGCGAGTGCTGCTGTAGCCTGGGCGATCCTGGCGAGAATTTCAGGTTTAGATCCTTCATCTGTAATGATTGCTCCCAGATATTTGAATCGGTTGACGCAATCTAGTTTCTCGCCGTTGACCCTGATGTCAGTGCTGAAGCCATTGGTGTTGTTGGTCATCAGTTTGGTCTTTTCTGCATTGATCTGCATGCCGAAGGCTGTAGAAGTCTTATCAATGCGCTCCACCAATTCAGCTAGCTCGTCTTCCCTTCCTGCCAGGCCGTCTATGTCGTCGGCAAAACGCAAGTTTGTGATATTTCTGCCACCAATGCTGACTGTCCCTTCATGGTCATTCAGTGCGTCAGTCATAATTCTCTCCAAGAAGATGTTGAAGAGGGTGGGGGAGAGCACACAGCCTTGTCTTACTCCGACGGTAGTTCTGAACCAGTCCCCTATGCTGTTGTTAAGGTAGACTGCGCTGGTGGCCTTTTCATAGAGGTTCTGTATCATTCTGATCAGGTTGGCGTTGATGTTGAAATGCTTCATGGTGGCCCATAGTGCTGCATGCCATACCCTGTCGAATGCCTTCTTGAAGTCAATGAAGACGTGATAGAGGTCTTGCTGGTGTTGGAGGTACTTCTCGCACAATACCCTAAGGTTGAAGATCTGCTCTGTTGTGCTGCGTCCTGGTCTGAAGCCAGCTTGTTCCTCGGCAATGATCTTTTCCGCTTGCGGCTTCAGTCGGTTCAGCAAGATTTTCAGCATAACTTTGCTCGGGTGGCTGATGAGGCTGATGGTACGATAATTCTGGCATAGCTGTAGGTTGCCTTTCTTGGGGAGGGTGATGATGAGAGATTGGGTCCACGGCGTGGGCCACTCCCCTGTCTGCCAGATCTTGTTGCAGATAGTCAGTAGGGCGCTTATCATGGCTTCTCCCCCTGCCTGCACCAGCTCTGCTGGGACGTTGTCCGCTCCTGCTGACTTCCCCTTCTTGAGCGATTTCACCGCTGCTTCCACTTCTTCGCGAAGGATGGGGTAGTTGTCGTTGTCGGTTGCTGGAGGGACGTTTAGTACTTCTGGGTCTCCTGTGGCTCTGTAGTTGTACAGCTCCGAGCAGTACTCGGGCCACCTCTTTAGGATGTCCTGTTCTTCAGTCAGACATTTTCCATCCTTGTCCTGTATGGTGGTGGTTCGTCCTTGTTTTGTGCTGGTCAGGTCTTTTACCAGCTGGTAAGTTTTCTTGCTGTTATTTTTCTTCATGTTATTTTCGATGTCCTGGCACTGCTCTTCAATCCAGTCCATCTTTGCTTTTGTCATGCCTTTCTTGATTTCTTGGTTAACTGCCCTGTACTGCCTTATTCCTTCTGCATCTTTCTTCTTCTTCTTCAACTCCCTTCGTTTGTCGCACAGATCAAGTAAGTCAGCTGTGACCCAGGGCTTCTTGACTGGGCGATGTGTGCCAAGGATCTCACTGGCGGTGTTGGTCACTGCTGTGTTGAAGGTGTCGATCAACGTTTCCATGTCTGTACCATCAGCGTCCAGAATGGTGAGCGCTGCAAATTTTCCTCCTATCATTGCGTGGAAGGCTTCTGCTACTTCGGGGTCCTTCAGCTTCTCAAGGTCAAATTTGATCCTGGTGTGGCTGGGTTTCTTGACCCTCTTCAGGTGTAGTTTGAAGGTCATCATGACTAGCTCATGGTCGCTTCCAATGTCAGCTCCAGGAAAGCTCCGTGTCTTGGCAATGTTCACACTGGACCGGAAGCGCTTCCTTACCATGATGTAGTCTATCTGGTTGTGGTACTTTCCATTTGGGCTGTGCCACGTGGCTCTTCTGGATGCTTTGTGTGGGCCAAAGGTGTTCGCCAGCATAAGGTCGTTGTAGCTGGCAAATTCAAGGAGCCTTAGGCCTCTCTCATTTGATCTGGTGTTGCAGTATTTTCCACATGTGCCTCTCCAGTTCTCATAAGCATCTTCTCCTATCTTGGCGTTCCAGTCGCCTTGCACCACTAGGATGTCTTTTTTTGGAGTTTGGTCAAGGACTTCCTGCAGTTGTTCGTAGAAGTCTTCTACATCGTTATCGTCATAGTCTGATGTTGGGGCATACGCCTGTATGATAGTGATGTTGAATGGCGTTGCCCTCAGGCGGATGGTGATAAGTCGGCTGGAGATTGGCCGACAACCCATGACGCAGTTCACAGTGTTTTTGTGAATGAGGAACCCGACGCCTTGTTGGTGTTTGTCGTCTCTACCACTGTAGAATAGTTTGTGTCCTTCCTGGGTGGATGTCTCTCCGATGTTTTTCCACCGCATTTCACAGAGTCCTAGGATGTTCCAGCGGTATCTGGTCATCTCGTGAGTGAGTTCTTCTAACTTGCCTGCTTCTCTCAATGTTCTTACATTCCATGTGCCAGTGATGATGTTGCTCCTGGCACTAATCTTGTTTTCCGGTATATCAGTCGCACACTTTTCACCTCCGCCCTGGTATACAGCGGTAGGCGCGGCCCTTTGTAACCCGGGCGACGGCCGATCCGGTGTGGGTTGTGTAGTGGTTGTCATCATCATGTGGTGTATCTAGGGCAGATGTCGCATGGCGGAGCCCATCCCTCTCCATGCCTGACCACAGCCGATGTCCTCCATCTAGGTGGCTCGCCTTGGTCGCGAACACGAGGTCGTTGTAGTTCGTCTGGGAACTCTTCCGCCCTGGCCGGTGACCTGCGTCAAGGAGGTCCTTCGCCCAGTGGTGCCGTGTTAACACCACCCCCTCACATGGTTTGGTCCGCCAGCTGAAGCGGTTTGCCGGGGCATGGCGCTTGGAGCCACATGTGAGAGATTTAGAGGATGGATGGAGACCAATGATGCCTGTCCACCCAAAGGTGCAGCATGCCAGACATCAAAGGTAGTACCCCTAACCAGAGCCCCCTATACCCACAAAAACCAGGATATGAAACAAAATGAGATCGATTTTATTTACAAATTTACAGATCAATGCCATCATCCCTTGCTTGAATCATCTGCACTGCCCGCCGCTTCCGTCCACCATGTCTGTCCCTCGAGTTCCGAAGCCAGAGCATCATCTTATGAACGATTTTCTCCATCATTTCCTGAAGGAACGGATTCTTCATAATGGCCCCTGAAACATACAATTTTCAGTTTTATCTCACAACACCTTTTTGTGTCTGTTTAATCTGAACCTGGGCAGACCTTAATTGTATTGCATTCCCATTCTACGTAGCTTTGTTTTCTGTATATAACATGCCCCGCCCTTATAACATGCCGGTATAACTGGCCCAATACATACGCTGCACAGAGACTGTGAACCGGGCCAATGCTGGCATGTGGTACTGCCCCAGTGCTGTGTCAGTAATGGTCCCACATTGGGCCAGTACTGGCGCAATGTACTGGCTCAGTACCGGCAT
The DNA here is from genome assembly GCA_964017155.1 of Oasisia sp. SBJ-2009. Taxonomy (NCBI): domain Eukaryota; kingdom Metazoa; phylum Annelida; class Polychaeta; order Sabellida; family Siboglinidae; genus Oasisia; species Oasisia sp. SBJ-2009. Next base: position 13,510,533 of record OZ024865.1, read on the forward strand.
GCTACATTGGCCCAGTGCTGTGGTAGTAATGGTTCAGCGTTGGCTTTTTGGTGACATTTGGCTAGAAGTGATACATTAATTACCCCCAGATTGCCTGATTTGGAGATTTGATTAAATTGTGGTTTAGAGTGTCACACAGTTACACATACTGTCAACGTTCGCTTGTTTCTCAGCGTGCAGTGCAAACACCTTTGTTAAGTTTTTCCACCCTAAAGTGATTATTTTTATAGATATGGTTGGGCCTAGATATCTCATGGAATTGCAACTTCATAATCATCTGAATTTGTTATTAGCCTTAAATTTACTATGGATAGATATCAGTAAATTTTTTAAATGGTGGGACGGGAGACCAAATTATAATATATATATATATATATATATATATATATATATATATATATATATATATATATATATATGTGTGTGTGTGTATGTATGTATGTATGTATATATGTATGTATGTATGTATGTATGCATGCAAGCATACATACATACATACATACATACATACATACATACATACATAGATACATACATACATACATACATACATACATACATACATACATACATACATACATACATACATACATACATACATACATACATACATACATACATACATACATACATACATACATACATACATACATACATACATACATACATACATACAAACATACATACATATTTACAGACATTCATACATACATACATACATACATACATACATACATACATACATACATACATACATACATTAAATACATGCATGCATACATACATACATACATACATACATACATACATACATACATACATACATACATACATACATACATACATACATACATACATACATACATACATACATACATACATACATGCATGGCCTGCTCATATCATTGAACCTTTGGATCAATAATTGCTTGCCTGATTCAGAGTGACAAGCTCAGGTTCAGAGGAAGGGTGTGCCTGTATAGGACTTCCCAATGGTGCCTTTTGAGTTTTGGCAAATAAATGTGTCACCACACAAATGGGGTCAGGTTACACAAAGCAGGAATCCCTCCCTTCTGGCAAGGTGATGGATAAACATCCTGCAGGCTGGCTTTGGGGTACACAGCTTATATTTCCCTTTGGGGTACGTACACTGCTTATCTCCACCAGTTATTAAATAAGGGTTTGGGTTAGTGTGTGTGTATTGCATAATGCAGCATGCTACATGAAATCAATCAGCCATAGTCATAGGCATAGCCATAGGCAAAGCCTAGGCCAGGGCTAGGCCTAGGTCATTAACATATATACTGTATTCAAAATAGGTATAAATCTGGTCAACATAAACATTCTTATAAAGTGACATTTTTAAGTTGCTTCTTCAACTAGTTGAACCCAACACAGATCAAGTTATTTAATGGCCAAATACGTAGCATTACCATGTAGCTAGGTTGTATCTAGGTTCAGTTACGACCTCCCCCGCCCCGCCCCCCTGAAGCATGGACGAATTCCCCACAAAAATCCCAGTCGAAGAACTTTGCTGCCGTCAATGTCAGTGTCGCCATCTGACGGATATTTGTAGGTAACATCTGTAAAATTGTCCGATAGATGGCACGCAATGACAGCACTTGATAAATAGAATTTGAGGTCGAAGCCGAAGGCGTTGATTTCGTCGTCCCGTTAAATTTTGAGAATGTTAAATCGACAAAGACGTAAGTTTGCTGGTGTAACGTGGTCTAAGCGTTTAGCGGCTATTATATTCATCTGCTACAATCACCGACATTGTGTCAACAAGCTTGGCAAATATTGCTTCGCACCTACGTTTGTACATCGCATGTGTCGATGGGATTAGTTAAAACATGTCAATACGGCTGACAACCGTGTAAACATGTGAACGCACACGTGTACGGCTCAAACCTCAAGTCATCGTTGACATAAGTCACAAAAGTTAAAGACTGGCCTTGGCGTCTTTATCCACAAGTTGATCGTTTTGCAGTACCACAAAAAAATAGAAAAGTACAGTGAACAGGAAGTTCCAAAAATATACTTTCGTATTTTTTTTTAAGAATTAACTCGAGTCGTTTAACTTAAGACAATAACTGAATAAGTCCCTGGGTGTGGGACGACACATCCTTCTCATCTAGACTGAAATATAATAATTGAAATGCATAATTTTTTAACAGGTCATTGAAATTTTCAACTGACCAGGCTGAAATTGGCTGGTAATAATACTTTTTAATATGCATAGCAACACTATTGCACACAATTTATTGTGCTGATGAGACAATCTACCTAATTTTTATGTCAATATGAATAAGTCAACTACAACAAAATGAAGTTAGTATTGAGTTTTACTTCCTGGTAAATATATACTGTAGAAAAAATCCTTTTTAATGTTAAACGTAGGTGGTTTATTATAGTTAGGAAATCTACCATGTCTTGTCGGTATACCTTAAAACCTGTCATGGAAATGGAATGCGTTACATTGATTTGTCACGGAAGTCATGCCACAAAAATATTTTATGTTACTTCTTAAACTTATTCCACACAGTAAACATCATTTTAGCTTTAATTTTCATTTCAAACTTGTATCGTTCTTGTTGGTTTCAAATTGCAATTGCATTCTTAGAAAAATATGCAATTGTCAAATAAAAAACTATAATATGCTACAGTTATTTATGTTTGTTGTTATTGAAATAAAATAGAATTCACTATGAAAATGTTATGATACGCTGTTGTTTTATGTAGACTGGCTATGGCTGTGTGCTTTCAAAACAAAATGTTTATTGTCAACATGTGTTTCAGAAAGTCATATATATATATATATCATCCACATTACACTGACCACAATCATGTAGCAGAATGTATTACGGAGCAATACTACAATGTAGTGTTTAATCATCTTCAGATAGAAATCACTCATGCCAGATTAAATATAATAGACAAGAAAACACCTCATTTAAAGAAAACATTAATAAGTTATCTATGGCAATGTAATCAACTCACTGAATGTGACACATCTTATAGGCATCTTTTCTTTCTTCTTTCAGATTCCATAGGCTGGCCATCTCTCCGCCAGCTATGTTACATGCTATTTTTGCGCAGACTGACAAAAAAGCGGATAAGTTTCATTGCTTTTATCGGCTTTATTGTTTTTTGTGTGGAGATCTTAATTTATAAATGTGCTCCGAGTGATGATTTCAACAGTCTGATCCCACTGGAAGTAAGACTGTGTGAGAAGACTGAATCTGTCTCACTAGACTGCAGACTTCTTGCTCAACAAGATACAAAACAGTTAGCACGAGCCAAGTGCATCGTCCAGGAGAGAAAGCAATCCGGTCCAATGCCAGACTCACATTACATCCACTCAACAAGACACTGTGATACATTCATTCGTGACCGAGGCTACTTGATGAATCCGGCTAGTGCAGAGGAGCGGAACTTTCCACTTGCGTTTAGTATACGCATGCACGATAACGTCGCACAAGCCGAGCGTTTGTTGCGTGCAATTTACCGGCTTCACAATGTCTACTGTATCCATATCGACCAAGCATCGGCACCAATTGTGCAGACAGCTATGCGCAGCATAATCAGCTGTTTTCCTAATGTGTTTGTGTCTTCACTTAATGAGGACTTTATCTATCGAAGTTTCTCCCCAGTTAAGGCTGACCTCCAATGCATGAGGCAGTTGCTATCAACAGGGGAGGTTTGGCGGTACTATCTTAATCTGGTCGGGACTGAGTTCCCGCTTAGGACTAATCTTGAACTGGTGCGGGTTTTGAAGCGACTGAACGGCACGAACGATATCGAAATGGAAGAATTTCCCGATTACTTGCGTTTTCGCATCACCTACCACCACTTTGTTTTCTGGCGTGAACTCTATCGAAACTTGTTCTGGTGGAAGGGTTCATTCCCATATTCAAACATCACTATCTACAAAGGAAGCTCGTATAACATGTTTTCGCGTGAGTTTATTGTCTGGTTGCTAGGTAACCACATAGCTACGAAGCTCATTGATTGGTCACATGATACCCATTCACCAGACGAGACGGTGTGGGCCACACTGAACGGCATGGCTGGCGCCCCTGGTGGCTATGTGGTGAACTCAACTGCGAACCAGACTTATCTGTCTCGAGCAGTGTTATGGCGTGGTGATGCCAACAGCACCTGCCAGGGGGCGGTGGTTCACAACATTTGTATCTTCGGTTACAGAGATCTTAAGTGGTTAACAGCCAGGCAGGAAATGTTCGCAAACAAATTCAACATATTGAATGATCCTATTGCATATGAATGCCTTGAACAGTCGCTATGGCAACGTATTCGCAAACCTGACCCAGATCATTCCGTTGACTGGGAATATGTACAAACAAGCATTGATAAACGGAAACGGACGCGGTTACCTGGGTAAATGATGGGTAATTCAAATATGTTTTCCTGTAGAGTTATGTGGGGCAAGTCAGCTTTCATCAGGTGTAATGCACCATACATACAGAACTGTTTGTCTTAACGTGACAACATATGTAATATGTACCATGAGGTGTCTTGACTAATGCTCAAACCTAAATAACAATCATTGAAGACAGATATTATACTCGGCTAATGATTCACAATCTTGCAAATATCTATTTTATCATAATACACAAGCAAATGAGCCCACGTTCCACATTCAGTCTACATTTAGCTAATTAATCAAAATCAAGTTAAACTGTAAACAAAGATACATTCCAATTAGTTTTGTACATTTAATTAAATATAATTATAATCATTGTCTGAGGAGCACCCGGCTATGACAGTGTATGCACAATTTTGTGAATATGTATAATAATTGTATATATTTAATGGTTTTACAATACATTGCGTTTGACACTTTTACATTTACATGATTTTACATTAAATGAAATTCATCATTGTATTTACTGTGAGAAACTGTAAATATTCTAGTTAAACACGTGTATTTATACTGATCACTTGGTAAGTAAAATAATTTAGAATGTCTTGTCTTTGAGGGAGTTTGAGTGTTACTAGTAGCATCCTGGTGTATCACAAATATGGTTTGAATGGCAGAATGTTTACGAATACGAATACATTTATTTCAGGTAAAAACCCATATACAATCGGTACATACATTAGAACATCTAAGTAGCCTAATTAAAGAGCCAATATGTTAAAAAAAAATAGAAAAAAAAACAATAAGGTTATGAGTTAGATAAATGTAAAATTGTAGAAAAACAGATAAAATAATGAGCAATATACAGGATGTGATTGTAAAATAAATATGCAATTAATTCATACAAATAAACACCTTTCGATAAGTAAGTTATATAAACAACTTACTGACTTTAAAATATATATATAATAAATACTAATAAAGTTATATGCGAGAGATGGTGACTATCTTACATATTTACTGTATACAATGAATTGGCCCAGCTAATCCACATTGGGCCATTTACTATTTCGAAACAATTGCACATAGCCCTAATCAAGTCATTATCTATGTTACAAATGCGTCTTTTAAAACCATAAATGTTCTTACGTAATAGGGCGTCAAATGTATCAATAGCATTATCAGCAAACATGCCACTCGCACTGTCCCGTCGGCTATATCCCAAAATCCGTCTATGCATATTGTTGTAGGCAACTTTAGCTTTCAAATATGAGCCCTTATTAAAGTTAACCCATAACTGGCAACAATAAGTTATACAACAATACGCATGAAACAGACGTAGTTTAACACCCACGGAACAGTGGTGAAATTTTCTGATAATGCTATTTGACCTAGCATAAAAATTACGTAGATGTTTATGTGTGATGTGTCACGTTTGTGTGTGTGTGTGTGTGCGTGTGTGCGAGCGTGCGTGCGTGTGTGTGTGATTGTATAAATGTCACTAAAGGGTTCAATCATTGATATAACCAAGCTATGCCTGTGTGTCATATACTACTCAACATTTGCTAGGGATCACTATTTAGAGCAGTATATTTTCCGGCATTGGTATCACACTTGAAAATGGCATGTATTCGAAGACATGTTTATTTCCTGAATTTCATTGTTGTATACCAAATTTGAACAATAGGTAACACGTGTTCTTTCAGGAAATAAACGTCCTCTAATACATGCCATTTAGAGTTTTTGTGTGATACCCATGCCAAAAATATAATACTGCCCTAAATAGTGATCCCTAGCAAATTTTGCGTAGTATATATGTGACATGTATTTCACTTATAAAAATATTATTTTATTAATAACACATTTAAGATAATCAGCCATACACTGCGTTCACATGTTCACAAATGTACATACAATAATCTATTCGTCTCACGTAAATGACAATTACTAAGTCAGTCACATTTGATGTCACAAATCTGTTTTCGTACAAGGTGTGTTTACCACCATGGACCATACTGTCAACTTTAGACATCCATTCCAAGTAGGTACTTACCTTTTACAGAACAGAGGGATTATTTGAATGTTTACTCAGTAGAGCTGTAGGACGTTATGTAAAGAACAGTTATGCCTTTTGACTGGCAAGGTGATTCTCTGTTAAGTTCTGCTCGAATAGTAGATTTAGTCTCAATCTCTTCCTGCTGGTAATCAAGACTAATTTCGCCATAATTACTGCTTCAATGAAGCAGTAATTATGGCGAAATTAGTCTTGAAGCAGCTTCATAAGCAACTGCAAATTTTATTTCTGTTTACTTTTGTGTGAATACAAGCTTAAAGTTGAATACTTTTAATAGTATCATAATAGTATAGTATCATCTTATAAAATATATCCTTAAGTTAGTTAGTTATTTCGTAGAGAAGTGAAGAGTGCTGCCACCTCATGAGCCATGGTTTTTGAAGCTATTATGCAAGATCAAATGTTTGCCTGTAAAATTAATAATATTATTGTCATTGTCTACCTAGTACATTTCTGTAATTTGATTTCATTTGAGTGAAGACACATTTCTTTGCCAAAAGGTGGGATTGGGAAGTCCTACACAGGCACCCCTGTAACCTCTGCCTCTTGTCACTCTGAATCAGGCAAGTAAAGTTGGGTCCAAGGTCTACCCTCCAAATGTTCAGTGATTGGGTGGGGCATGTCTCTTCTTCAAATATATGTTGCCAACAGAAATATTTTTTTTTTTAGAATTAGCACCAAAACAACAATGAATTATGTTTACATTTGTTATATACAGCTATATATATATGTGTGTATATATATATATATATATATATATATATATATATATATATACATATATATATTATGTTATATATATATATATTATATGTCACATATATATTATATAATATGACATATATAATTTGTATATATATATATATATGTTTTGACGTATAATATATATACACACTCACATATAATGTGTGTATATATTATTATATATTATACATGTCAAAACATATACACATATATAGGTATATAATATATATATATATATGACATTATAAAATATAATATTATATAAATATAGACATACATACACAGAAATGACATACACGTATGTACAGTGTATATAATTATATAAATTGGTCCCCCCCCCCCCCCCCCACTCTCGGATCGACGCCCGTGCTGGCATTGCGGGACGCCGGCGATGATCTGCGATGGTGTCCTCAAATTAATCTCAACATCCGCGTCGCCAAATATGTGATGTCTGCAACTTCATCCGGAAATGAATAAGTCAAAGTGTTTCGCAAACTACTGTAATCATATATATAATAATACGGTTACATTATCAATTGTGCCAGCGGACTATCATACGAGGTAACGTAACTCTTATTCACTAATTCAGCTCAGCGGCTCAGGCCAGGCTGACCTTATCCTCAGGTCATTCCCCAGTCTCATGTCACCCAGCCCCAGTGTCGCCATCTTACGTAACGGATATTGACATAATATGAAATTGTCCGACAGATGGCACGCAATGACAGCACTTGATATTAATAGAACTTAAGGTCGACGGCCTTGCTTTCGTCGTCCCGTTAACTTTTGAGAATGTTAAATCGACAAAGACGTAAGTTTACCGGTGTAACGTATATACGTGGTCTAACCGTTTAGCGGCTAGCTATTATATTCATCTGTCACAATCACCGACATTGTGTAAACAAGCTTGGAAGAAGAAGTACATCGTATGGAATTAGCTAGGCCTAGGTCAATGACAATAGTCAATACTCAATAGTGAATAGAGACAATAAAAATCAATACGGCTAACAGCCGTGGCCCGTGTGTAAACACATGAACACACACAGCTCAAATCTGAAGTCATCGTTGACACAATTTAAGTCACAAAAGTTGGCGGCTTCATCCAAAAGTTGACCGTTTTGCAGGACCACAAAAAAGCACAAAGAACAAGGAGTCAAAATACACTTTGGACTTGGTAATTTTTTTAAGAATTAAGTCTTAAGACAATAACTGAATAACTCCCTGGTGGGACACATCCTTAATTCTGCTCTGGACTCAAATATAATAAATTTAATAATTGTTTTAACAGGTCATTAAAAACTTAGTCTGACCAGACTTGAATTGGCTGGTAGTAATATTTTCGGAGCCTACCCCTGCCCTGGGTAATAATACAATCTATTTTTAATGTGCATTGCAACACTATTGCACACAATTTCTTGTGCTGATGAGACAACCTACCTTTTATGTCAATGAAGTCAACAACAACAAAATTAAGTTAATATTTAGTTTAACTTCCTGGTAGATATATACTTTAAGAATTTTTTTTTAAATATGAAATGGAGATCGTTTATTGTAGTTAGGAAATCTACCTTAAAACCTGTAATGGAATACGTTACATTGATTTCTCACGGAAGTCATTCACACAAATATTTTAAAGTTATTTCTTAAACTTATTCCACTCAGCAACTTTCATTTCAAACTTATGTTGTTCTTTTTTGTTGGTTTCGAATTGCAATTGCATTCTTAAAAAATATGCAATTATTAAATAAAATAAAAATTCTACATTTATTATGTTTGTTGTTGAAATAAAATGTAATTCATTATGAAACACTTATAATACACTGTCATTTAATATAGACTGGCTATGGTTGTGTGCTTTCAAAACAAAACGTTTATTGTGAACATTTGTTTCAGAAAGTCATATCTATCATCCATATTACACTGAACGCAATCATGTAGCAGAATGTATTAAGGAACATTAGCACTGTGCAGTGTTTATTCATCTTAAGATATAAATCACTCATGCCAGATAAAATAGAAAAAAAAACCTAATTTAAAGAAAACATTAAGAAACTAAATATGGCTACCATAAAGGCTACCATATGGCTACCTAAATACGGCTACCATAAAATAGTCATATATTGGTTTTCGGTAAGTTATATTGCAGCTACTTTAAATAGCCATAAATTGGTTTTCGATAAGGTATATTGTGACTATCTTAGTAACCATGGATTAGTTTTAAGTCATTACAAGTTTTACAAGCAGGTAATATTTCCTACATTTCACTCTCTGTGGCAATGTAATCAACTCACTGAATGTGACACATCTTAAAGGCATTTTATCTTTCTTCTTTCAGCTTCCGTCTGCTGTCCATCAGGCAGACTGACAAAAAAACAGATATGTTTCATTGCCTTTATCGGGTTTGCTGTTTTCTTTGTGGAGATCTTAGTTTATAAATGTGCCACCAGCGATGATATCAACAATCTTATCCCACTGGAGGTAAGACCGTGTGAGAAGACTGAAAATGTCTCACTGGACTGCAGACTTCTTGCACAACTAAATGCAAAACAGTTAGCTCGAGCCAAGTGCATCATCCAGGAGAGGAAGCGATCAGGTTCAGTACCAGACTCACATTACATCCACTCAACAAGACACTGTGATACATTCATTCATGACCGAGGCTACTTGATGAATTCATCTAGTGCGGAGGAGCGGAACTTTCCACTTGCGTTCAGTATACGCATGCACGATAATGTCGCACAGGCCGAGCGTTTGTTGCGTGCCATTTACCAGCCCCACAATGTCTACTGCATTCACATTGACCGAGCCTCGGCACCAATTGTGCACGCAGCAATGCGCAGCATAATCAGCTGTTTTCCTAATGTGTTTTTGTCATTACTTTATGAGGACTTTACCTACCGAAGTTTCTCCCCAGTTAAGGCTGACCTCCAATGCATGAGGCAGTTGCTATCAACAGGGGTGTTTTGGTGGTACTATCTTAATCTGGCTGGAACCGAATTCCCGCTTAGGACTAACCTTGAACTAGTGCAGGTTTTGAAGCGATTGAACGGCACGAACGATATCAAAATGGAAGAGTTTCCTGATCACTTGCGTTTTCGCATAACCTATCACCACTTTATTTTCTGGCGTGAACTCTATAGAAACTTGATCTGGTGGAAGAGTTCCTTCCCATATTCAAATGTCACTATGTACAAAGGAAGCTCGTATAACATGTTTTCACGTGAGTTTATTATCTGGTTGCTAGGTAACCACATAGCTACGGAGCTCATTGATTGGTCACGTGATACCCATTCACCAGATGAGACGGTGTGGGCGACACTGAACGGCATGGCTGGCGCCCCTGGTGGCTATGTGGTGAACTCAACTGCGAACCACAAGTATCTGTCTCGAGCAGTGTTATGGCGTGGTGATATCGATAGCACCTGCCAGGGGGCGCTGATTCACAACATTTGTATCTTCGGTTACAGAGATCTTAAGTGGTTAACAGCCAGGCAGGAAATGTTCGCAAACAAATTCAACATATTGAATGATCCTATTGCATATGAATGCCTTGAACAGTCGCTATGGCAACGTGTTCACAAACCTGACCCAGACCATTCCGTTGACTGGGAATATGTACAGAAAAGCATTGATAAACGGAAACTTACGCGGTTACCTGGGTAACGGGTGGGTAATTCAAGTATGTTTTTCTGTAGAGGTATGTGGGGCAAGTCAGTTTTCATCAGATATAACGCACCATAGATACAGAACTGTTTGTCTTAACATGACAACATATGTAATACGTACCATGAAGTGTCTTGATTAATGCTCAAACCTAAATAACAATCATTGAAGACAGATATCACACTCAGCTAATGATGCCCCATCTAGCAAATATCTGTAGTAAAGTCCAGTGATGCATTTTTATTGGCAAGGTGATTCTCCGTTAAGCACTGCTCGAATCGTAGATTTTGTCTCATGCAGGCCTTTATGCTGGTAGTTCGCTTAACTAACTCTCGCTTGGCTGCGTAACTTCGCTGAGAAGACTTTTGAATGTTATCCGTGCGAGGGACTACAAATGTTGCCATCTCACAGAGCCTGGGTAATCAAGGCTAGTTTTGCCATAATTCCTGCTTTATATACAACTGCAAATTTGTATTTGTTTATTTTTGTGTGAATATAAGTTTAATGTTGAATACTTTTAGTATGATCTTATAAAGTATATTCTTATAAAGTATATCTTTATTTTATTTTATAGTTGGCCTGAGAGCCAATCAGCGTTTCTAATATATTCTGGGGTAAGGCAGCCCTGGTGGCAACATTGGCAATGAGGAACTAGTGCTGCCACCTTATGGAGCCATGGTATTCGAAGCCATTATGCAAGATTAAATGTTTGCCTGTAAAATCAGTATTATTGTCATTGTCTACCTAGTGTCTATGAGCTGCTCCCTGGGGTGACGGTTCGGATCAATAGGATTACAAATTTAGGTCCTGCAAGTTAAAAGTTGACCTGCCACTGGCCCTGCTCTTTTGTGATGACCACGTCAGAGGTCAGGGCAGTCCTCATTGGCTAAAATCTCTGCCCGCCCAAACCGATATCAACCCTTCAAAATGACGGGTCTCTAGATAGAGATATCAGCCCTTCGAAATGACAGGTCCCTAGATAAAGATATCAGCCCTTCCAAATGACGGGTCTCTAGATTAAGATAAAGATATCAGCCCTTCCAAATGACGGGTCCCTAGACAAAGACATCAACCCTTCCAAATGACGGGTCCCTAGACAAAGATATCAGCCCTTCCAAATGACGGGTCCCTAGACAAAGATATCAGCCCTTCCAAATGACGGGTCCCTAGACAAAGATATCAACCCTTCAAAATGACAGGTCCATAGATAAAGATATCAGCCCTTCCAAATGATGGGTCTCTAGATAAAACTCCTTATGTAAATGCAAAATACAGTGCTGCCACCTGTAGGTGTGTGTTGGGTCATGCTCCTGCCGTTATCGTCTTCTGTTGATCAAGCTTGGTAGAGAATCCATCTTTGCAGTATGTTGCCGATCGAAGAATTGCACGTGTGTGATGTGTGTGCGGTTTGTATGATAATCCACTGTTGACAACTTACACTATTTACCCGTACGAGAAATTAACAGACAGGCACTCAAGCACTTGCACTGCATGTCAGTGTGTGTGTGTGTGTGTGTGTGTGTGTGTATGTGTGTGCGTGTGTGTGGGTGCAAGCGTGCGTGTGTGTCTGTGTGTGTGCGTGTATGCGTGCGTGCGTGCATGCGTGCGTGTGTTAGTGTCTGTGTGTGCGTGTGAGCGCGTCTGTGTGTGTCTGTGTGTGTGTGTGTGATAGAGAGAGAGAGAGAGAGTGTGTGTGTCTGTGTGTGTGTGAGTGTGTGTGTGGGTGTGCGCGAGAGAGAGTGAGAGCGAGAGTGTGGGAGTGTGTGTGTGTGTGTGTGTGTGTGTGTGTGTGTGTGTGTGTGTGTGTGTGTGTGTGTGACATGTAAATGCAGAAGATATTGTAGACTGTGGGTGCAAATTTTTCCAACTACAACCAGCTTGATTTTAATATCAGCGGTGCAAACAGAGAGAAATTGCTAATTTGGATTACGAACCATGAACGGACACAGAATATTAAAAACAAATCAGGTTTATTCTCGACAGCAATGTCGTCACATATCAAAGTTTCATTTCCTATCTATTCTTAACATCTCGTAATTTGTCTTATCCTAGAGCTAACAGCTACGGAACAAATGCCACCAATTGGTCATTTACTTCCAAGTAAACACAGTTTGTGCAGTGTTTCTATTGCAAGCACATTGCAACACATTTATCCGTGGATGCGTTCATAATATGCATTTACCAGACGGTGACTCTTACTTCCTTCTCTCATTTCCTTCACATGAAACACATCTTGTATCTTGTCTATCTGACAATTCCGGGATAATTTCTGATGAATATTATGAAACAAGGATCATCCTACATAAACCGTGTATGACCAGGATCATTTGAGTCCCAGGTACAATAACACAAATATAATCCTAGTTAAGTGAACCGGTATTATTCCAAATAAATACTATGAAATGAGGGTGTTTATCCAAATATCTTGCATCATTTGGATCAAGCGATATTGAGCTATGTGACGCTCGGATCGTATTAGTTAGATCTGATAACACCGGGATCATTCCAGATGAACATGAAGAAACACAGATCATTCTAAATAGATCTTCTATCACCTGGATCAGTCCACATGAATACGGTGAAACAAAGATCATCTTAAGTAGAATTTCTATCACCAGGATCTTTCCAGAAGAATACAATGAAACATGGATCATCTTAAATATATCTATCATTCTACTTACGCCAAATGACACGGATCATTTCAATTACCAACATCATCCACCGGACCGGGATCCTTTCAGATCGATCCAACGACACGAGAATAACTTCACTTAGGTCAAATTACACAAGGATCACAAAAACAGATCCGACAACATAGGGATCACTCCAGGTAGATCCGGTGAAAGTCATTTGCGCCGAATGTCGCGTTACACTTTGGACACTTGCGTTGTCGCGTCTCGTATCGCGTCCGGAGACACTCAAGACAGAAGACGTGGAAGCACTTGGTCAACACCGCGTCCTTCTTCTTCACCTTACACGATGGACAGGTCAGCTGCTCCTACACGCAGAATGAGTGACAGCTGTCAATCATCTAATAATAATAATATTTTGTAATTTACACATCTTAGACATTTTGTTTTAATTTTGTGTAGTTTAATAAAAAAATTGTAATAATCTTGTGTATTTTTCTGTTACTATTTGTCACTTGTTTTAATGATCAAACTAGCATAGCTGCTTTGAGAAGTTTACACTGAATAGGGTAATGTAAACGTGGTATTATTAATATCATGCATGCACATATAACTAGCCCATGCTCGTATATAAATGAAATTAATTCAGCATTGATTTTTGTAATGACAATTACACTTGTACTTGATCAGTAGCATTTGCAAAAATATCACGTACATTTCAAGCATATCCTTTTAATGGTTACAATAAAAGTATTATTTAGCCTGAAGGAGGCAGTTTACATGCGCCGTGACACACAGCACTGAATCTCCCCTGTCACTTCTTATTTAACAAGACTACGATCCAAAACAAAATATTCAGATGCAATGTGAACAAGGAAGGCTTTCTAAACCCTAAGACTGATTTGTAAATATTCACTGGCTTATATAGACGGTGTTTTCTTGACAATTTCTTTTTCTCCCTTAGCTTGCACAATAAACGTGTATCTATCTACCTGTGCTTCAGGTAAGTGAGTAAAGCTGTGAGAACCACAGAGCCACTGTGACACAAACTCACCTTGTACTCTCTGATCTCCTCCATGAGCACATCGTCGGCCGAGCTCGCTTGCTCTATTTTCTTGGCTCGCTCCAGTTTTCTCCTCAGACTGGCTATTTCCTCCTACAAAAGATCACACGGATTGAAAATGAGACTACTGAGGTGAGGCTTGATTCAACTGACTTGTCTGTTGCCTAGCAACAAGTCCATCAAGCCACACAAATATGGATGCCAAACATGTTTGTGCATTCCGTCGTATATTATGTTGGAATTCTGGCGACGAGTTATGACAAAACCGTAAGGCGATGTTTGTCATGTAACAACTGCATTTGGGAATGTTTGATTTAGGAGATGTCATACAGCAGTGGTTATGTAATTTGTGTGTACATTTGTATAACCGTCATCAACGTTGGTGACAAAGAAGAAGCTTGGTAAAGGGCCATCATTACATGCACACAAATCTTCAGTTTCCTCCCAGAATTCACACACAAAGCTGTTTCCTCCTGTTTCTTTCTTTACAAACATCGTTTTTATGCCAAAAGTGCACCACCTGCCAACTATCATAACTACGAATAATCAACTCAACTATCCATGGTAAGTTATTATCACATCAACTATCGAACGTCAACTCTGCTGCTATCACTTTCGTCATTACACACACCCGCACGCGCGCGCGCACACACACACACACCCACCATACACACACACACACACACACACACACCCTCACACACACCATACAAACACACACACCCTCACACACACACACCCTCACACACTACACACACACACCCTCACACCATACACACACACACCCTCACACACACCCACCATACACACACACACACACACACACACCATCACACACACACACACACCATACACACACACCATATACACACACACACACACACCATACACACACACACCCTCACACACACACTACACACACACCATACACACACACACCCTCACACACACACCATACACACACACCCTCACACCCTCACACACACACCATAGACACACACAAACACACACACACCCATACACTCACACACAACACATCACACACACACACCTAGACACTCATACCTAAACACACGTACACATATGTATTGTTGAAAAGATATATTGGTATTTGGTAACACAACATGAATACGACACACTGACACATTTTACGTTTAAAAAAAGACCACGATATAAAGAATAACCACATCCGTTGATGTCTGCGATACCGAGTTCAATAACCGGACTTGAATTGTAATTTGTCGTTTTAGGACTGATATCTTAAAATCAGTATAATTCCCTGCCTCCTTCACCCACCTGTTTCCTCTTGTACTTGAAGGTCTCCTGCTGGAGGGCGGCTGTCTTGTCTGTCACGGTGGCCTGGGCTTCCTTCAGCTGGGAATGATACTTGTCCAGGTGCAGCTTCAAGTCCGCCGCAGACTGCGAACTCTCCACCGCCTTCCGCTTGAACATCTCCGACGCCTGCTGGCGACACCTACAGGCACAAACACACACTACACACCTGAGGTTATCTGCCAGACAGAATGTCTACACATCTGTCATTAGTGTCAAGTTTGTATTGTGACTGGCCTTCAAGTAGTGTTAACGAAACTAGTGTTTCTAATTGATATATTAAATACATTTTAAACAGTTAGTAAGATGTCCCCAACTGTTCACTGCTCCTGGGAAGAATCGCAGAAAATGCAAAATTAGCGACAAATATTCGGTAAAATGTCAGTAAGAAATGTTGTCAAACAAATCCTGGTGAGATAAAGTGATGGTGAAATTTAAACCCGAGTGTAGTTAGGTGGATTTTTTTTATTCAAGAACTTTCTCACTTATACATTGTATAACTACCTCAACTTCCTGTGTACACAAAGTAGCAGCCTTGACCACAATGCCACTGATGTATGAGTAGTGTACACTATCACCCTGTCACTGATGTATGAGTAGTGTACACTGTCACTGGTGTGTATGAGTAGAGTACACTATCACCCTATCACTGACGTATGAGTAGTGTACACTATCACCGACGTATGAATAGTGTACACTATCACCCTATCACTGGTGTGTATGAGTAGTGTACACTATCACCCTGTCACTGATGTATGAGTAGAGTACACTATCACCCTATCACTGACGTATGAATAGTGTACACTATCACCCTATCACTGGTGTGTATGAGTAGTGTACACTATCACCCTGTCACTGACGTATGAATAGTGTACACTATCACCCTGTCACTGATGTATGAATAGTGTACACTATCACCCTATCACTGGTGTGTATGAGTAGTGTACACTATCACCCTGTCACTGACGTATGAATAGTGTACACTATCACCCTGTCACTGATGTATGAGTAGAGTACACTATCACCCTATCACTGACGTATGAATAGTGTACACTATCACCCTATCACTGGTGTGTATGAGTAGTGTACACTATCACCCTGCCACTGATGTATGAGTAGTGTACACGATCACCCTGTCACTGATGTATGAGTAGTGTACACTATCGCCCTGCCACTGATGTATGAGTTGTGTACACTATCACCCTATCACTGATGTATGGGTAGTGTACACTATCACCCTATCACTGATGTATGGGTAGTGTACACTATCACCCTATCACTGATGTATGAGTAGTGTACACTATCACCCTATCACTGATGTATGGGTAGTGTACACTATCACCCTATCACTGATGTACGGGTAGTGTACACTATCACCCTATCACTGATGTATGGGTAGTGTACACTATCACCCTATCACTGATGTATGAGTAGTGTACATTATATCACCCTATCATGCCTAGTCTACCAACTACCACACTGTAATGACGCATAACTGTATTTCAAAATAAAATAACTTTTATCACAATAAGATAACTATGATGACTTGCAAACATATACCTTTGGTAGGCTAAGAGTTAAGACAATTAAATCTTGTACAAATTAAGTTTGTACAAATTAATCCATCCTAGCAAACAAGACCCACTGTCAAACACGCCTACTCACCCAAGTTCTTTCTCGACGACGGCAAGGTTCACCTGCAGAATCGCCTCCTTGTCCTCGAGTTTACGCACTACGACGTTCTGAGCCTCGACTTGGTGCTGTAAGGTCATGACCTGCTCCGCCAGAACGTCCTTCTCCTCCCGCAGCAACTTGTGGATCTGATTCGACTTGATTCGCTGCAAGTAGATATCATTATATGTACTTAAAATGCACACCATTTTTTAAGTTGATAATATACTAGCATGGTAGTAGAAACCGCCATATTCTATATAATACTTATAATATATATATATATATTATATATATGTATGTATATATAATATATTATATATATATTATATATATAAAGTAAGACAAATGAGACTACGCCGGTATGGACACATGCAGAGAATGGAAGAAAACAATGAAGTAAGAGCCATTGTTGACATGACAGTGCCAGGAAAAAGACCAAGAGGGAGATGGATGGATGGCGTCCGAAGGGATATGCAGGAATTGTGGATCACCCTGGAGGATGCCCAGGACAGAAGATTCTGGAAATCAAGAATTCGGGCCGCTGACCCCACCTCGTGGGAAAAGAAGAAGATATATATATATATATATATATATATATATAGATATACAATTATAGATACTTTAAAACATGCTTCTGTTGACTGTGATGCCCTGTGGAGGAGTAGTTCAGTATTAAATTAAGGTAGGAGAAAATTAACGAACACCATAAAAGGCAAACAGACCGTGGCCCCTGAGAGTACCCCTGGCCGACACTGATGCAATCAGCAGCAATAAACCTCAGTAAAGGTCAGAAAATCAGTATTAATACAAATCCCTCTGTGTACCTCTGACATGAGCTTGAAGTTGGCGTCGTCCTTCTCGCGCAGCTGCTGCAGCAGGCGGATGTTCTGCTCCTGCATGTCCTCAAACGCCTGCCCCGTCACCTCCATCTCATTCAGCAGCGCCTCCTCCTCCTGACACACGCAATGACACGTCACTAGGTGTCAACATTGTGTCACTAGATGACATGTGTCAATATTTTGTAACTGGATTACATTCAGGGCAATTTTAAGTCACCAAATGATGTGCGTGTCACATGTTAATGTCATGTGACCGAATGACGTCTGTTGTATTGTGTCGTGTCGTGTCGTGTCATGTAACACGCATGTCAACATCATGATCTACATGACAATCATGTGTATAAATCATATCACTCGATGACAAACATGTTAATGTTACTAGGTCAGAAATGTTAACGTCACCAAATGACACAGATCAATGACATGTCACCGGATGACATACATAACAACATAATGTCACTTGATGTCACCATTTAGTCATGTCATTAGACTACTAGAAACAGATTTACTTACTTTGTAGCATATTTTGTGAAATGTACGAAATAACCAAAAATGTCATGAACCATGAACAATATATTCCATATCAGCTACAGCCCATAATTGGCACATTGAAGGTCCGACTGACCATCATCATTTCACCTCAAACATAAAACACTGGCGATAAATAAAGATACAATTCTTACATAGCACGGTATCCAATCCTCAGGACTGCTCAAAGCGCTTTACACTATACTCGCAACAGACCTGTTCATTCAGACACCATCTCAACTTCTCTGAGAAGCGTCCAGCCCCAACCCACCTGTTTCTGTGCAGCGAGATTCTTCTGCAGCTCAGCGATCACGTCTTCACACTTCTTGATCTTGCGAAGAGCATCGTCTTCGGCCAATTTGCGGCGGTCCTTACGCTCAGCCTCTTGCAGACGGCGGATGTGTGCTCGCAACTCCTCGATCTCTTGACGAGCTCGCTTCTCTCCCGATATCAACTGCAAGACCAACGGACGACACAGGCTGATGACATTGGGTACGAAAAAGTCTGCATTTCGATAAACTGTAACAATTTAAATATTTGTATTTAAAATTAGTTTTGGTGTTAGTCAACTTGGTTTAGTTAAAAGAATTAATTATATCTGTGTGTCTAATAATCAAGTCTTCAATAATACACTTGTATATTGCTAAATAAATTCACTATCCTGCAGTTTATAACATTATTGTGCTAAAGTAATAAATAAGTTATTACATTAAGTATTACAAAGTGATCAATACAATTGATTTTGTTTCACTGTCCTGCAGTTTGCTACTAATAATGATCCCAGTAAGCTTATTTATTTAATAAAAAATGCCACCTTATTAGACATTTTCGCCAGCAGAGCACACAACAATTTTAGAAGAGTAATCATTCTCACTCATGTTAATCTATCATCCATGGAGGAATTCACTGAAGATCATATATCTCCCTCTAATGACTGGATAATTTCTAACAATAATCGGAGTCAGTATGGTATATGATTAGTTGAATCCAAATTACTGAAAGTGAGTGTGGGGCATGTGTCACATGAGTGTCATGTGACCAGTGTCTCACCTGTGCCTTGTCACGTGACTCCTTCGGCAGACATTTGTAGGTGTCTAGGAGCAGCTTCAGGTCTCTCTCTCGGTCCAGGGAACGCCTGAACAGACAGATCAATAATACAAACCTCAGGACAACATAAATTAAATAGTGTCTTTAGTGATAAAGCTGTTTGCATGATGATAATCTCACTGAATTTAAGGCCAGATACTACAGCCAAGACAGGATTTTTTTTAATCTCTCAAATGTGTTACTTTTTGCACCTGAAGATCATAAGTTGAGAAGTCGAAAAAAATTGTGGGCCCCCCTCACCCATCTGTTGCCATGGCAACACCTCTGTTGCCATGGCAACAATCCAAGATTAACAAACATATTCTGCTTAACGGCAGATTTTCCTTACAGGCTTATTATCTGGGAGACGTGATCCCAGGGTGGAGTAAACATTCCAACTCAAGCAGAAACCAAACCTCTAGATATCTGACCACAGAAGAATAAAGTGTAGTTGTCATCAACCAAACAAATAGTTCAAAGTATTGCAAATGTGGTACACCTGTGGCGCCCTCTGGAATACAGCGAACCGCAAAAATTCACAAAGTAAACAACTCCAAATAATAACCCACACATTTGTAAAGGGAGGAGCCAGCTCCTCTGCCCAAAATTGGCACGGCAGTAATTTGTGACGGGAAGTCTGCTGTCTAGAACGTGGGAAAGTAAAACATGAAGCAGTATTGTGCTTAAATCTGCTCGCCTCAGCATTATTGCTAATAAATTTTGTTTTTAAACTGGATATTTTGTTACCATTTGAACGTGTTGCAGGCGGAATCTTTCAAATTGCAAACATTGTTCCGAGCTTAATAAAGTAACTAAACACAATATGGCAGGCAGGGAACCTTTAATATGCATGTTGTAGTCAAAAGAACATAATATTAAATGAAAAAATAAAACCAAGGCACTGGCACCCTTGACTTAAAAGTACGTTGCCAAATGTCCTAAATATTCAAGTCGTCTTAACGATTACACATTTGGCGGGCCACAAAATAGCATCTTCCCCTGTTACTATGGTAATCTAATCACTCACTTCAGCTCAACCTTGAGATCCCGGATGATCTCAGGGTCCGTCTTTCCCTTTTCCCTCTCAGCATCCCTCTCCCGCTCCTCTGATTCCTTCCTACTGGGAGTGGGGGCCTCGTCCGGCTTCAGTTGCTTCGGAGGCGTGTCTTCCTTGTCCTTCTCCCTCGACTGACTCTGTGATTCCGATGATGACTGCTGTTGTTGCTGCTGTTGCTGGCCTTTCTGCTGCTGTTGTTGCTGCTGCGGCTGCTGTGGTGTAGCCGGCAGCTGCTGTTGGTCCGATTTAAGCTGTGTAATGAAAAAAGACGCTTGTTTACACCCAGTCACAGAGCAACAACGTAACAGATTAAAGTATCTCCAATACCGATCCGCAAACTAGGAACCACCACTTAAGAGTCTCATGCAGGAGAAACACCCTCATGAAAAGCAGAGCACATCAAAACCACGTCAGTAGATAACTACGGATAACAACGTCAGTAGATAACAATAGATAACAACCTTCGCTTTCTGAAATATAATTGGTATACCTGTTAGATCATAACTGAATGGTTCTCAAGAAACTATACACAAGACAGACTGCACGATATAGATATAAGCATCTCACAATTTTCCAAAGTCAACATTATTAATAAAATAAAAATTATAGACCACTCAGGTCTTGCACTGTCCGCAGTAGTTATGCTAATAAAATTATCAGGTCAGTTTCCCGAGAGAAACATTGTCCAGGAACAACCGTACTGTGAAAGGAAGGAGTTTGTTAACAGGTGGCGCTGTGTGTCACTTGCCACACAACCCGTCGCTGAATTTGAGCCATTTTCAGGTAACGAAACTGAATTAAAACCAGCACAAAGAACATGGACAGGAAGAGACAATATATGCACTGGACAGTAGATACCATTGCACAAGTAATTTATTATTGACATACAAAATGTTCACATTATACCATCACTATTATACAATTTCACCATCTAGAATTCATTCTTGATTAATCTGGGTGCTGTCTGCTAATTTCAAAAACAAATTTCACTCTGAAAGAGAATGCTTATCATGTGGTAAAATTCCTCTTGCTATTTGGGACTTGTTAATCTAAAACAACACATTGTTAGCACATGTCCTGGCTTAGCACCATGTCCTTGGCTACTAGACCATATGTTGGCACAGTGGCACTATGTACATTGCATTTGCCCAAAACATGTGGTCTTCATTCATTACAACAATACACTTTCATTTTTACTTTTATACTACATCCTTAGGACTAATTACTTACTTGTTAGCACTAGGTCCTTAGCACTAAACCCTAATTGATTAGCACTATGTCGTAATGTCACAACATTAGGTACTTACACTAAGTTCTTATGTCTTAAGTATTAGGTCCTTTTACTAACAGACACTATTTTATTAGGTCCTTAGTGCTATGTCCTAATGTCTTAGCACTAGGTCCTTAGCACTAACACTAGGTCCATAGCACAATTTCCAAACGTCTTAGCACTAGGTCATTAGCACTATGTCCTAATGTCTTAGCACTAGGTCATTAGCACTATGTCCTAATGTCTTAGCACTAGGTCATTAGCACTATGTCCTAATATCTTAGCACTAGGTCATTAGCACTACGTCCTAATGTCTTAGCACTAGGTCATTTGCACTGTCCTAATACCTTAGGACTAGTCCATAAGCATTAGGTACTTAGCACTAGGTCCTTAGTACTAGGTCCTTAGCACTAGTCCCTAATGTATTAGCACTAGGTCCTTAGCACTAGGTCCTTGGCACTATAATACCTCACTCGGCACTGTCAAATCACACTTTGCTACAGCAGCTTGTGGTCGCTGCTGCAGCTGCTGTTTTTGCAGTTGCTGTGGCTGCTGTTTCAGCAGCTGTTGCCCCTGCTGCTGTTGCTGCTGCGTCTGCTGCGTGGTCAGTTTCCTCCAAGCTGTCCGGTTCATTTCATGCAGCTGACCATAGACATGGCAGTTTGTTTACAACTTCAACCCTAGTTCAGACATTTGGTTATTTTTATTTGGACACTAGTTTATTTCATAACCAATGTATCTCCTACAAAACCATGTTCTGCTGTTGTTATTCACCCTAAATACAGGGTTAACCTAGTCCCTAAAGGGAAGTACACATAAGTACTTTCTCTGCTACATTGGTCTTGCAAATATATGCATAACTTGTGTGTTATCTGTACAATAACATAACTGTGGTTGTGTGAATAATTGTGAGCTTGCTCAAAGTGGGTGATTAATTATGTAGCCCAATTAAAATGAATATTCGTGTATGTGGTGAATCAGGCAATGACTGTTTACTTTAAACACATTCAACTTGTCTGGTAGTACCAAATATTCAAGACCATGTCTTATATGGATAGTAATTATTTAAAAATACAATGTCATAGCTATAAGTGGTTAATGAAATACTATTGTAAAGAAATGTAGGCGTCGGAATATGAAATAATTTTGTTAACATGATTAATAAATAATTTGCATACATTACACAACATTTAAAAAGAATTCCTTTAACCAAAGACCTGTTGTCCCATTATTGAAAGGGGTTTCAAGAAAACCACAAATTGTTTTCATTTTTCAAATGATGCGAGTTTTGATCATTGGATGACAAAAGTTTAACTTTTATTTCCATTATCTTGGACCATTTGCGTCAAATTAAGAGGAAACAGAGACTCAAAAACTGTCTGCGGATTGACAAAAGACAGATAGAAGGGTCCAATGACGTTTAATGTCTCTTCCAAAAGACACAGGCAATGTGGGGTGAACAAAACTCCCTTCGTTTCAAAATGGCAGCAGATGGAGTCAAACTGTTTAACTGCGCAATGAATGCTCCCTCTTCTAAGGATTTGTCAGTAAGTGGGGTGGTAGATAATACCCTATAAGCCACTTCTCACTGTCTCACCCTGCCATCTGTCAGACTTTTAACCCAACGAAGAACACCTTTTTGCACTCAGCTTGGCTGACTGTCAGTAATGGCGAATTGTGAACTTATAATAGTTGCGGCATCATCAGCCAAGGTCTGGACACAACAGATGTATGTTTATAAAGACAGGAACTCACAAGGTAATGCATTATTCCCCAGATATTTGCAGATGCTTATCAGTCCTTAGAAACTGTTTAACCACTCTGGTGGACCAAGGAGTAACTGTTTAAATCTGAGCTGCTAGTGACATATCGTGACCTAGATGTCAGTCCATTTATTAACGACTACGTAAACAACCATTTTGTAATAACCACTCCTGCACCAATCACAAACCTAGATGGCATCTATACAAAAACGATTCAGAGCATATTATTTTCAGTGAAATAAGGCACACTAAAAATTCCTAATAATATTATAGCCATGTTTCGTAACGTCGAAACACGACACTTGTACAAACAGTTTCCTCTCGCCCGTACCTTGTTCACCTCCAGCTGTGTCTCCCTCAGCTTGCGTCTGTAGCGGGCCACTTCCCCCTTCAGCTGCTCGTTGTGGTTCTTCAGACTACTGATGAGGTTCCGCATCTCACGGTTGATTGGACCTGGTTCGACACACCTCAAGGTTAACTCTTGAAACCCATGAAATAGTTAGTTTCGCTGATCAATTTATCAATACAAAGAAACTGAACCTTGACTGTAAAATCTGCTGCCAACTGACTTAAAATGTAATCGGGTGTTGTCACTATTCAAATCCTTGTAATACACCTTAGTGCATGAACCTATGATAAACCTTATAACCTTATAAAAAATTACAATCAGCCTCATTTCTGACTTTTAGTTTATATGTATTGCTAATTTATTCTATAAAATTTGTAACATGTTGATTATATTAACTGCATGAAAGCCTCATAATATGACAAGGTAACCTGATAATATGACATTGCTTACAAATAAACGCAATCAAACATTTAAGCATAAAGCATTGAACTTGTTTAAAAATTACATAAACAGCCTTGTATGATGCATCTGTAATCATAAGTTTAATTGTGTAACTGTAACTAATTTAAAAACGCTTAAATCCAAACACTGCAGAAGGAAAATGAAACAAAAGCTGGTTTTGGGTGGTTACATTGGTGGGTGGTTACATTGGTGGGTGGTTACACTGAGAGGTGGATACACTGAGGGGTGGTTACACTGAGGGGTGGTTACACTGGTGGGTGGTTACACTGGTGGGTGGTTACACTGGTGAGTGGTTACACTGAGGGGTGGTTACACTGAGGGGTGGTTACACTGAGGGGTGGTTACACTGGTGGGTGGTTACACTGGTGGGTGGTTACACTGGTGAGTGGTTACACTGAGGGGTGGTTACACTGAGGGGTGGTTACACTGAGGGGTGGTTACACTGGTGGGTGGTTACACTGGTGGGTGGTTACACTGGTGAGTGGTTACACTGAGGGGTGGTTACACTGAGGGGTGGTTATACTGGTGGGTGGTTACACTGGTGGGTGGTTACACTGGTGGGTGGTTACACTGGTGGGTGGTTACACTGGTGGGTGGTTACACTGGGGGTGGTTACACTGGGGGGTGGTTACTCCCAGTGTTGGTGTCAGTTACCTGTCTGTTCGTTGGCGGCGAGGGTTTGCTCAAACTCTATCCGCAGCATCTCATACTCGCGGCGGACCTGGGCCAACTGATCCTCCAACTGAATCACCTCCGTCCTCAGCTTCTTCTGACACATCAACTCGTCACTCTGTCACCATAACACACTTACTATACACACTTGTGGCTGTGTCACCATAACACACTTACTTACACACTTGTGACGGTGTCACCACAACACACTTTCTATACACACTTGTCACTGTGTCATCACAACACACTTTCTACACACACAACTGCAGGCAAATTCAAATGTTGAACCGAGTAAAAATGAACTTTTTCCTTTCACATATAACAAATGTTTTAAATAATTTATAAAATAAACATCAAAGATAGCATTACCAAGTCATTTTTAAGTCTGACGATCCACTTTTTGTGAATTATTTTATTCTGATGCACTAACTTCCCTCTCTGAATATGCTTTATTTGAGCACGCAATAAAATGCAATATACATTTTTCAAGACACTTCATATTTTCTCTTGCTGGGCCCTATGTAATATACATAACAACAGCAAAACCATCATAAAACATTGATAAGAAACAGAACATTGGCTCATTCTGTGCCAAATCACCCAAAATAAATTCACATTTTAACCTCACCACCTAAAATTTTGCTCAAATTATGTCATGACCTTAAATAAAGGGCTCACAAACCTCATAGAGACCCAAAATAAATATAAAAATTACCTCCTCAAATTTAGCTGAAATTACGTTATGATCTCAAATAAAGAGCCCACAAACTTCATAAACCCCCCAAAAAATACTTTGACAAATTTTGCTGTAATGATGTTATGACTTCAAACCAGGGGCCCACAAAATAAAAAAATAAATTACTTTGACAAAGTTTGCTGTAATGACGATATGACTTCAAACCAGGGCCAACA
>OZ024865.1:13542028-13579528 GCA_964017155.1 Oasisia sp. SBJ-2009
CATAATTTTGTCATTACTATTATTATTATGAGTCTTATATCAGTATCATTTAATTGTCACCAACACTCAACCGAACATAAAAGTCTTAATATAATAACACAAAGAAAAGATATATTTTAATGGATTCACATAAATCTTGAAAGTAACAAAACGGTCAATAAATTTCCAGAAACACTCCTGAAATGTTCAGGATATCGTACGTCGTTATTTTCCACTTAAACAGATTTAAAAAGTGAAATTCTTATGGAATGAATGACTGAATGAATTAACATTTTATTCAATAAAAGCACACAATTACTTGTCCCTATGCCTATGCTGCTGTGTGCCAATGCTACTGACCAACTACTGTATGACAGCGGCCGTGACTTACGTCCATCTTGAGGGACTCAATGGTCTTGAGAGCCTCCGTGTGGTCTCGCTGTAACTTCTCAAGCTCAGTGAGGCGGTTCGTGGCAAGCTCTTTCTGCTCTTCCAACTCATTCACAATCTCTATGAACTGTTCAAGCAAAAGCAGATGCAGTTCTATTGATCTGTAGTTGATAAACGTTTATCAGCATTGTCACATCCATAATCAGACTCACCCGGCAAATCTGTTTGTCTAGATGGCGGGTTTTTTTCTTCAAGAAGGACATTTCATTTGTCATTCTATTTTATTAACTTTCTTTGTATTGTTCAACGCAGTGAAACATCTGCTCAAAATCGACAGCCACAGTTCGTTGAGAAGTACAGTTTTATGCAGAGACCAGTGCCCCAGCCATTTGGATGGGTACAAATCCATTTTGGATGGACACAAATAAGGAACAAAACGTTTTCCAAAGCCATGTATACTGTCGGTATGTTTTTTACATATGTGTGTTTGTAGTTTATTTTAGGTCATAATCATAATATCATATTTCAACTGGCTTGGATATATATGTTAACATGCATGTGTCTACTAAAACATTTGTGACTGGCAAAATGTTATCCTGCATAAAGCCCCGTCCATCTATACATAACAGCTTTTTTATACAGCTATTTTTGGTAGACTACTATAAGTTGTATCTTCAGTATGTAGTCAACCTTTGAAGGTATTGTCATCTTAATAACAAAATTGGATAAAACAGAGCACACGGATGTCATTACAAAGATGTACATTCAACATCCACACAATACAGTGGGGCAGTTCTGTGGTGTCGGACGTACAATTCGTCGGACACTTTAGCTATGCCCTGCATCAAAGGATAGAAAGCGTACTTTGTACTGTCAGATATTATAAGAACCCACTAGGATATAATTGTCCCATATAACGTTTGTTCCCTCCTGTAACCATTTTAGCCACACATAAAACATGCACGGTGTCGGACATATTCACCCGGACGTTCGACACCATGCATGTTTTTCTCTGTGTGGCTAAAATGGTTGCTGTCCAGCGACAGCTCATTGTAAAAATGATCCTTTAAATGAAGTTGACTATTTACACATTTTTAACTATGTTAATAATGTTTTAAAGTTTGCTTGTCTTCTTAATATTTATGCATATCTAATTTTACAAAGGCATTTCACTTATTTATTTTATTGAATTAACAATATAAAATAAGTAGTAAATGCATACATAGATATAAGCTAAATAATTAAGTTAAAGAAATATGCTAAATAAATTGATTAAATAATTTAAACAACTAATTGTTTAAATTATTTACTCAATTTATTTAACATAATTATTTAACTTAATTATTTAGCTTATATCTATATATAGTTGTTTAAATTATTTAATCAATTATTTAGCATATATTTTTAACTTAATTATTTAGCGTATATCTATGTATTTACTTATTTTATATTGTTAGTACCTTTGAGCAGGTTTTTAACATTTATAAATGTTTCCAAATAATAATAATAAAACAAACAACATACAACATCAAACGACCCCTTGATGACACTGACCTTGTTCTTGGACACACCCTCTCCTCCGCCCTGAACCGTGATCTCCCCCTCTTGGAATGTCTTCAGCTTCTGCATGGCGTCTGACAGGTGACAGTCCAGTTTCGTCACCCTCGTCTTGGCGCTGTCAAGTTCGTACTCAAGGTCATCAACAAGGTTCTTCAGCTCAGCAGCTTCTGTCTCAGACGCTGTCAACTTGTCCATCAACTCGGAATTCTGTGGGAGAGAGGGAAAGAGGTTTGGAAGTGGATTTTGGGAGAACAAATCATGTGAAAACTAAGAAACAGTTTAGCAATATTTATATAGTTCTGTAAGGAAATATTGTGAAATGAAACAGATTTTTAGTGTAATTAAAAAATATTTCATTTTTGAGACAAGAAGAATATCAAAGTATTGCAAATCATATGACACAGCCACAACTTTTAGAGTTTACGTGCACAGATTTCTACTCAGTGACCAATATTTACACATTTTGTCACCAAAAACGTGTAATGAATATTCTTTGGTAGAGAACTTTTACAAAAGTAACTAGGGAATTATTAGATAGATAGTTGGATATGTTATTTCCACATAACTTTATACATTATTCCCACATAACTTTTCCTACAGGAATATCTGTAATATATACAGAAAACATCCAGTGAAGTGACATACTGGACAGAAACCTTTGCGAAGGAATTTGTCAACTATATTTATTTCACGTACAAATTATATTCACAAACCAGCATTATAACCGGTTCCCGCTTCGCTCCGACGCGGATACTTCGCAGTGCCCCCTGGTGTCAAAACAGTGTACCTTGAGCGTGATCTCGTGGTTCTTCTGGTGGACGGTGGTGGCGAGATCCTGTATGCGGCGGTTCTCCGCAACGATCCGTTCCATCTCCTTCCGAACGGCCTCGCTGATCCCGAGCCGTGGCTTCTCCGCCGACGG
Organism: Oasisia sp. SBJ-2009; assembly: GCA_964017155.1. NCBI lineage: Eukaryota > Metazoa > Annelida > Polychaeta > Sabellida > Siboglinidae > Oasisia > Oasisia sp. SBJ-2009. Next base: position 13,544,880 of record OZ024865.1, read on the forward strand.
CTTCTTCCCTGCCTCCTTGCCTTCCTTGTCCTCCGTCTTCACCTGGGAGGAGGGAGTGCTGCTCCCAGTTCCCGGTTCCTTCTTCACTTTCACCTCGGCGTCGACGGCTCCGTCATTGACCTTGTCCATAGAGGTCGTCATCAGGGACTTCTTGCTGGTGTCGCCCTCTAGGTCGGCCTTGACCTCGCCTTTGACCTCCGTCTTGATGGACGCAAGGTCTGCACAGTACAGATGGTCAGTTACATATGTTGCCTGCCTGACTGTGTGTTTGGGGCGTTTTATACTAAAAAGGTACATTCTTTGTATGTTGTGTGCCTTATAGTTAAATTGTTTTGGGGTCACAGGAAGATGGCACAAAATGTGCCGTGTGACCACCATGTAACAATACTTTTCTTTTTGTTTGCTTATGTAGAATGTAATTTTTTTGCGAAATAACATTTGATTTGATTTGGTTGTAAATGTTGGCATCTTACATTAAATGGTATATACCTAAATAGCATAGTACTGTCTTCTTAGAACTATTTAGAATGCTTTACACTTTTTCCCGGGCAGACATGTTCACACAAGTGTCATCACAACCACACAGCAATTAATGCACAAAAATATTCGTACACATTAATTGCTGTCTACAGCCAGGTACTCAAGTTTTAAACTAAAAAATGTTGACACAGAGACTAAATGTTGACACAGAGACTAAATGGTGACACAGAGACTAAATGGTGACACAGAGACTAAATGGTGACACAGAGACTAAATGGCGACACAGAGACTGAATGGCGACACAGAGACTGAATGGCGACAGAGACTAAATGGCGACACAGAGACTAAATGGTGACACAGAGACTAAATGGTGACACAGAGACTACGACACACGTCCTGGGAGCCCCACGGGCAATGACCACACACCAGCCAGATGATTCTTCACACCTTTCTTCTCGTCCCCGAGTTCCTTCTTTACGGACTTCCCGTCCACCGAGCTCGTCTCCGATTTCTCGTTTTCGTCGTCTTTCTCCGTGATGACGGCCCAGAGCTTCTCGTTGCGCTGTATCACGCGGTCGTACGCCTGAATCAACTTGCCGATGGCTCGCTTCGAGAACTCAACACGCTGTTTCAGTTTCTCCTCAATCTCCTGGCGGTCCCACTGAGACAGGAGGGTGAGGAACGAGGTGACGGCCGTACTCTCATCTAGAACAGGGTAAATTACATTATCATCAACACTGTGTAAAATGTTACGTATCTGTAAATGGTCACACCACCTTGCTTAAAGGCATCTGCGAGACGCCACGGAAAATGGTCAATGTTGAATTCCTATGCCATATCAGGCATGGAAGTCAGCCATATTTTTTCGAAACAACACTTTTAGGCAAATGAGCATTACAGTTAGTGCTCTTTCAACATTCTTAATGTGTGTGTGTGTGTGTGTGTGTGTGTGTGTGTGTGTGTGTGAGTGTGTGTGTGTGTGTGTGTGTGTGTGTGTGTGTGTGTGTGTGTGTGAGTGTGAGTGTGTGTGTGTGTGTGTGAGTGTGAGTGTGTGTGTGTGTGTGTGTGTGTGTGTGTGTGTGTGTGTGTGTGTGTGTGTGTGTGTGTGTGTGTGTGTGTGTGTGTGTGTGTGTGTGTGTGTGTGTGTGTGAGGTCACTCACTGTCTTTCCCAGTTTCATCAGCACTATCAGCGTCAAATCTTTGAACCAACAATCGCACGTCTTCATCCAGCTAAAACAGAAGACAAACGTTACATCTCCACTGACTGCATTTGAAAATCAATGTGAATAAAGTGCCAGCGTTACAAAGCATTCATGATGGCAAATGTCCCATATGAAATACTTATGGTACTAAGTTTTCTTTTTTACTATTCGTGTAAACATGATCAGATGTGAAGAAGAGTGAAGGAGGCCATTTAGGTCAGAGAGACCCTACCATGAACAGAGACCAGAGATACCACCTGCTCGTCACCTACAGCCAAATTATCCAGCCGAAACTTGAGTCATCTGAAAGTATGTCATGAAACCTCATAGCTGGTGGGTCAAAACATTGTACACGTTTCAGAAAGTATGCTCGAAAATAATTGAATTTCTTACAAAACAACCAACTCTTGAAGCCATAACCAATACATTCCATATGATCGTATGTGCTTGATAAAATTACTGACATTTTTAAACATAAAATTACTGACATTTTTAAACATTGACCACACCTAAAAAAAAAATACAATCATGGTTTATTCCCATTTCAAACGATGTCCAAATTAACAAATGTTCTCATTTGCAAGCCATTTTATCAAGGAGGAACCCTGGGTAATTACTACTCACGCACCTGATTCCAGTAGCGGTTGACTATGCAGAGAACCGCGTCGTCAGTCGTCTGCCTCTGTTCCAGCTGCTCAATGCGCTTGCGAAGGTCATCCTCCGCCTTCCGTCTCTGCTCTATTCGTTCTGCTAACTTCTTGTTTTGAAACTGTAGTACTTTGATGTCAAGTTCCTCCTACAAGTGACACAAATGGAAACATTTACAAGGTGTCACCAACAGTGTGTCCCGGATTTGATGGTGTCAAAATAAACTGTTATTATTATTATTTATTAGTCAGCTTAGACCAGTATGTTTATTTTGCATTGTAAAAGTAACTGGAATAAATCTAAAAGCTACTTACCAGCGAATAAATGGGTCCAATTTTAATTGGCTCAAATTGTGTTTTCAATTTCTTCTCCGCTGGGGAGTTTGTGCTTCCAGAGTCTCCATCGGCACTTCTTTTGGTTGCCATGATGACTAGTTTGCAGTGATGTGTACAATAATCATTATTCTGAAAGAGAAAATGTTTTAATTTGCAACATTAGACAGTAAGAATCAAACAACAAAATGTAATAATGCAAGTAAAATGGTACATATATATCTAGAAATTGGAGTTTAAAAAAAAGGAATTGTAGAATAATTTAATGCAACCATTTTATATTATTGCATTATTAAATATATATATATATATATATATATATATATATATATATATATATATATATATATATATATATATATATACATATATATATAATAATATCTATATACATATATATATATTATATGCTTGACCCACCTTAACAAAATGAGTAAGTTGTCGATAATTTTGAAAAAAAAGTTATTTTTACCAGTGGAAAGAGTACAGTCTCAGCTTTCACATGATGTATCACGTAACTTGTAAGAGGATAAACTTATAAAATTAATACTAGTGAAAATCTCACAACTGTTGGATTCGCAATTTTTCACAAAAACAGCATTTATGGAAAATCTGTTTTACCGACATCCATGAGTCCATTAAAATGGGTCACATATATACAATGTATACATGTCATAAAATGTAAGTCATTTATATATACATTTTCGGGGTTCAGTTTGCCAGTTATGTGTCAGTGTCACCAGGCTAGCAGCAGCTGATGTAAACTAAATTTCTATCAGCACAACACACCCAAGACTAGCCATATAATTTCCTTTTTACTAAAATGTTCATCATCATGTCACATTGCAAGGAGGAATGTCTCTAGCATGGCTGAGATATGAACTCAGGAAATTGCATCAAAGTATCTGGAAGAAAACAGGAACTTGTTGAAAACTACCAGGTATGTGAATGGGCAATAAATCCAGTAAATTTGTCTGTCATGACCGGCGCACTGTTTATAAAACATAAATATGCGTGAAATGATGTTGAATGTCAGAATTAGCAAAATGAAGTATACAAACTTAAAAACTTATTCTCCGAATACCGCCAAGCTTCAACATGCTTCAACAATTGAGGTAGGTCCGAATTCTACACAAGTGCCAAAAACTTCTGTTGTCAACCCCGATGATGTAGTAATTGGGCAATCCCATGAATTAACTGGCACCGATCGCCTGGTGACAGTGGTGTCTGCCGGAATGCAGCTGTTGGCTGTGCTATCCCCTATCATCGATGTTGATCGACTGCTCTCATTCATCTTTTGAAAGACGTTGTTTAACAAGTGACCCTTCAAAATTTACTATTTAATATTACACACAATGCCGTCTAACATACGCTATATCGTTCTTACCTAGAATAAGGTAGACTGCATTATTTTGCATAGAAAAGAGCAATTTTATAAACATGTATTTCGAAGCCACTTTTTAAGGGGGACTCCATGATGGAACTGCCCGGATGTAAAACTCTCTAAACATAATCTCTGAATCACTTTGACTGCATCATATTTTGCATACTACAAATTATTAAATAAGCTCACTACTATATTGCAATTACCACTACAACACAGAATATCTATGGTTTATGTTATAAATGTATTACATGTCTCTGAGGATATATGAGTCATGTGACTATCACAGGGTTAACGTCCTGTCAAAGTAGGGCAAACTAAATTGCGGATGAATGGACGTAGCCCTACACGTTATGACCAATTTGGCAATGTTATCTTGGAGGCTCTATTTTTTTGCAATAGACCTACAGTTATTTAATGCAACGTGTGGGGCTAGATGGGTGGTTGAGTGGGTAACTGGTCGCCTCGGCAGCGTTACTATGTCGGCGGGGAACATTTGAACGCGTTAGCGAAATCCTTGGACTTGTCAACACTTACATTACGTCATTAGGTGGAACGGGGTCATTTCCAGTCTATAACTTGTCTGGCGAGTTATCGACAGTCGTGTTCACTCCCATTAAACATTTTACTTTGTAATAAAAACGGTGCGTTCAGTTGAGCGGCGATGAACTAAGGCATACAGGTCACCTATATACGCTTACAGGTAAGAATACTGCTATTCGTGGAGCTAGCTAGGTTATAGGTACTTAATTTTGTGTCTCAAGTCACAGTTCTCGGTGCTGTACAATGAGAGCATGCAGATTCGCACTCAGCTCGAGGACACTAGGACACTGTTGGCCAACCTCAAGAACACACACCTTCGGCAGATCGAACAGATGGAGGTGAGAGGAAAACTGGGCCCTTTCTGGGTCTGTTGTGAGGTCTCAGAGAGGTGTGTGGGCCTCTGAGGTCATAACATAATTACAGCAAAATTTGTCAAAGTAATTTTTTGGTGGGGACCGTGTGTGTGTGTGTGTGTGTGTGTGTGTGTGTGTGTGTGTGTGTGTGTGTGTGTGTGTGTGTGTGTGTGTGTGTGTGTGTGTGTGTGTGTGTGTGTGTGTGTGTGTGTGTGTGTGTGTGTGTGTGTGTGTGTGTGTGTGTGTGTGTGTATGTAAATATGTGTGTGTGTGTTAGTGTGTGTGTGCGTGTAATGTAACGTAACGTGTATGTATATATGTATATATGTATATATGTATATATGTATATATGTATATATGTATATATGTATATATGTATATATGTATATATGTATATACGTATATACGTATATACGTATATACGTATATACGTACATACGTACATACGTACATACGTACATACGTACATACGTACATACGTACATACGTACATACGTACATACGTACATTCGTACATACGTACATACGTATACATACGTATACGTACGTACGTACGTACATACATACCAGAGCTGTAACAAGTACATTTATTTTGTACTTGAGTAAAAGTAAAAGTAACTCTAGAAAAAGCTACTCAAGTAAAAGTAAAAGTACTGCTATAAAAATGTACTTGAAGTACAAGTAAAAAGTAAAAACTTGTACTTGAAGTAAACACAAAAGTACTTTTCTTCTGTAATGATCTAAAATGACCGATGCAGCCAACTAATGTGAATAAAACAAAATATTCACAATATCATTTAGCATATATACCAAGCTGATATAATTTTCTTTAGTAATATTTTATTCGCTGCATAATAGATAAATGTTTTAACAGTGTGAAATATAAGTATCATAGTGCAAACATCACTACACACAGGCTGTAAATAGCCTACATCATGTTTGATTACTAACACGACTACAGCAACCATCGTATTAATAAGTAGAAGATATACACGTTATAATAGGGTTGTTAACATTGTTGTCATCTTGGACGTGTGAAGATTTTTTTTTCATTTGTGATATTTGACGAAGGTCTAGACCATGTGGTTACAACATTCCTTTCATAATAATTATGCCTTCATGTGTAATTGCAACATTTATTTCAAAAGACTAATGTAAATATGTATAGAAACTGATTTCACTAAGTTATACACACTGATCTATATTACAGATATATAAGCCTACAGATGATAAAGATCGGCAGATTTGCGGTGGGCGATAATGGGGAACTCTCGTTAAACAACTATAGCATGTGACATTCACAAGGATCATGTAAAGTTAACAAACTGTGTCAACAACAGGCAAGACACAAGAAGATAGTAAGGCAGCTGTTTTTACTTGTCTGGTCAAAACAAGGAGTTAAATAATTCTTGGCTATTGTTTTCTGAGCGGCCCAGTCGGGGCAACCGGCATAGCCGGCTGTGGGAGTCACCGGCTGTGGTCCTGCTGACACCTAATTCAGGCTCAGCGCCAGACCTTAAGATTGCAATTATCTCACCGAATTCATCACGTAACAAAAGAAATCCGGCCAGTCCGGGACATTTAACACGTCTGTCTCTGCTTATCTGTTATTTCTATTTGTTGTTTCCTGTGACATTTTAAAATAAATCTACGCTGACGGCAAACAGTGCCGCACGTGCTTCTGACACAGATCATTCGCGGAACTTTTTAGGAGCTTCGCAAATTTAATAAAGAAATTATGAGTACTTCGTTACATTTAGAAAAAGTACTCACATTTGTACTTCGTTACAAGTAAAAGTACTTCCCCAAAAATGTACTTCGTTACTCAAGAAAAGTAAACTTTTCTACTTAAGTAAAGTAACGAAGTAAAAGTACTTCGTTACATTACGGCTCTGATACATACATACATACATACATACATACATACATACATACATACATACATACATACATACATACATACATACATACATACATACATACATACATACATACATACATACATACATACATACATACATACATACATACATACATACATACATACATACATACATACATACATACATACATACATACATACATACATACATACATACATACATACATACATACATACATACATACATACATACATACATACACACATACATACACACATACATACACACATACATACATACACATACACACACACACATACATACACACATTCACACATACACACATACATACACACATACATACATACATACATACATACATACATACATACATACATACACACACACACACACACACACACACACACACACACACACACACACATACATGCATTACATAGATACAAACATGCATACATACATACATACACCACATAAAAAATACATAACATGCATACATACATACATACATACATACATACATACATACATACATACATACATACATACATACATACATACATACATACATACATACATACACACATACAAAAATGCATACATACATACACATATACATACAAAAATACATACATTAATACCTATGTACATACATACATGTTTACATGCATACATATATACATATATACATATTTATAGACATATAAATAGACATATACATATACATATACATATACATATACATATACATATACATATACATATACATATACATATACATATACATATACATATACATATACATATACATATACATAGACATATATACATACATACATACATACTTACATACATACATACATACATACATACATACATAAAAACACATACACACATAAACACCCACATGTACTCACAATCACGCGCGCACTCATATTCACGCGCATACACACAGTGAAACATGGTTTTGTTATATAGCGCCCACATCTATATTAGAGTGAATAGCGTTGTCAATAACAGGTAGAACGTTGTCAAACTGTTGAAATGATTCGATGCTGATTAAAGAGAAACCAAGGACGGCTTTGTTTGCGTTATGCACATAAAAGTGGTAATGCTAATTGCAAATCCCATTTTAACTACAATCAAACTTTTCGTGTTAAATACGTTTTAGGGTGGACGTTTTTAATATAACCTATGATTATCTTAAAGTTGTCGTCCACGAAGTGACTAAAATACCATAAAACGGAAGTTTATTTAAAGGACACGGATAACATTTGTGTCCATAATCAAAGGCCACATTGACCTTATGAAGTATCTTTAATTTCACCCTGGTAGAAATATCTGCTTGGTAAGATAATTGGGATGTTTGCTCGTGAAGCAATGGCTGCGCTGTGGCTTCTCTGGCGATAGCAATACTTACTTATGACGTCACACCAGGCATACTAATGGGCCATGCAGTGTCACCAGCACTGAGGCCGTATTCTTATACGACTTATGTACGTCGTAGTACCATGCTAAGTTGCCTGATGTGACGTCACTGACTTGTCGCGAACGGTGAGACTCGTGTCAGGACAAGACTTCTCAGTAATGCTGCTACCATATAAACTGTCGGAAACAGCCAAAATGGCCTGTGTCATGCAATAATAACGGATATTTAATGTTTCACTGAGTCCTTTAATTAAGTTGCTGTAATGACATGTTTTCGATGAATGCCCTGAAATAGTTGTATGTTCAGACTTGTTAATTTGATAAACTCCTGACGAAGAAATATGATTGTGGTTGCGGAGGTTACGTTGCATTAACTATTTTACATGCATCTAACTAAAACGATGCGTTTTGACTCACTTTGTCTCCTGGTTCAGACCAAAACGGAATTATAAGCGGTGTTTCAACCGTTCGTGTATCACTACAGCAAGAATCCAATGTATTTCTAAATAGCATTTAATTGTATTAAGCGACTAAAATAAGCCCTTTATTTACACTAGCAGCGATGGTCACAAAGAAGTGATGTCGACAAGACAAGAAGACGTCCCGGCTACACTGACAACAGTCCGGTCGACGACGCACGATGAACTTCCAGTGACGTCACTTCCCGCCGGCCGATTCGACGAGCTTTTCCAACTACAGCGACGTCTGGCGGAGGTAGAGAACCCCGTCTATGCAGCATTCGGAGAGGACGAGTTCATTGGCTGCGACGGATTTCGAGCATTGGTCAACAGTGGTGATACGCTGATCGCGAGAAAGGATGACGTCATCGACTCATTCACGTGCGTTGCCCCTAGCGTGTTTGCGAAGAACTACAACGCCGCTATCGCCGACCTCTTCATTGGCGTCGACAGCGCGCAGGCGAAGGCCGGCATGTTCCGGAAGTGGATCGACATTGCATCTGCGCATGCGCGCAAACTCGGCTACGTCACCGTACTCGTGCAGACGTTCGTAACCAAAGTGGCGACATTTGGCGACTTGTGTGAAGCCGGTTTCGAGTTCTGCGCAGAGCTGCCACTAACGGGACGCATTCGCGGCGTAGGTTTGGCCGACAGCGTCCTCTGGCGGAAATACGTCGCAGACAGAAGTGTAAGTTCGTAGTTTCGCAGTAACAGTTATTTATTATACAGCTTAGCTATTGCATGCTATGTTTGTCTACTCTTGCTCGGATACGTGATTTCGCCGAGAAGAACCTCTTCAAGTTGAAGTCATGTTGATGTAGAGCTGTGCTCGAAGCCGTCAGATGGTGTCTGTATTATGGGTTAATTCACAGGCTGACGTATATAGTAATAATTGGTGTTTATACAGCACCTATGTTGTTATAACCAAATTAATTGTTTATGTTTCGTACAGCAGGCAGCGTGTGCAGTATGCAATATATACCCACTCGATCCTCCACGAATGGACAAGCATACATACATACATACATACATACATACATACATACATACATACATACATACATACATACATACATACATACATACATACATACATACATACATACATACATACATACATACATACATACATACATACATACATACATACATACATACATACATACATACATACATACATACATACATACATACATACATACATACATACATACATACATACATACATACATACATACATACATACATACATACATACATACATACATACATACATACATACATACATACATACATACATACATACATACATACATACATACATACATACATACATACATACATACATACATACATACATACATACATACATACATACATACATACATACATACATACATACATACATACATACATACATACATACATACATACATACATACATACATACATACATACATACATACATACATACATACATACATACATACATACATACATACATACATACATACATACATACATACATACATACATACATACATACATACATACATACATACATACATACATACATACATACATACATACATACATACATACATACATACATACATCTACACATGCACGCACCCACCACACACGTGTTCTCTCCCTCACACACACGCACGCACGCACGCACGCATGTATACACGCACGCACACACGCACACACACACATATACACACACACACACACACACACACACACACACACACACACACACACACACACACATGCTGTTGCGGACATTTATGAACAATATAGTTATGTACATAAGCCATAATCACATATACTGCAATGTGTCTTAATGGTTTTAGATTTAAATCATTTAGATACCGAACACTTAATATTTACCAATCTGCTTGGCTGCGCGCTCGACGGAAAATGTCCGGGGTTTCGACGACTGTGGTCGTTGAATAAATATCGTTTGCACAGCTCCATGCTCTTCAAAACTCGACGTCGCCGACGTTTCTGTGGATATTGACCAACTACACGTTGAGAAACATCTTCGATGCAACAATCTTCGTATTTCGAGGGCTTCCATCCATGATCCAGCCCGTCCACAGTTACGAAGCCAATGCTTAAGTTTTGGTCTCTCCAACGGGGAGTAAAACTATGACAGCTCGTTTTACATTTGTATTGTTACAGCCATATGTCGGGGAGTATGGCATATTGTTGCACGCAAATCAACACACAAAGACTGCGACTGTGCATATCTCACAACGTTGTATTTACAACTGCTATAGTGAATAGAAAGCATCGGACACGTCATCGGACATGTGATTTCAGGTCGCTGATTGGTCAGGCCTGACGCATCTGCGCGTTGATGGAAGCCTCCGTGCAGTGGCTTGTTTCAATACAATTTTCCACTTTGAAATGATTTTACCAATAAGCCACTGACGTTAAAAATGAATGTGATTAAAAGAAAAGGTAAGTTTTTATATAGCGCAGTATCAAGTCATTAGGACTGCTCAAAGCGCTTTTACACTTTACTTCCCCAGACCTGTTCAATCAAATACCATCTCAACGTCTCTGGAAAGCATCCAGCCACATGCTACAATAAATGTGTGAAAGGCTGCACGTAGACATATCAACCACTGTATATAGCTCGAGCAATGTTGAGTGAAACAACTTGCCTAAGGTTTTAACACAGCAACACAGGATTCGAACCCAGGTTCTCTTAGTCGAGAGTCCGAAGCTCTACCCCTAAGCCGTTGCGCTCTACAACTTAACGTTCGAAAGGGTTAGTTTGTATTAACTCTTTCATGTGCATAGCATGTCACTGTTCCCATTTGGTTCTCTTTAAATAATGATTACCTAAACGGCCGTTCACAAACTCTGACTCGTCGCCTGTTCATCTCTGTAGACATGTGACTTCTCCCTACGACGTGTTCCTCGCGAGTACTGCTGGTTCTTTGGCCCGCCGAGGCCGACACAGGACCTCGGGTTGCCGAGGAGATTCACGCTCAAGGACGGCACAGTCGTCGAGTGGAACGACTTGCAGGCGGAGGACGTGGACGCCTTCTGCCGCTTGTTCGTTGAGGCGACTGGACGAGGTTGGTTGTAATGTGCGGGTAATGCGTGTATTATCTATGTACACTATTACCATGTTTGCTGTGATTTTATATTTGTAATGTTCTGAATCCTTCTTCTTCCCTCTGTCTGTCTGTCTGTCTGTCTGTCCGTCCGTCCGTCCGTCCGTCCGTCCGTCCGTCCGTCCGTCCGTCCGTCCGTCCGTCCGTCCGTCCGTCCGTCCGTCCGTCCGTCCGTCCGTCCGTCCGTCCATCTATCTATCTATCTATCTATATGCCCGACAGGTTTGGGCCCGGACATTGTGCAGTGCGGACAATACGTAGACTGTGGCACGGTCGGATTCGGCTCCTTCAAGACAATCGACACATGCGAAGTCGTTGGAGCAGCTGTGCTCCGTCCGGCGCACTACAGCCGCTCTACCAGCCCTCTCGTGGCTTCAGGAGCCATTGCCGTCCGCCGGGACTTTCTCTCGAAGGGGCTAGGCTCGGTGATGATAGGGGTTTGGGACGAGTGGTCGATTAGTTGTGGCTACGATGCAATGTCTGGTGAGATGCATGCCAAGCATGCGTCTGCACTGCACATGGCCATGAAGGGGGGCATGCGCATGACCGGATATGTACCCGGCGCGATCAGACTACCCACTTCCGGTTGGGACGACGTCGTGTTTATGTATAAAGCGAATGGGCGGTACGTGAAGACGAGCAAGTTGTAGTGGATACACCACTAAATGGAATCGTCAGTCATTGCAGTCCTGCTCAAAAGAACTGCATTGTGCAGTTTATTTTAGTAAATTTTTGGAAATATTGAATGTAGGACTGGCTGAGTAAAAATGATATTTCTGTGTAGGTAACAGAGCTGCGAAATAAAGACATTTTTACATACATTGACCAGGTGCGTATGCATTCAGATGTAGTTCGGCCTAGAGGTGTCAACATGGGCAATCGCCGGCTGACTGGAGCAGAAATGGAGGGGTGTCTTGTTAGATATTGGATTGTAGGAGAAAGAAATATATGTTATTTTCACGAATTTTATACATGACATATGTGAATGCACCGTCTATTCACTCCTACGTCCTACAGTCCACGTGGAGAAATCGGCGGTTGGCCACGCGCTAAACTAGGGACAAACAAGCAATGCAGTGAGAGGAATATCAAGTGAGAGTATCTAAATCATTTACAAATACATTTACCAATGTGGTAATAGTATTTTATACAGACCAAAAGAATTTTCATGAACTGTAATATGCTTTTTGGAGAAACCTGGCAAGGACATAATTGAATCAGAATTACACTGTTGTGTTCTACTCGTTAAGTCTCATAATTCATATTCCTAAGTGTGTTCGTCTTCTTCTTTTGATCCGAGGTTCTACTGAGGCTATACAGACGCAGTGATACGTGTAGGCATGTATCCAAGAACGCCGTATGATTAGTTTTAAGAGATGCCTTCTGTGCCAAGCAACCAAATGCTCTTCTCTCTGGCCCAGCGAGTGCGTGCTTGGTGGATGATATATGTGACAGTCATAATATGTGTTCAATAGTGAACTTATAAATGTTGTATCCTATGAATGTTTTGGTTGATTTTGATTCATCAAGTTCTAGAACAAATTCAGCTTGACTGCTCAAACAACAACTATGAGTAACTCTGGTAATTTTCATAAATCCAGAAGTGTCATTTTATTTTATCCTTCTATTTACCTAGATTTTTACGTTGTCCTCATGTTTTCGACTGATATAAACAACTTTGTCATCCTACTTGCACATAAAGAAATACACAAACTTATTTGGATCTCACCTAACCAAAGAGACAAGAAACAAACTGACCACCTTCTCATCAGTGGCACGTGGCGACAAACCTTACAAGATGTACCTTTTCTCGACGTGGAGTGGATGTTGGCAGCAATCACCACCTTGTTGTCGCACACATCAAACTGAAGCTTAAAAGAACAGTAACACAAATTAGGCTGTTGAAATGGTTCGATGTCTCCAAGCTGAAAGATGTTGGCATTAGTCCAGTACTGCAGTACTAGGACAGAAAGAAGAAATACAAAGACTGGCTGAGGTGGAGACATGTGGACAACAACAAAATATCTCATCAGTTTACTTACAAACCTTGACCATTTGACTCTGTGAGTGTTTGGTCAGGATACAACAAAGTATGTCATGAATTACTTTACAAACTTTTTTCTTTGACTATAAAATCAATGATTCTGCAAACATGAAATATTTGTAATGAAATGATCAAGTTTTTCTTACAATGGTTACACAGATATTATATTACATGTATCAAATCAGTATCTATATCAATGCTGCATGTTTGGTTAATAATTACATCTGTGTATGTGAAATTTGGTTTGATGACTCCATTGCAGTATGTGAGATCTTTATCAGGTTTGCCTGAGTGCATCTTAAACACTGCATTACGATACCACATGCATAGACAGAAACATATATTTCTCTTCACAGTGAATGTGTGTGTGGTGTGTATGGTGAGTGTTATGTGTGTGTGTGTGTGTGTGTGTGTGTGTGTGTGTGTGCGTGTGTGTGTGTGCGTGTGCGTGCGTGCGTGCGTGCGTGTGTGTGTGTGTAGACGTACGTGTATATGTATGTGAAATACCGTGACATTGCTTGATTGAATAATACAAAAAGTATTTCAATACAATGGCCACTTTAAAATAGGATCAATGTAGAAATGCATAAAGTAGTGTCTTCATAAGGGTCACACTGTTGGTGTCAACCCTGTCAAGAGACTGACCAGCTGCAGATGTGACAATTCTTATTTACCTTGTTTGTTTCTCTTGTTCGAGAGAAACGAGTTCTCGTGGGGCAACGTGAATGGTGCCATGGGGGTTATCCTTCATTACTTACATATTCTACAAACACAGACGAGATTCATCAGTCAACTGAGTACAGCATACCGTGTCACACTGTGTCACACCATGTCACACTGTCACTGCACTGGCTGGACGCAGCCACAGTTAACAGCTTCCCTGACAGTGTGACATCACTTTTATTCACTGAGGGCAGAAGGGGTTGTGAGAGGGAGGGAGGGACACAATGATGGAAAGGAACATAGAAACAGACACTGAAAGTGACAGGGAAAGGGAGAGGACGAGGGAGAGAGAGGGAGGGATGGAATGAGATAGAGGAGGGAGAGAGAGAGTGACAGAGAGAGAGAGAGAGAGAGAGAGCGGGTGGAGAAGGATACAGAGAGAGAGAGGGTGCAGAAGGAGACAGAGAGAGCAAGAGAGAGTGGAGAAACTGACAGAAACAGAGACAGCGAGAGAGACAGACAGACGGACGGACGGAGAGGGAAATGGATAGGGAGATAGACAGTGAGACGGACAGAGAGACTCGCAGAGAGACAGGCAGACACAGACAGAGAGACAGTGTCAAAGTGACATAAAGCCACAGAGACACAGAGACACAAAGATATACAGACACAGAAAGAGACTGACATACAGACAGACAGAGACAGACAGACACACACACAGACATATGGACAGAGAGACAGAGTGACAAACAGAGAGACAGACCGAGCGAGAGACACATAGAGAGACAGAGAGAGAGAGAGGCAGACAGACAGACAGACAGAGAGAGAGAGAGAGAGAGCAAAAGAGAGACAGACAGAGAGTGAGAGAAAGACAGACAGACAGACATACAGACAGAGAGAGACAGAGAGACAAAAAGGGAGACAGAGACAGTGAGCGAGAGAAAGACACACACATAGACAGACAGACAGACAGAGAGCGAGAGAAAGACAGACAGAGACAGACAGACAGAGCGAGAGAGACAAAGAGAGACAGACAGACAGACAGACAGACAGACAGAGAGAGTAAAAGAGAGAGAGAGAGAGAGAGAAAAAGACAGCAAGAGAGACAGACGGACAGGGAGACGGACAGGGAGACCGAGAGGGAGACGGACATGGACAGGGAGACGGACAGAGAGACAAACAGAGAGACAGATAGAGCGAGAGTGACAAAGAGAGAGACAGAGACAGAGACAGAGAGACAGAGTCACAGAGCGAGAACAAGACAGACAGAGATACAGGGAGAGCATAAAACAGACAGACAGAAAGACAGACAGACAGACAGACAGACAGAGAGAAAGGATCAGATCGGGTTTTTATACAATATTCCCGGATCGTTTGAGAGAATTGTCTTAAACGTGTTTAATATACAAGCACTGCATTCGTTTGTGAAGGTTAAACAATTATATACGATGGACACAATAATAAACATGGTGGTCGATTACTATGGGCAGAAATATGCGGAGCGTTCGTATGGGTATAAATATCTACTTCACAAGCGGGTCCCTAATCCTTTGAAATTCATGCGTACCATGTCTGGTTTAGAAAACCGCGCCCTCACGCGTTTTGAACCTGACGTGACACCCTCTCCGCATAGATAATAATAATAATGACTTAATTTACGCCAATTTCCTCGAACACCAAGCTCAGTGGCGCGACAAGACCAAGGGATTAAGTAAACTCATAATCGTAAAACAATGCGTGAGTCGTCAATGGATGGATGGATGGATGGATGGATGGATGGATGGATGGATGGATGGATGGATGGATGGATGGATGGATGGATGGATGGATGGATGGATGGATGGATGGATGGATGGATGGATGGATGGATGGATGGATGGATGGATGGATGGATGGATGGATGGATGGATGGATGGATGGATGGATGGATGGATGGATGGATGGATGGATGGATGGATGGATGGATGGATGGATGGATGGATGGATGGATGGATGAAGAAGCTAGGAGGCTAAGGAGGATAGGCATGCATTAAAGAGATAGGTTTTTAGACGTCGGCGGAATGAAACTATTATTAACTTCTAATTTAACACTGGCAGGAAACGAATTCCACACCGTTTGTGCGGCAACCGAGAATGCTCAACATACAATTCTTGTAGTTGTGAACGTTGTCGCGATCATATTTCAATAGCAATTCCCACTACCCGTCTTGTCTTCCGATATGAGTAAGGGCCGACAGCGAAAATGTAAACATCGCCGCAATTTTCTTTAACAATGCCCATCCTCGCCATTCCGATTTCGCGTCGTGAAGACGCTTCGGCTCAGTCCACACAATTTCAAGTGAAAGTTACTTGTAAATTGTATGTATGTAGTCCACTTCTTATATGGCCAACCCTTCAGCAAACCCAAAGTGACCTTGTAAGGCAGATTGCATCTGATGAGGTGAACAATCGATAATTGCCCGTTTCAAGGCATACTGGCCGCTACTACACACATACGTTGTCAACATCCGAGACATTTAACATTGCAACAATACCGTCTACGTGATGTTTTGCCAAGAACGACGAGTGTGTATGTTAGGCCTTCTTAATTAGCTTTTGACTTGTTAAAGATTGCAGTTGTTGACTTGCGATTGGCTGAAGAGGTGAAAATTCGTCATCCAACCCTGATCATTGCCCACGTTAGTCGGGTGGCCGCTGGTGAGAGGAGTTTGTATTAAAAAATGCTATTGCAATGAAAATGTGGCCGTATAATCCGCGTGGCCGGTGGCGAGGGGGCCGTATAAGAAGGCGACTACTGCATATGCGTCAAGTTGCAGAATGTATAAAGTAACTGCAAAGTTCAATATGTATACATCGCGCTGTGTATTCATATATATATATATATATATATATATATATATATATATATATATATATATATATATATATATATATATAAATATATATATATATAAATATATATATATATATATATATATATATATATATATATGTATTCATATATATATATATATATATATATATATATATATATATATATATATATATATATATATATATATAAAATACACACGGTTATATCAGCGTTTGGCGTGTTTGTAAACACGATCCTATTGCCCGATGATATTCCCTGAGTCAGCACTTCGAGGTGTGAATAGATGCGGCCGGCCGAAACAAGAGATAAGTTTCTGCGCTGATCGAAGCGACATCGGTCGCTGCCGCTCCCGTACCTGTTGCGTAATTTTGTACCGGGCGACGTTCGTGGGGCGTGGCAGCGACTGGCTTTCCGAGCACGCGTGGCTGTCCGTCGAACGATTAGGGTAGGGTGGGGCATGCAGCCCCCCTTAAGGTATAATGGGCGTAGTTATTCGTGAATTTATCATTTTGACGTTCTGTTACTGTCATGCGATTGTCATATGGTTATGCTATATGATACCAAAGTATTTGTGACATTTGACAACAATAACGATTATAATTGCTAATTAAAAGTATTGTCCCAAGAGGGCCTCTTGCCCCATACCTGGGGGCAAGTCTCCTTGTCCCATAGACAGGTTCATTGTACAACATACGAATACCGAAATGAAAAAAAATCGTGATCAACATGAAAATGTTCTGTATGTGTAGTATCTTATGCAATTCAATAATTGAATCTACTTAATCACGACTGCACATGTCCTTAACTGGCAGATAAAATAACTTTGCCGGTGTACAAGATACGAATACCAAAATACTCGATATCAACCGGAAATGGCTTATAGGTGTTATCCTGTCTAACATGCGTACCTAACCAACATAATAATGACAGTCCTTTACTTTAGGTAACATAGCATCTAAGTTGTAACGTAATACAGTCAACTGACTGTGTTCAACGGTTCTCCAAAGCTAAGAGTGCAGCTTATAGAATGTCTTAGCCATATGCACCCCGTTCCATTTTGCGCTTGCATGTGCGAACCATATCTAAAACACATTGCCCACTAAGCAAGTAATCACATAAGATTCAATTATGAATGCCATTCTGCACTGAAACGTCTGAGCAGAACTTTTACAGATATTGCCAATTGCCAACAAATAATATATAGCCACTAACACCAGAATTACCAGACAGCATAACCAAATACGTAAAGGAAAGCCCAGAACACATTTTTATTCTAAGTTACCTTTACATCATTTTAAAAAAAAACCTATGGAAAAACCTTGATTATAAGATTCAAAATTTCAAATCCCGAAATAAATTCAAATATGTGATATCTAAACACTATCTTTCTAGCTACCTTAACCATATGCCTTGCCTAAATCCCAGATGTGTAGAATGTATCTAAAATCATTTATTTAAAAAGACAAACTGTTTGGATTTACAAAAGATTATCAATTTTTTTAACGTTCCGTTAGTCCGTTTTCAAATAAATTATATTGTCCAATAAATAATATTGAAAACAGCGATTTCGTGATTCTACGTGTATAAGTATATATGTATCTGTACTTTATAAGTTTTTGTTTTGGGGTCACAGGAAGACGGCACATTATGTTTCATGTGACCACCACGTAACAATACCTTTTTGTTTTGATTGCTATATAATGTATTCTTGTTGCGAAATAAAATTTGATTTGATTTGATTGTTAATGTAATAACAGAGCTTTACTGCGTACTTTGGAATCATCTTACCAACTATACAAAACAATTATAATTTCGTTACCTACTCATGATTATAGACTGTTACCGAATTATGTGGGGCAAGACGCCCCGGGGGCTTCTTGCCCCACACAGTCGGGGGGCTTCTTGCCCCCAGCATGCATGATCTACACAAATGTCAATTCCCGCGCTAATTATAATTATCACCCATTTTTACTAAACGTAATTGAAGCTCTATGTACTACAAATAAATATCACAACACTTGGACGAGGTTGTGTTTAATCTTGTTGCTGTAGTAAAACATTACACACGCACAATTATTACATCAAACACGTAACAAAGCATTACACGTAATTTTTTTACTTACCGCGTTTTTTGCCAGCGTCTGTTTTTCTGTCAGAGTAGTTAATAGGTAGCAGCATTGTATTCGTCCACCAGACACAGATCTCAAACACGTAAGACTGACGTAATACAAGGGGGGCTTGTTACCCCACGGAGGCTCCATGCCCCACCCTACCCTATAGGATATGGCGAATATGTTGCGCCGAGCAAGTCAAACTAAAAAGAATCGCATTGAACATGTTCTCAGCTGATACAGTTCCACGTAATGGTTTAATTGGAAAGAAATGATCTTACTAATAACATTAAAAGTCGTCAACATGGCATTGATTGATGGCTTGTCTCTTCAAATAGATTACCCGGACGTGAACCAGCACCATGACATTTAAGGTGGGTAAAGACGGAATAGAACTAGATGCTCTTTGAGGTGCGTGTGCGTGTGCGTGTGCGTGTGCGTGTGCGTGTGCGTGTGCGTGTGCGTGTGCGTGTGCGTGTGCGTGTGCGTGTGCGTGTGCGTGTGCGTGTGCGTGTGCGTGTGCGTGTGCGTGTGCGTGTGCGTGTGCGTGTGCGTGTGCGTGTGCGTGTGCGTGTGCGTGTGCGTGTGCGTGTGCGTGTGCGTGTGCGTGTGCGTGTGCGTGTGCGTGTGCGTGTGGGTGTGCGTGTGCGTGTGCGTGTGCGTGTGCGTGTGCGTGTGCGTGTGCGTGTGGGCGTGCGCGTGCGCATGTGCACGGGTGTCCGAGGATGTGGGTGTGTGTATGTGGGCGTGTGTGCGCGCGCGTGTGTGTGTATGTGGGTGTGTGTGTTCATGGGTGTATACGTGTGAGTGTGCGTGCGTGCGTGCGTGCGTGCGTGCGTGCGTGCGTGCGTGCGTGAGTGAGTGAGTGAGTGCGCGCGCGCGTGCGTGCGTGTGTGTGTGCGTGTCGTATTTACATTCATTGCTTACTCTTATTAAAAAACCTAGCCAGCATCGATTATCTGGTTCTATTTTACATTTTATCCCAATAGTAGATCAACATAATGGGAGTAGGTACTTTTTTCTGTGTCTGTATTACTCTTTGGAATAGAAGTCTACGATTCCTTCGATCTAGTGTTATATCAGACGCAGACTGAAACATTATGCGATTCTTAAATATTTTAAATATCTTGCTTTTACGTTTTTGAATTAATAATGGTTTATTAAAATAGATAAAACCCAAATTAATTTACTAAACCGTAACGTTGCGGTTTGTGTACGTGACAATCAATATCATATCTGCTATATCAAACTGATCCCATCTTTTATGGACACGCCGGTGATAGACAAGAGGTTACGTGACGTGATAATGTTAGATTACGTTGCGCACGCATTTGATGATTGTTGGAAATTATCTTTAAATATACTATATTTTTGCTCTAAAAGTAGTAAGAAACTTGATTTTATCGGTAATGTCTATGATAATATAAAGTCTTCATCGGAAGGAGGGTGCCGATTAATACAAAAAGAAATGTGACGATGACAACATATATCCATACAACACAATCTCTTACACATAAAAGCACGCTCTCTTTTCCCCCCCGTTAATCTCTCCCCTCAGTCTCCCCTCTCTCCCTCTCCTTCCTTCATCCCTCTCCTTCCCTCCCTCCACCCCCTCACTGCATCATCAGAATAATGTTTGTTAGTGCTAATATCACCCATCTATCTAATCCCGTATATAGAATATCATTATAAAGAAGTGTATTGGTGATTTGGCGCAGCAGCACCTCGATTGTGGATTGAATTACCTGTGAACATTCGCGCATCCGGGACATTATGTATGTTTAGAAAGTGTTTAAAGACATATCTTTTTATTAGACATTTCAATTAATTCAAATTGTTTTGAAATGACGGACATTGCTTTAGAATTTCCTTTTAGTGTCACACACGTTTCAATCAGTGTTTATGTTTTAGATTAATTTATAGATTAATATAACTATATATTTACGTACACATTAATTTATAGATTAATATAAATATATATTTACGTACACAGTTTTAGTAAAGGTTTTAATTTTAATTTGACACACATAATTAACATACCAAGTTTTAGTACTATACATCTTAAAAGCAGTGCTTAATTTATTTTTAATTAATTTATATAATTTATATACAAAGGGTTTACTAGTACATCTTAAAACCAAAACAATTAATGACTTATATTAATTTATATAATTTACATTTCTATTTATTAATATACATTCAGTATATTTCTTGTGCAGCGCATCGATCCACTATGCGGCAATTAGCGCTATATAAAAACCTTTATTATTATTATTATTATTATTTAAACCGTCCAGTGTCCATTTTTAGCAAATAGATTAATGAAATACACAAATGAGTAGCGCTGCAATCCTTTTTCGTTCTGATGCACAATGTGTCAGAATGAACAAGTTTGTGAGGTTGTCTCACTTTATCTGTCTCCCTTCTGATTTACCTCTCCCCATCCCTTCCTTTAAAAATACTCAACATTTTCTCCCTTCCACGCTGCTTGGCGGCCCCTCGCCCTCTCCTTCTCCCACTCCCTCACTTTCTTTATCCTCTACTGTTTCCCTTCTCACTGTCCCTCTACACCGATCTTCCTCCATACTTTCATCCACCAATCCTTTTCAACCCTCCCGTCATTCTAATTAAGATGCAATTCGGTACGGTCATGGGTAATTGCACATTCGACTAGAAGAGCGAAGCTACTTGTGCTATTCAAGGCAAACTTGTTTTGTCCGTGTGTAATACCTGTCATGTTTCATTGTCAGTTTAACACAGACAATGCAATGCTTCACTGCCGTGGACATTCTTAGACTGACGTGAGGCCTTCGACAATGGTATGCTCTTGGTCCCGCGCAAGTACGCATTGATTGACAACGTGTAATTAGCAGCCTCTTTCGCGTTGAACATAACAGCTGCTACAAATAAATGACTTAAGCTTTCGATCGAAAGCATGGATTTGTCGAAATGCATTTGTAATCGAAATGCAGTTCTCCCGGTTTTCAGTACAAGACCAACTTCACGTGTTTATGGATGTTTCGTGTGCGGTCGGGTGCAGCGTATCGCATGCTATTCGGCAAACAATGTGACGCTCTACGTGGTTTGACCGGCGGTCTTGAATGAGCTGCACATGTTGTAGTTTGGCAGTCATCAGACATTGGGATATACAACTAGACGCCAAAAAAGAGAGCGACGAGTGCTACAGACAGTTGCTTTAAGGTAGGCTATGTGTGTAATGTTGTTGTGTTATTTAGAACGGCAACTGCAACTGTTGGTAGTACACTATGTATATTGCGTTAAACCTGCAAGGCATTACGGAAGACAAACATTATCATCATTATGCATAACTGTTAGCGTCGTTCTACTGTGAATATAATTACACAGATAATCCATTTCTCATTAATCAAAACATTATTTGGCAATATATTTGATATGTAATAAATGGATTCACTTGCTTATTTGCGTCGATATAAATCGTAGGTAAGCGTTGTATTTATTAATACAATAAAATAGCAAATAACTATAATGTTTTAATCCACCTCGATTTATTATCTTAAATTAGGAATTCTCGTATATCAATGCGAATTATATTATTAACTGTAGGATGTACTGTATTATGTATCTGCGTTTAAAAATAATGTCTTGTTTAATTTTATGAAGGAAAAAACGACGGCGATGTGTACGCCATATTGTTGCCAAACTTCCGCTTCCGAACCATGCATCTGCATAAGTCAACATTAATAATTATAGTTATGCATGTTAACATGTTTGATGTATCATATGACATAACATGACATATAAGCAAACTTTTAATGTAATGTTACAACATAAATAACATCACATATATCAGCTTACGTGTCTTACAAGTTGACACCTGAATTTCACCAGCTAAGGCTCGACATGGGTTTATAAGCAAATAAAATGGCTACCTTCATTGCAACTGAGTGTTTCCGACCGCACGTGGCGGAAGGGGTTACCAGTGACGCTCATCCTATGGAGGTCACAACCGGTGCGGCGAACCGGGGTTTGGGCCAGGTAATTTCCTCCCATAGGAACACTTCCGGCGGAAGTCGGTCAGTTGTGAGGGAGTAAGGATTGTGACCAACCGTGCCAGGGAACGTTATGAGTAGCAACCGATGAGGTATCTCTGGCCGTACTAGTTACATTAGATTGTACTACAGGCTATGTACACAGTGTCTACCACTTCCTCATTCCCTCTTTTTCAAAGTTTGTCTTTAAAACAGTAAATGTGTGACATTGACTGTTATTTTTAAGGTATTAAGAAAAATATTAATTTAACTAAATTCACGGCTTTTAATGTTTAACTTTACAACACATGTTTTTTTGTTTTAATCGTACACAACATCTCAAGCTTCACGACAAGCTTTAGTAATTTTTTTGCACGTACGGAAACTATATTATTGAAAGTTATACAAATGCTGGAACATAGTAAATAGCTAAGATACAATAATTTTTGCTATTTACATAATTATACTGCTATGTCTTTAATCGTTAATAACTAAATAAATGCAACTATGATATATTAACAACAATACGTTCAATGTATGAATAAATAACTGCGATCATTCAATGTTAAGATACTTGTTAACATTTGTTTGCGTTTATTTATACACGTATATATATTATCTACTATAACCTTTGGTTATACTCTTTTCCATGAGATATTCATTCATGTTAAATATATATTTTTCTTAATACTTAATACAAATACTACTATCCAATCAGTATAATCGCGTACATCACCACACTTTCATACGTGTAGACAAGTGATAAAGTACCTGCATCAATCAAACAACTATTAAAAAATTATGACATTATCAAACATATCTTGAACTTACACATTTTCCGTCTTGTTATATAAAACGTAAGATTGTGCATACATTCATAATTATTAGACACACATCGACAAATAGACTGCACATACGCACGCTCCCACACCTAACGAAAATTTATTGAAGATAACGATATTGAGGATATGTTGGATATTGTTAGACGATGCAACATTTTCTGGTTTAATAACCGTCACTAAACATTCATGCTTGTAGGTCACAATTATACTCGTTTTGTAATTTTCCTGACAAAAACATTGTTTGAAATTTGCTGTTGGGCAGCCTTAGTGCCGCGATATGAAGTGCTCAAAACCACAATTAGCAGTCTTGTCCAGAAAAATCTGTTTGTGCATGCTTTTACAGATCGTGTTATGTTAATTATGTATTCCTATCAAACCATGTATATTCATTTTCTAACAATACAGTTGTGAATGGTTGCAGTTAGAATACTGTGTTTTAACGCAAAAGCACTGTCAAATGTTTCTCTAAACCATTTTGTTCACCTGCACAGTTTAGGGTAATATCGGTTCAGTGTTGTGTGTGGCAGGTTCATACCCTGCTGGTGTTCCTTATGCAAACACTACATGTTGTGTGCACACACACTGATTCCATTTCATACGTTTAGCTAGTTTTGTGATATTTTTGAAATGCATTAAACTACTTATATCATTATACTATATATATATATATATATATATATATATATATATATATATATATATATATATATATATATATATATATATATATATATATATATATATATAAACATACATGTACATAAGCAGGAATATGAATTCTTTCTTCATAAATGTCATGCATCTTGTTTGCCAAACAAAAGAATTAATACCCAACTCACACAAATAAGACGTAAGACCTACAAGTGGGCTGTAGAAGAATGCAGACAGCATGTTTCTTGCTAGCAGCATCATACTGGTCAGTTCTACCAGGTCATCAAGTTAAGTACAAAAATTATAACTCTTGTTGAGGTTAGCATAGCATATGCTGAATACTGGAAAAATAGAGACTTCCATCCATCTATCACGATTAGTTGGGTGCACATAAAACAGAGAGGGAGAGAGAGAGAGAGAGAGAGAGAGGCAGACACAGAGAGAGTAAATTGTATGAGCATGGCTGAAGAGAGAGCAAAACAGTGAGAGAGGGGGGGGGGGCACCAGTGAATGATGACTGAGATGGTGCCTAATAGTCACCAGTCCATCAGAGAATTATGATTGAGATGGTCCCTGAGAGTCAGCAGGGCACCAGTGAATGACGACTGAGATGGTCCCTAATAGTCACCAGTCCATCAGAGAATTATGATTGAGATGGTCCCAAAGAGTCATCAGGACACCAGTGAATGATGATTGAGACGGTCCCTAGTAGTCACCTGTCCATCAGAGAATGATGATTGAGATGGTCCCTGAGAGAATCAGAGCATCAGAGAATGATGACTGAGACAGTCCCTAACATTCACCAGTGCATCAGAGAATGATGATCAACACAATCCCTAAGAATCATTAGCCCGGTACTAGAGAGTGATGATCAAGATGGTCCCTAAGAGTTACTAGTGTACCAGAGAATGATAAGACGGTCCCTATGTGTAATCTGTGCAACAGACATTGAAATCATTGACAGGGTCCCTAAGAGTGTCCAGGATACATTCAGTCCGTCAGACAGGGGCGTCAGAATGAAATGATTGAGAGCTCCCAAACTGTTCTCTCAAAGTATCAGTCACTTAAAGACTGAACCCATTCAAAGACTTCTAACAGTTTTTTCGCTCCAAGTTTAGTTCCCTTAACAGAAAAATCTAAAGTAACTATGCTATATTTATTATGACTTTGAGCAATAGTCTATAGAAAGTAGCACTAGAAATTTAATATATAATCATATTGCACTGACTGGCACCATCCTATTGCATTCTATGGGAAATTAATGAAAGAGAGGGAGGGAGGGAGGGAGGGGGGAGGGAGGGAGGGAGGGAAGAAGAGAGGGATGGAGGAAGAGAGGGAGGGAGGGTGGGAGGGAGGGCTGGAGGGAGGGAGGGAGGGAGAGAGTGAGAGAGAAAGAGAGATACGGGGGTAGTGTACGTGTCTGAAGAGTGACGGTTAACGTAGCTGAAGATAGACAGATAGAGGCCGTATCTGCAACAGAAGAGAGTAAAGTGTGTGTGTGTGGCTGAAGAGAGAAAGCGGGAGTGAGAGAAAGGTGGAGTGAGAGAAAGGGACGGAGGTGGCGTCCACAACAGAAGATAGAGATGATGGGAAAGAGATAGAGAAAGAAAGAGAGCGAGATAGGAAATAAAGGAGGTGAGCATGGCTGCAGGGAGAAAAAAGCGAGAACATGAGAAAGAGAGAGAGGGATAGTGTACATGTTTGAAAAGTGACTGTTAACGTGGGGAAGAAAGAGAGAGAGAGAGGGAGAGAGAGAAAGACAGAGAGGTTGCATCCAAAACAGAAGAGAGTAAAGTGGGTGAGGGTGGCTGATGACAGTGAGAGAGTGAGCGAGATAAAGAGACGAGGATGGTTTACATGTCTGAAGAGTGACAGTGAACATGGCTGAAGAGAGAGGGGGAGAGAGATACATAGAAGAGAGAGCCAAATAATGAGGTAGAGAGATAGATAGATTATGAATGTTGGTGAAGAGAAAGATATGAAGAAAAGAACGAGATGGTGAACACATCTAAAGTAAAAGACGTTGTGAATGCGACAGTGATGGCACAGATTATGAATATCGATTTTATTAACTTGGCTTAAACCATATGCTGACAATTTGTGAAACCGTCCATATGCACGAACGTGTAAGCATGAATCGTTTTTTCAGTGCATATGTATGTTACTTCATGCTACTAAGGTTGTATCACACAGCTTTTTTGTATCTACAAGGTAACCTTTGCCATTTATGAAATGTTTTGACAATTATATTTGTCGTTTGTGAAGGTTAAACAATTATATACGATGGACACAATAATGAACATGGTGGTCAATTACTATGGGCAGAAATATGCGGAGCGTTCGTATGGGTATAAATATCTACTTCACAAGCGGGTCCCTAATCCTTTGAAATTCATGCGTACCATGTCTGGTTTAGAAAACCGCGCCCTCACGGGATTTGAACCTGAAGTGACACCCCCTCCGCATAGATGATAATAATAATAATGACTTCATTTACGCCAATTTCCTCGATCACCAAGCTCAGTGGCGCGACAAGAACAAGGGATTAAGCAAACTGGTAATCGTAAAACAATGCGTGAGTCGTCAATGGATGGATGGATGGATGGATGGATGGATGGATGGATGGATGGATGGATGGATGGATGGATGGATGGATGGATGGATGGATGGATGGATGGATGGATGGATGGATGGATGGATGGAGAAGCTAGGAGGCTAAGGAGGATAGGCATGCATTAATGAGATAGGTTTTTAGACGTCGGCGGAATGAAACTATTATTAACTTCTAATTTAACACTGGCAGGAAACGAATTCCACACCGTTTGTGCGACAACCGAGAATGCTCAACATACAATTCTTGTAGTTGTGAACGTTGTCGCGATCATATTTCAATAGCAATTCCCACTACCCGTCTTGTCTTCCGATATGAGTAAGGGCCGACAGCGAAAATGTAAACATCGCCGCAATTTTCTTTAACAATGTCCATCCTCGCCATTCCGATTTCGCGTCGTGAAGACGTTTCGGCTCAGTCCACACAATTTCAAGTGAAAGTTATTTGTAAATTGTATGTATGTAGTCCACTTCTTATATGGCCAACCCTTCAGCAAACCCAAAGTGACCTTGTAAGGCAGATTGCATCTGATGAGGTGAACAATCGATAATTGCCCGTTTCAAGACAAACTGGCCGCTACTACACACATACGTTGTCAACATCCGAGACATTTAACATTGCAACAATACCGTCTACGTGATGTTTTGCCAAGAACGACGAGTGTGTATGTTAGGCCTTCTTAATTAGCTTTTGACTTGTTAAAGATTGCAGTTGTTGACTTGCGATTGGCTGAAGAGGTGAACATTCGTCATCCAACCCTGATCATTGCCCACGTTAGTCGGGTGGCCGCTGGTGAGAGGAGTTTGTATTAAAAAATGCTATTGCAATGAAAATGTGGCCGTATAATCCGCGTGGCCGGTGGCGAGGGGGCCGCATAAGAAGGCGACTACTGCATATGCGTCAAGTTGCAGAATGTATAAAGTAACTGCAAAGTTCAATATGTATACATCGCGCTGTGTATTCATATATATATATATATATATATATATATATATATATATATATATATATATATATATATATATATATATATATATATATAATATATATATATATATATATATATATATATATATATATATATATATATATATATATGTATATATATATATATATATATATATATATATATATATATGTATATATATATATGTATATATATATATATATATATATATATATATATATATATATATATATATATATATATATAATACACACGGTTATATCAGCGTTTGGCGTGTTTGTAAACACGATCCTATTGCCCGATGATATTCCCTGAGTCAGCACTTCGAGGTGTGAATAGATGCGGCCGGCCGAAACAAGAGATAAGTTTCTGCGCTGATCGAAGCGACATCGGTCGCTGCCGCTCCCGTACCTGTTGCGTAATTTTGTACCGGGCGACGTTCGTGGGGCGTGGCAGCGACTGGCTGTCCGAGCACGCGTGGCTGTCCGTCGAACGATTATAGGATATGGCGAATATGTTGCGCCGAGCAAGTCAAACTAAAAAGAATCGCATTGAACATGTTCTCAGCTGATACAGTTCCACGTAATGGTTTAATTGGAAAGAAATGATCTTACTAATAACATTAAAAGTCGTCAACATGGCATTGATTAATGGCTTGTCTCTTCAAATAGATTACCCGGACGTGAACCAGCACCATGACATTTAAGGTGGGTAAAGACGGAATAGAACTAGATGCTCTTTGAGGTGCGTGTGCGTGTGCGTGTGCGTGTGGGTGTGGGTGTGGGTGTGCGTGTGCGTGTGCGTGTGCGTGTGCGTGTGCGTGTGCGTGTGCGTGTGCGTGTGCGTGTGCGTGTGCGTGTGCGTGTGCGTGTGCGTGTGCGTGTGCGTGTGCGTGTGCGTGTGCGTGTGCGTGTGCGTGTGCGTGTGCGTGTGCGTGTGCGTGTGCGTGTGCGTGTGCGTGTGCGTGTGCGTGTGCGTGTGCGTGTGCGTGTGCGTGTGCGTGTGCGTGTGCGTGTGCGTGTGCGTGTGCGTGTGCGTGTGCGTGTGCGTGTGCGTGTGCGTGTGCGTGTGCGTGTGCGTGTGCGTGTGCGTGTGCGTGTGCGTGTGCGTGTGCGTGTGCGTGTGCGTGTGCGTGTGCGTGTGCGTGTGCGTGTGCGTGTGCGTGTGCGTGTGCGTGTGCGTGTGCGTGTGCGTGTGCGTGTGCGTGTGCGTGTGCGTGTGCGTGTGCGTGTGCGTGTGCGTGTGCGTGTGCGTGTGCGTGTGCGTGTGCGTGTGCGTGTGCGTGTGCGTGTGCGTGTGCGTGTGCGTGTGCGTGTGCGTGTGCGTGTGCGTGTGCGTGTGCGTGTGCGTGTGCGTGTGCGTGTGCGTGTGCGTGTGCGTGTGCGTGTGCGTGTGCGTGTGCGTGTGCGTGTGCGTGTGCGTGTGCGTGTGCGTGTGCGTGTGCGTGTGCGTGTGCGTGTGCGTGTGCGCGTGCGCGTGCGCGTGCGCGTGCGCGTGCGCGTGCGCGTGCGCGTGCGCGTGCGCGTGCGCGTGTGCACGGGTGTCCGGGGATGTGGGTGTGT
This sequence comes from Oasisia sp. SBJ-2009, assembly GCA_964017155.1. NCBI lineage: Eukaryota > Metazoa > Annelida > Polychaeta > Sabellida > Siboglinidae > Oasisia > Oasisia sp. SBJ-2009. Next base: position 13,575,086 of record OZ024865.1, read on the forward strand.
GTATGTGGGCGTGTGTGCGCGCGCGTGTGTGTATGTGGGTGTGTGTGTTCATGGATGTATACGTGTGAGTGTGCGTGCGTGCGTGCGTGCGTGCGTGCGTGCGTGCGTGAGTGAGTGCGCGCGCGCGTGCGTGCGTGTGTGTGTGCGTGTCGTATTTACATTCATTGCTTACTCTTATTAAAAAACCTAGCCAGCATCGATTATCTGGTTCTATTTTACATTTTATCCCAATAGTAGATCAACATAATGGGAGTAGGTACTTTTTTCTGTGTCTGTATTACTCTTTGGAATAGAAGTCTACGATTCCTTCGATCTAGTGTTATATCAGACGCAGACTGAAACATTATGCGATTCTTAAATATTTTAAATATCTTGCTTTTACGTTTTTGAATTAATAATGGTTTATTAAAATAGGTAAAACCCAAATTAATTTACTAAACCGTAACGTTGCGGTTTGTGTACGTGACAATCAATATCATATCTGCTATATCAAACTGATCCCATCTTTTATGGACACGCCGGTGATAGACAAGAGGTTACGTGACGTGATAATGTTAGATTACGCTGCGCACGCATTTGATGATTGTTGGAAATTATCTTTAAATATACTATATTGTTGCTCTAAAAGTAGTAAGAAACTTGATTTTATCGGTAATGTCTATGATAATATAAAGTCTTCATCGGAAGGAGGGTGCCGATTAATACAAAAAGAAATGTGACGATGACAACATATATCCATACAACACAATCTCTTACACATAAAAGCACGCTCTCTTTTTTCCCCCGTTAATCTCTCCCCTCAGTCTCCCCTCTCTCCCTCTCCTTCCTTCATCCCTCTCCTTCCCTCCCTCCACCCCCTCACTGCATCATCAGAATAATGTTTGTTAGTGCTCACATCACCCATCTATCTAATCCCGTATATAGAATACCATTATAAAGAAGTGTATTAGTGATTTGGCGCAGCAGCACCTCGATTGTGGATTGAATTACCTGTGAACATTCGCGCATCCGGGACATTATGTATGTTTAGAAAGTGTTTAAAGACATATCTTTTTATTAGACATTTCAATTAATTCAAATTGTTTTGAAATGACGGACATTGCTTTAGAATTTCCTTTTAGTGTCACACACGTTTCAATCAGTGTTTATGTTTTATATTAATTTATAGATTAATATAACTATATATTTACGTACACATTAATTTATAGATTAATATAAATATATATTTACGTACACAGTTTTAGTAAAGGTTTTAATTTTAATTTGACACATATAATTAACATACCAAGTTTTAGTACTATACATCTTAAAAGCAGTGCTTAATTTATTTTTAATTAATTTATATAATTTATATACGAAGGGTTTACTAGTACATCTTAAAACCAAAACAATTAATGACTTATATTAATTTATATAATTTACATTTCTATTTATTAATATACATTCAGTATATTTCTTGTGCAGCGCATCGATCCACTATGCGGCAATTAGCGCTATATAAAACCTTTATTATTATTATTATTTAAACCGTCCAGTGTCCATTTTTAGCAAATAGATTAATGAAATACACAAATGAGTAGCGCTGCAATCCTTTTTCGTTCTGATGCACAATGTGTCAGAGTGAACAAGTTTGTGAGGTTGTCTCACTTTATCTGTCTCCCTTCTGATTTACCTCTCCCCATCCCTTCCTTTAAAAATACTCAACATTTTCTCCCTTCCTCCCTGCTTGGCGGCCCCTCGCCCTCTCCTTCTCCCACTCCCTCACTTTCTTTATCCTCTACTGTTTCCCTTCTCACTGTCCCTCTACACCGATCTTCCTCCATACTTTCATCCACCAATCCTTTTCAACCCTCCCGTCATTCTAATTAAGATGCAATTCGGTACGGTCATGGGTAATTGCACATTCGACTAGAAGAGCGAAGCTACTTGTGCTATTCAAGGCAAACTTGTTTTGTCCGTGTGTAGTACCTGTCATGTTTCATTGTTAGTTTAACACAGGCAATGCAATGCTTCACTGCCGTGGACATTCTTAGACTTGACGTGAGGCCTTCGACAATGGTATGCTCTTGGTCCCGCGCAAGTACGCATTGATTGACAACGTGTAATTAGCAGCCTCTTTCGCGTTGAACATGACAGCTGCTACAAATAAATGACTTAAGCGTTCGATCGAAAGCATGGATTTGTCGAAATGCATTTGTAATCGAAATGCAGTTCTCCCGGTTTTCAGTACAAGACCAACTTCACGTGTTTATGGATGTTTCGTGTGCGGTCGGGTGCAGCGTATCGCATGCTATTCGGCAAACAATGTGACGCTCTACGTGGTTTGACCGGCGGTCTTGAATGAGCTGCACATGTTGTAGTTTGGCAGTCATCAGACATTGGGATATACAACTAGACGCCAAAAAAGACAGCGACGAGTGCTACAGACAGTTGCTTTAAGGTAGGCTATGTGAGTAATGTTGTTGTGTTATTTAGAACGGTAACTGCAACTGTTGGTAGTACACTACGTATATTGCCATATGGTACAGTGTCGACATTATGTATTGGTAACTTGCATAGTCAAACCTGCAAGGCATTACGGAAGACAAACATTATCATCATTATGCATAACTGTTAGCGTCGTTCTACTGTGAATATAATTACACAGATAATCCATTTCTCATTAATCAAAACATTATTTGGCAATATATTTGATATGTAATGAATGGATTCACTTGCTTATTTGCGTCGATATAAATCGTAGGTAAGCGTTGTATTTATTAATACAGTAAAATAGCAAATAACTATAATGTTTTAATCCACCTCGATTTATTATCTTAAATTAGGAATTCTCGTATATCAATGCGAATTATATTATTAACTGTAGGATGTACTGTATTATGTATCTGCGTTTAAAAATAATGTCTTGTTTAATTTTATGAAGGAAAAAACGACGGCGATGTGTACGCCATATTGTTGCCAAACTTCCGCTTCCGAACCATGCATCTGCATAAGTCAACATTAATAATTATAGTTATGCATGTTAACATGTTTGATGTATCATATGACATAACATGACATATAAGCAAACTTTTAATGTAATGTTACAACATAAATAACATCACATATATCAGCTTACGTGTCTTACAAGTTGACACCTGAATTTCACCAGCTAAGGCTCGACATGGGTTTATAAGCAAATAAAATGGCTACCTTCATTGCAACTGAGTGTTTCCGACCGCACGTGGCGGAAGGGGTTACCAGTGACGCTCATCCTATGGAGGTCACAACCGGTGCGGCGAACCGGGGTTTGGGCCAGGTAATTTCCTCCCATAGGAACACTTCCGGCGGAAGTCGGTCAGTTGTGAGGGAGTAAGGATTGTGACCAACCGTGCCAGGGAACGTTATGAGTAGCAACCGATGAGGTATCTCTGGCCGTACTAGTTACATTAGATTGTACTACAGGCTATGTACACAGTGTCTACCACTTCCTCATTCCCTCTTTTTCAAAGTTTGTCTTTAAAACAGTAAATGTGTGACATTGACTGCTATTTTTAAGGTATTAAGAACAATATTAATTTAACTAAATTCACGGCTTTTAATGTTTAACTTTACAACACATTTTGTTTTGTTTTAATCGTACACAACATCTCAAGCTTCACGACAAGCTTTAGTAATTTTTTTGCACGTACAGAAACTATGTTATTGAAAGTTATACAAATGCTGGAACATAGTAAATAGCTAAGATACAATAATTTTTGCTATTTACATAATTATACTGCTATGTCTTTAATCGTTAATAACTAAATAAATGCAACTATGATATATTAACAACAATACGTTCAATGTATGAATAAATAACTGCGATCATTCAATGTTAAGATACTTGTTAACATTTGTTTGCGTTTATTTATACACGTATATATATTATCTACTATAACCTTTGGTTATACTCTTTTCCATGAGATATTCATTCATGTTAAATATATATTTTTCTTAATACTTAATACAAATACTACTATCCAATCAGTATAATCGCGTACATCACCACACTTTCATACGTGTACACAAGTGATAAAGTACCTGCATCAATCAAACAACTATTAAAAAATTATGACATTATCAAACATATCTTGAACTTACACATTTTCCGTCTTGTTATATAAAACGTAAGATTGTGCATACATTCATAATTATTAGACACACATAGACAAATAGACTGCACATACGCACGCTCCCACACCTAACGAAAATTTATTGAAGATAACGATCTTGAGGATATGTTGGATATTGTTAGACGATGCAACATTTTCTGGTTTAATAACCGTCACTAAACATTCATGCTTGTAGGTCACAATTATACTCGTTTTGTAATTTTCCTGACAAAAACATTGTTTGAAATTTGCTGTTGGGCAGCCTTAGTGCCGCGATATGAAGTGCTCAAAACCACAATTAGCAGTCTTG
>OZ024865.1:13582028-13594528 GCA_964017155.1 Oasisia sp. SBJ-2009
TTGAGCAATAGTCTATAGAAAGTAGCTCTAGAAATTTAATATATAATCATATTGCACTGACTGGCACCATCCTATTGCATTCTATGGGAAATTAATGAAAGAGAGGGAGGGAGGGAGGGAGGGAGGGGGGAGGGAGGGAGGGAAGGAAGAAGAGAGGGAGGGAGGGTGGGAGGGAGGGCTGGAGGGAGGGAGGGAGGGAGGGAGAGAGTGAGAGAGAAAGAGAGATACGGGGGTAGTGTACGTGTCTGAAGAGTGACGGTTAACGTAGCTGAAGATAGACAGATAGAGGCCGTATCTGCAACAGAAGAGAGTAAAGTGTGTGTGTGTGTGGCTGAAGAGAGAAAGCGGGAGTGAGAGAAAGGTGGAGTGAGAGAAAGGGACGGAGGGGGCGTCCACAACAGAAGATAGAGATGATGGGAAAGAGATAGAGAAAGAAAGAGAGCGAGATAGGAAATAAAGGAGGTGAGCATGGCTGCAGGGAGAAAAAAGCGAGAACATGAGAAAGAGAGAGAGGGATAGTGTACATGTTTGAAAAGTGACTGCTAACGTGGGGAAGAAAGAGAGAGAGAGAGAGGGAGAGAGAGAAAGACAGAGAGGTTGCATCCAAAACAGAAGAGAGTAAAGTGGGTGAGGGTGGCTGATGACAGTGAGAGAGTGAGCGAGATAAAGAGACGAGGATGGTTTACATGTCTGAAGAGTGACAGTGAACATGGCTGAAGAGAGAGGGGGAGAGAGATACATAGAAGAGAGAGCCAAAGAATGAGGTAGAGAGATAGATAGATTATGAATGTTGGTGAAGAGAAAGATATGAAGAAAAGAACGAGATGGTGAACACATCTAAAGTAAAAGACGTTGTGAATGCGACAGTGATGGCACAGATTATGAATATCGATTTTATTAACTTGGCTTAAACCATATGCTGACAATTTGTGAAACCGTCCATATGCACGAACGTGTAAGCATGAATCGTTTTTTCAGTGCATATGTATGTTGCTTCATGCTACTAAGGTTGTATCACACAGCTTTTTTGTATCTACAAGGTAACCTTTGCCATTTATGAAATGTTTTGACAATTATATTTGTCGTTTGTGAAGGTTAAACAATTATATACGATGGACACAATAATGAACATGGTGGTCAATTACTATGGGCAGAAATATGCGGAGCGTTCGTATGGGTATAAATATCTACTTCACAAGCGGGTCCCTAATCCTTTGAAATTCATGCGTACCATGTCTGGTTTAGAAAACCGCGCCCTCACGGGTTTTGAACCTGAAGTGACACCCCCTCCGCATAGATGATAATAATAATAATGACTTCATTTACGCCAATTTCCTCGATCACCAAGCTCAGTGGCGCGACAAGAACAAGGGATTAAGCAAACTGGTAATCGTAAAACAATGCGTGAGTCGTCAATGGATGGATGGATGGATGGATGGATGGATGGATGGATGGATGGATGGATGGATGGATGGATGGATGGATGGATGGATGGATGGATGGATGGATGGATGGATGGATGGAGAAGCTAGGAGGCTAAGGAGGATAGGCATGCATTAATGAGATAGGTTTTTAGACGTCGGCGGAATGAAACTATTATTAACTTCTAATTTAACACTGGCAGGAAACGAATTCCACACCGTTTGTGCGACAACCGAGAATGCTCAACATACAATTCTTGTAGTTGTGAACGTTGTCGCGATCATATTTCAATAGCAATTCCCACTACCCGTCTTGTCTTCCGATATGAGTAAGGGCCGACAGCGAAAATGTAAACATCGCCGCAATTTTCTTTAACAATGTCCATCCTCGCCATTCCGATTTCGCGTCGTGAAGACGTTTCGGCTCAGTCCACACAATTTCAAGTGAAAGTTATTTGTAAATTGTATGTATGTAGTCCACTTCTTATATGGCCAACCCTTCAGCAAACCCAAAGTGACCTTGTAAGGCAGATTGCATCTGATGAGGTGAACAATCGATAATTGCCCGTTTCAAGACAAACTGGCCGCTACTACACACATACGTTGTCAACATCCGAGACATTTAACATTGCAACAATACCGTCTACGTGATGTTTTGCCAAGAACGACGAGTGTGTATGTTAGGCCTTCTTAATTAGCTTTTGACTTGTTAAAGATTGCAGTTGTTGACTTGCGATTGGCTGAAGAGGTGAACATTCGTCATCCAACCCTGATCATTGCCCACGTTAGTCGGGTGGCCGCTGGTGAGAGGAGTTTGTATTAAAAAATGCTATTGCAATGAAAATGTGGCCGTATAATCCGCGTGGCCGGTGGCGAGGGGGCCGCATAAGAAGGCGACTACTGCATATGCGTCAAGTTGCAGAATGTATAAAGTAACTGCAAAGTTCAATATGTATACATCGCGCTGTGTATTCATATATATATATATATATATATATATATATATATATATATATATATATAAATATATATATATATATATATATATATATATATATATATATATAAATATATATATATATATATATATATATATATATATATATATATATGTATATATATATATATATATATATATATATATATATATATATATATATATATGTATATATATATGTATATATATATATATATATATATATATATATATAATACACACGGTTATATCAGCGTTTGGCGTGTTTGTAAACACGATCCTATTGCCCGATGATATTCCCTGAGTCAGCACTTCGAGGTGTGAATAGATGCGGCCGGCCGAAACAAGAGACAAGTTTCTGCGCTGATCGAAGCGACATCGGTCGCTGCCGCTCCCGTACCTGTTGCGTAATTTTGTACCGGGCGACGTTCGTGGGGCGTGGCAGCGACTGGCTGTCCGAGCACGCGTGGCTCTCCGTCGAACGATTATAGGATATGGCGAATATGTTGCGCCGAGCAAGTCAAACTAAAAAGAATCGCATTGAACATGTTCTCAGCTGATACAGTTCCACGTAATGGTTTAATTGGAAAGAAATGATCTTACTAATAACATTAAAAGTCGTCAACATGGCATTGATTGATGGCTTGTCTCTTAAAATAGATTACCCGGACGTGAACCAGCACCATGACATTTAAGGTGGGTAAAGACGGAATAGAACTAGATGCTCTTTGAGGTGCGTGTGCGTGTGCGTGTGCGTGTGCGTGTGCGTGTGCGTGTGCGTGTGCGTGTGGGTGTGCGTCTGCGTGTGCGTGTGGGTGTGCGTGTGCGTGTGGGCGTGCGCGTGCGCATGTGCACGGGTGTCCGGGGATGTGGGTGTGTGTATGTGGGCGTGTGTGCGCGCGCGTGTGTGTATGTGGGTGTGTGTGTTCATGGGTGTATACGTGTGAGTGTGCGTGCGTGCGTGCGTGAGTGAGTGCTCGCGCGCGTGCGTGCGTGTGTGTGTGTGTGCGTGTCGTATTTACATTCATTGCTTACTCTTATTAAAAAACCTAGCCAGCATCGATTATCTGGTTTTATTTTACATTTTATCCCAATAGTAGATCAACATCATGGGAGTAGGTACTTTTTTCTGTGTCTGTATTACTCTTTGGAATAGAAGTCTACGATTCCTTCGATCTAGTGTTAGATCAGACGCAGACTGAAACATTATGCGATTCTTAAATATTTTAAATATCTTGCTTTTACGTTTTTGAATTAATAATGGTTTATTAAAATAGATAAAACCCAAATTAATTTACTAAACCGTAACGTTGCGGTTTGTGTACGTGACAATCAATATCATATCTGCTATATCAAACTGATCCCATCTTTTATGGACACGCCGGTGATAGACAAGAGGTTACGTGACGTGATAATGTTAGATTACGCTGCGCACGCATTTGATGATTGTTGGAAATTATCTTTAAATATACTATATTTTTGCTCTAAAAGTAGTAAGAAATTTGATTTTATCGGTAATATCTATGATAATATAAAGTCTTCATCGGAAGGAGGGTGCCGATTAATACAAAAAGAAATGTGACGATGACAACATATATCCATACAACACAATCTCTTACACATAAAAGCACGCTCTCTTTTTCCCCCCGTTAATCTCTCCCCTCAGTCTCCCCTCTCTCCCTCTCCTTCCTTCATCCCTCTCCTTCCCTCCATCCACCCCCTCACTGCATCATCAGAATAATGTTTGTTAGTGCTCACATCACCCATCTATCTAATCCCGTATATAGAATACCATTATAAAGAAGTGTATTGGTGATTTGGCGCAGCAGCACCTCGATTGTGGATTGAATTACCTGTGAACATTCGCGCATCCGGGACATTATGTATGTTTAGAAAGTGTTTAAAGACATATCTTTTTATTAGACATTTCAATTAATTCAAATTGTTTTGAAATGACGGACATTGCTTTAGAATTTCCTTTTAGTGTCACACACGTTTCAATCAGTGTTTATGTTTTAGATTAATTTATAGATTAATATAACTATATATTTACGTACACATTAATTTATAGATTAATATAAATATATATTTACGTACACAGTTTTAGTAAAGGTTTTAATTTTAATTTGACACATATAATTAACATACCAAGTTTTAGTACTATACATCTTAAAAGCAGTGCTTAATTTATTTTTAATTAATTTATATAATTTATATACAAAGGGTTTACTAGTACATCTTAAAACCAAAACAATTAATGACTTATATTAATTTATATAATTTACATTTCTATTTATTAATATACATTCAGTATATTTCTTGTGCAGCGCATCGATCCACTATGCGGCAATTAGCGCTATATAAAACCTTTATTATTATTATTATTATTATTTAAACCGTCCAGTGTCTATTTTTAGCAAATAGATTAATGAAATACACAAATGATTAGCGCTGCAATCCTTTTTCGTTCTGATGCACAATGTGTCAGAGTGAACAAGTTTGTGAGGTTGCCTCACTTTATCTGTCTCCCTTCTGATTTACCTCTCCCCATCCCTTCCTTTAAAAATACTCAACATTTTCTCCCTTCCTCCCTGCTTGGCGGCCCCTCGCCCTCTCCTTCGCCCACTCCCTCACTTTCTTTATCCTCTACTGTTTCCCTTCTCACTGTCCCTCTACACCGATCTTCCTCCATACTTTCATCCACCAATCCTTTTCAACCCTCCCGTCATTCTAATTAAGATGCAATTCGGTACGGTCATGGGTAATTGCACATTCGACTAGAAGAGCGAAGCTACTTGTGCTATTCAAGGCAAACTTGTTTTGTCCGTGTGTAATACCTGTCATGTTTCATTGTCAGTTTAACACAGACAATGCAATGCTTCACTGCCGTGGACATTCTTAGACTGACGTGAGGCCTTCGACAATGGTATGCTATTGGTCCCGCGCAAGTACGCATTGATTGACAACGTGTAATTAGCAGCCTCTTTCGCGTTGAACATGACAGCTGCTACAAATAAATGACTTAAGCGTTCGATCGAAAGCATGGATTTGTCGAAATGCATTTGTAATCGAAAGGCAGTTCTCCCGGTTTTCAGTACAAGACCAACTTCACGTGTTTATGGATGTTTCGTGTGCGGTCGGGTGCAGCGTATCGCATGCTATTCGGCAAACAATGTGACGCTCTACGTGGTTTGACAGGCGGTCTTGAATGAGCTGCACATGTTGTAGTTTGGCAGTCATCAGACATTGGGATATACAACTAGACGCCAAAAAAGAGAGCGACGAGTGCTACAGACAGTTGCTTTAAGGTAGGCTATGTGAGTAATGTTGTTGTGTTATTTAGAACGGCAACTGCAACTGTTGGTAGTACACTACGTATATTGCCATATGGTACAGTGTCGACATTATGTATTGGCAACTTGCATAGTCAAACCTGCAAGGCATTACGGAAGACAAACATTATCATCATTATGCATAGCTGTTAGCGTCGTTCTACTGTGAATATAATTATACAGATAATCCATTTCTCATTAATCAAAACATTATTTGGCAATATATTTGATATGTAATGAATGGATTCACTTGCTTATTTGCGTCGATATAAATCGTAGGTAAGCGTTGTATTTATTAATACAATAAAATAGCAAATAACTATAATGTTTTAATCCACCTCGATTTATTATCTTAAATTAGGAATTCTCGTATATCAATGCGAATTATATTATTAACTGTAGGATGTACTGTATTATGTATCTGCGTTTAAAAATAATGTCTTGTTTAATTTTATGAAGGAAAAAACGACGGCGATGTGTACGCCATATTGTTGCCAAACTTCCGCTTCCGAACCATGCATCTGCATAAGTCAACATTAATAATTATAGTTATGCATGTTAACATGTTTGATGTATCATATGACATAACATGACATATAAGCAAACTTTTAATGTAATGTTACAACATAAATAACATCACATATATCAGCTTACGTGTCTTACAAGTTGACACCTGAATTTCACCAGCTAAGGCTCGACATGGGTTTATAAGCAAATAAAATGGCTACCTTCATTGCAACTGAGTGTTTCCGACCGCACGTGGCGGAAGGGGTTACCAGTGACGCTCATCCTATGGAGGTCACAACCGGTGCGGCGAACCGGGGTTTGGGCCAGGTAATTTCCTCCCATAGGAACACTTCCGGCGGAAGTCGGTCAGTTGTGAGGGAGTAAGGATTGTGACCAACCGTGCCAGGGAACGTTATGAGTAGCAACCGATGAGGTATCTCTGGCCGTACTAGTTACATTAGATTGTACTACAGGCTATGTACACAGTGTCTACCACTTCCTCATTCCCTCTTTTTCAAAGTTTGTCTTTAAAACAGTAAATGTGTGACATTGACTGTTATTTTTAAGGTATTAAGAAAAATATTAATTTAACTAAATTCACGGCTTTTAATGTTTAACTTTACAACACATTTTGTTGTGTTTTAATCGTACAAAACATCTCAAGCTTCACGACAAGCTTTAGTAATTTTTTTGCACGTACGGAAACTATATTATTGAAAGTTATACAAATGCTGGAACATAGTAAATAGCTAAGATACAATAATTTTTGCTATTTACATAATTATACTGCTATGTCTTTAATCGTTAATAACTAAATAAATGCAACTATGATATATTAACAACAATACGTTCAATGTATGAATAAATAACTGCGATCATTCAATGTTAAGATACTTGTTAACATTTGGTGTGTTTGCGTTTATTTATACACGTATATATATTATCTACTATAACCTTTGGTTATACTCTTTTCCATGAGATATTCATTCATGTTAAATATATATTGTTCTTAATACTTAATACAAATACTACTATCCAATCAGTATAATCGCGTACATCACCACACTTTCATACGTGTACACAAGTGATAAAGTACCTGCATCAATCAAACAACTATTAAAAAATTATGACATTATCAAACATATCTTGAACTTACACATTTTCCGTCTTGTTATATAAAACGTAAGATTGTGCATACATTCATAATTATTAGACAAACATAGACAAATAGACTGCACATACGCACGCTCCCACACCTAACGAAAATTTATTGAAGATAACGATCTTGAGGATATGTTGGATATTGTTAGACGATGCAACATTTTCTGGTTTAATAACCGTCACTAAACATTCATGCTTGTAGGTCACAATTATACTCGTTTTGTAATTTTCCTGACAAAAACATTGTTTGAAATTTGCTGTTGGGCAGCCTTAGTGCCGCGATATGAAGTGCTCAAAACCACAATTAGCAGTCTTGTCCAGAAAAATCTGTTTGTGCATGCTTTTACAGCATGCTGTTAATTATGTATTCCTATCAAACCATGTATATTCATTTTCTAACAATACAGTTGTGAATGGTTGCAGTTAGAATACTGTGTTTTAACGCAAAAGCACTGTCAAATGTTTCTCTAAACCATTTTGTTCACCTGCACAGTTTAGGGTAATATCGGTTCAGTGTTGTGTGTGGCAGGTTCATACCCTGCTGGTGTTCCTTATGCAAACACTACATGTTGTGTGCACACACACTGATTCCATTTCATACGTTTAGCTAGTTTTGTGATATTTTTGAAATGCATTAAACTACTTATATCATTATACTATATATATATATATATATATATATATATATATATATATATATATATATATATATATATATATATATATATATATATATATATATATATAACATACATGTACATAAGCAGGAATATGAATTCTTTCTTCATAAATGTCATGCATCTTGTTTGCCAAACAAAAGAATTAATATCCAACTCACACAAATAAGACGTAAGACCTACAAGTGGGCTGTAGAAGAATGCAGACAGCATGTTTCTTGCTAGCACCATCATACTGGTCAGTTCTACCAGGTCATCAAGTTAAGTACAAAAATTATAACTCTTGTTGAGGTTAGCATAGCATATGCTGAATACTGGAAAAATAGAGACTTCCATCCATCTATCACGATTAGTTGGGTGCACATAAAACAGAGAGGGAGAGGGAGAGAGAGAGGGAGAGAGAGAGAGAGAGAGACAGACAGACAGGCAGACAGACAGACAGACAGACAGACAGACAGACAGACAGACAGACAGACAGACAGAGAGACAGAGAGACAGAGAGACAGAGAGACAGAGAGACAGAGAGACAGAGAGACAGAGAGACAGAGAGACAGAGAGACAGAGAGACAGAGAGACAGACAGACAGACAGACAGACAGACAGACAGACAGACAGACAGACAGACAGACAGACAGACAGACAGACAGACAGACAGACATACAGACAGACAGACAGACAGACAGACAGACAGACAGACAGACAGACAGACAGACAGACAGACAGACAGACAGACAGACAGACAGACAGACAGACAGACAGACAGACATACAGACAGACAGACAGACAGACAGACAGACAGACAGACAGACAGACAGACAGACAGACAGACAGACAGACAGACAGACAGACAGACAGACAGACAGACAGACAGACAGACAGACAGACAGACAGACAGACAGACAGACAGACAGACAGAGAGGTGGTGTCCACAACATAAGTGAGTAAATTGTATGAGCATGGCTGAAGAGAGAGCAAAACAGTGAGAGAGAGGGGGGGCACCAGTGAATGACGACTGAGATGGTGCCTAATAGTCACCAGTCCATCAGAGAATTATGATTGAGATGGTCCCTGAGAGTCAGCAGGGCACCAGTGAATGACGACTGAGATGGTCCCTAATAGTCACCAGTCCATCAGTGAATGATGATTGAGACGGTCCCTAGTAGTCACCTGTCCACCAGAGAATGATGATTGAGATGGTCCCTAAGAGAATCAGAGCATCAGATAATGATGACTGAGACAGTCCCTAACATTCACCAGTGCATCAGAGAATGATGATCAACACAATCCCTAAGAATCATCAGCCCAGTACTAGAGAATGATGATCGAGATGGTCCCTAAGAGTTACTAGTGCACCAGAGAATGATGAGACGGTCCCTATGTGTAATCTGTGCAACAGACAATGAAATCATTGACAGGGTCCCTAAGAGTGTCTAGGATACATTCAGTCCATCAGACAGGGGCGTCAAAATGAAATGATTGAGAGCTCCCAAACTGTTCTCTCAAAGTATCAGTCACTTAAAGACTGAACCCATTCAAAGACTTCTAACAGTTTTTTCGCTCCAAGTTTAGTTCCCTTAACAGAAAAATCTAAAGTAACTATGCTATATTTATTATGACTTTGAGCAATAGTCTATAGAAAGTAGCTCTAGAAATTTAATATATAATCATATTGCACTAACTGGCACCATCCTATTGCATTCTATGGGAAATTAATGAAAGAGAGGGAGGGAGGGAGGGAGGGAGGGAGGGGGGAGGGAGGGAGGGAAGGAAGAAGAGAGGGATGGAGGAAGAGAGGGAGGGAGGGTGGGAGGGAGGGCTGGAGGGAGGGAGGGAGGGAGAGAGAAAGAGAGATACGGGGGTAGTGTACGTGTCTGAAGAGTGACGGTTAACGTACATACATACATACATACATACATACATACATACATACATACACACATACAAAAATACATACATACATACACATATACATACAAAAATACATACATTAATACCTATGTACATACATACATGTTTACATGCATACATATATACATATATACATATTTATAGACATATAAATAGACATATACATATACATATACATATACATATACATATACATATACATATACATATACATATACATATACATATACATATACATATACATATACATATACATATACATATACATATACATATACATATACATATACATATACATATACATATACATATACATAGACATATATACATACATACATACATACTTACATACATACATACATACATACATACATACATACATACATACATACATACATACATAAAAACACATACACACATAAACACCCACATGTACTCACAATCACGCGCGCACTCATATTCACGCGCATACACACAGTGAAACATGGTTTTGTTATATAGCGCCCACATCTATATTAGAGTGAATAGCGTTGTCAATAACAGGTAGAACGTTGTCAAACTGTTGAAATGATTCGATGCTGATTAAAGAGAAACCAAGGACGGCTTTGTTTGCGTTATGCACATAAAAGTGGTAATGCTAATTGCAAATCCCATTTTAACTACAATCAAACTTTTCGTGTTAAATACGTTTTAGGGTGGACGTTTTTAATATAACCTATGATTATCTTAAAGTTGTCGTCCACGAAGTGACTAAAATACCATAAAACGGAAGTTTATTTAAAGGACACGGATAACATTTGTGTCCATAATCAAAGGCCACATTGACCTTATGAAGTATCTTTAATTTCACCCTGGTAGAAATATCTGCTTGGTAAGATAATTGGGATGTTTGCTCGTGAAGCAATGGCTGCGCTGTGGCTTCTCTGGCGATAGCAATACTTACTTATGACGTCACACCAGGCATACTAATGGGCCATGCAGTGTCACCAGCACTGAGGCCGTA
Source organism: Oasisia sp. SBJ-2009 (assembly GCA_964017155.1). Taxonomy (NCBI): domain Eukaryota; kingdom Metazoa; phylum Annelida; class Polychaeta; order Sabellida; family Siboglinidae; genus Oasisia; species Oasisia sp. SBJ-2009. The sequence continues at coordinate 13,593,013 of OZ024865.1, forward strand.
TTCTTATACGACTTATGTACGTCGTAGTACCATGCTAAGTTGCCTGATGTGACGTCACTGACTTGTCGCGAACGGTGAGACTCGTGTCAGGACAAGACTTCTCAGTAATGCTGCTACCATATAAACTGTCGGAAACAGCCAAAATGGCCTGTGTCATGCAATAATAACGGATATTTAATGTTTCACTGAGTCCTTTAATTAAGTTGCTGTAATGACATGTTTTCGATGAATGCCCTGAAATAGTTGTATGTTCAGACTTGTTAATTTGATAAACTCCTGACGAAGAAATATGATTGTGGTTGCGGAGGTTACGTTGCATTAACTATTTTACATGCATCTAACTAAAACGATGCGTTTTGACTCACTTTGTCTCCTGGTTCAGACCAAAACGGAATTATAAGCGGTGTTTCAACCGTTCGTGTATCACTACAGCAAGAATCCAATGTATTTCTAAATAGCATTTAATTGTATTAAGCGACTAAAATAAGCCCTTTATTTACACTAGCAGCGATGGTCACAAAGAAGTGATGTCGACAAGACAAGAAGACGTCCCGGCTACACTGACAACAGTCCGGTCGACGACGCACGATGAACTTCCAGTGACGTCACTTCCCGCCGGCCGATTCGACGAGCTTTTCCAACTACAGCGACGTCTGGCGGAGGTAGAGAACCCCGTCTATGCAGCATTCGGAGAGGACGAGTTCATTGGCTGCGACGGATTTCGAGCATTGGTCAACAGTGGTGATACGCTGATCGCGAGAAAGGATGACGTCATCGACTCATTCACGTGCGTTGCCCCTAGCGTGTTTGCGAAGAACTACAACGCCGCTATCGCCGACCTCTTCATTGGCGTCGACAGCGCGCAGGCGAAGGCCGGCATGTTCCGGAAGTGGATCGACATTGCATCTGCGCATGCGCGCAAACTCGGCTACGTCACCGTACTCGTGCAGACGTTCGTAACCAAAGTGGCGACATTTGGCGACTTGTGTGAAGCCGGTTTCGAGTTCTGCGCAGAGCTGCCACTAACGGGACGCATTCGCGGCGTAGGTTTGGCCGACAGCGTCCTCTGGCGGAAATACGTCGCAGACAGAAGTGTAAGTTCGTAGTTTCGCAGTAACAGTTATTTATTATACAGCTTAACTATTGCATGCTATGTTTGTCTACTCTTGCTCGGATACGTGATTTCGCCGAGAAGAACCTCTTCAAGTTGAAGTCATGTTGATGTAGAGCTGTGCTCGAAGCCGTCAGATGGTGTCTGTATTATGGGTTAATTCACAGGCTGACGTATATAGTAATAATTGGTGTTTATACAGCACCTATGTTGTTATAACCAAATTAATTATTTATGTTTCGTACAGCAGGCAGCGTGTGCAGTATGCAATATATACCCACTCGATCCTCCACGAATGGACAAGCATACATACATACATACATACATACATACATACATACATACATACATACATACATACATACATACATACATACATACATACATACATACATACATACATAC
>OZ024865.1:13599528-13612028 GCA_964017155.1 Oasisia sp. SBJ-2009
ATATGTGAATGCACCGTCTATTCACTCCTACGTCCTACAGTCCACGTGGAGAAATCGGCGGTTGGCCACGCGCTAAACTAGGGACAAACAAGCAATGCAGTGAGAGGAATATCAAGTGAGAGTATCTAAATCATTTACAAATACATTTACCAATGTGGTAATAGTATTTTATACAGACCAAAAGAATTTTCATGAACTGTAATATGCTTTTTGGAGAAACCTGGCAAGGACATAATTGAATCAGAATTACACTGTTGTGTTCTACTCGTTAAGTCTCATAATTCATATTCCTAAGTGTGTTCGTCTTCTTCTTTTGATCCGAGGTTCTACTGAGGCTATACAGACGCAGTGGTACGTGTAGGCATGTATCCAAGAACGCCGTATGATTAGTTTTAAGAGATGCCTTCTGTGCCAAGCAACCAAATGCTCTTCTCTCTGCGAGTGCGTGCTTGGTGGATGATATATGTGACAGTCATAATATGTGTTCAATAGTGAACTTATAAATGTTGTATCCTATGAATGTTTTGGTTGATTTTGATTCATCAAGTTCTAGAACAAATTCAGCTTGACTGCTCAAACAACAACTATGAGTAACTCTGGTAATTTTCATAAATCCAGAAGTGTCATTTTATTTTATCCTTCTATTTACCTAGATTTTTACGTTGTCCTCATGTTTTCGACTGATATAAACAACTTTGTCATCCTACTTGCACATAAAGAACTACACAAACTTATTTGGATCTCACCTAACCAAAGAGACAAGAAACAAACTGACAACCTTCTCATCAGTGGCACGTGGCGACAAACCTTACAAGATGTACCTTTTCTCGACGTGGAGTGGATGTTGGCAGCAATCACCACCTTGTTGTCGCACACATCAAACTGAAGCTTAAAAGAACAGTAACACAAATTAGGCTGTTGAAATGGTTCGATGTCTCCAAGCTGAAAGATGTTGGCATTAGTCCAGTACTGCAGTACTAGGGCAGAAAGAAGAAATACAAAGACTGGCTGAGGTGGAGACATGTGGACAACAACAAAATATCTCATCAGTTTACTTACAAACCTTGACCATTTGACTCTGTGAGTGTTTGGTCAGGATACAACAAAGTATGTCATGAATTACTTTACAAACTTTTTTCTTTGACTATAAAATCAATGATTCTGCAAACATGAAATATTTGTAATGAAATGATCAAGTTTTTCTTACAATGGTTACACAGATATTATATCACATGTATCAAATCAGTATCTATATCAATGCTGCATGTTTGGTTAATAATTACATCTGTGTATGTGAAATTTGGTTTGATGACTCCATTGCAGTATGTGAGATCTTTATCAGGTTTGCCTGAGTGCATCTTAAACACTGCATTACGATACCACATGCATAGACAGAAACATATATTTCTCTTCACAGTGAATGTGTGTGTGGTGTGTATGGTGAGTGTTGTGTGTGTGTGTGTGTGTGTGTGTGTGTGTGCGTGTGTGTGTGTGCGTGTGCGTGCGTGCGTGCGTGTGTAGACGTACGTGTATATGTATGTGAAATACCGTGACATTGCTTGATTGAATAATACAAAAAGTATTTCAATACAATGGCCACTTTAAAATAGGATCAATGTAGAAATGCATAAAGTAGTGTCTTCATAAGGGTCACACTGTTGGTGTCAACCCTGTCAAGAGACTGACCAGCTGCAGATGTGACAATTCTTATTTACCTTGTTTGTTTCTCTTGTTCGAGAGAAACGAGTTCTCGTGGGGCAACGTGAATGGTGCCATGGGGGTTATCCTTCATTACTTACATATTCTACAAACACAGACGAGATTCATCAGTCAACTGAGTACAGCATACCGTGTCACACTGTGTCACACCATGTCACACTGTCACTGCACTGGCTGGACGCAGCCACAGTTAACAGCTTCCCTGACAGTGTGACATCACTTTTATTCACTGAGGGCAGAAGGGGTTGTGAGAGGGAGGGAGGGACACAATGATGGAAAGGAACATAGAAACAGACACTGAAAGTGACAGGGAAAGGGAGAGGACGAGGGAGAGAGAGGGAGGGATGGAATGAGATAGAGGAGGGAGAGAGAGAGGGAGAGAGTGACAGAGAGAGAGAGAGAGAGAGAGCGGGTGGAGAAGGATACAGAGAGAGAGAGGGTGCAGAAGGAGACAGAGAGAGCAAGAGAGAGTGGAGAAACTGACAGAAACAGAGACAGCGAGAGAGACAGACAGACAGACGGACGGACGGAGAGGGAAATGGATAGGGAGATAGACAGTGAGACGGACAGAGAGACTCGCAGAGAGACAGGCAGACACAGACAGAGAGACAGTGTCAAAGTGACATAAAGACAGAGAGACACAGAGACACAAAGATATACAGACACAGAAAGAGACTGACATACAGACAGACAGAGACAGACAGACACATACACAGACATATGGACAGAGAGACAGAGTGACAAACAGAGAGACAGACCGAGCGAGAGACACATAGAGAGACAGAGAGAGAGAGAGAGGCAGACAGACAGACAGACAGACAGACAGAGAGAGAGAGCAAAAGAGAGACAGACAGAGAGTGAGAGAAAGACAGACAGACATACAGACAGAGAGAGACAGAGAGACAAAAAGGGAGACAGAGACAGTGAGCGAGAGAAAGACACACACATAGACAGACAGACAGACAGACAGACAGACAGAGAGCAGAGAAGCAGACAGAGAGACAGAGAAAGACAGACAGAGACAGACAGACAGAGCGAGAGAGACAAAGAGAGACAGACAGACAGACAGACAGACAGACAGAGAGAGTAAAAGAGAGAGAGAGAGAGAGAGAGAGAGAGAGAGAGAGAGAGAGAGAGAAAGACAGCAAGAGAGACAGACGGACAGGGAGACGGACAGGGAGACCGAGAGGGAGACGGACATGGACAGGGAGACGGACAGAGAGACAAACAGAGAGACAGACAGAGCGAGAGTGACAAAGAGAGAGACAGAGACAGAGACAGAGAGACAGAGTCACAGAGCGAGAACAAGACAGACAGAGATACAGGGAGAGCATAAAACAGACAGACAGACAGACAGACAGACAGACAGAGAGAAAGGATCAGATCGGGTTTTTATACAATATTCCCGGATCGTTTGAGAGAATTGTCTTAAACGTGTTTAATATACAAGCACTGCATTCGTTTGTGAAGGTTAAACAATTATATACGATGGACACAATAATAAACATGGTGGTCGATTACTATGGGCAGAAATATGCGGAGCGTTCGTATGGGTATAAATATCTACTTCACAAGCGGGTCCCTAATCCTTTGAAATTCATGCGTACCATGTCTGGTTTAGAAAACCGCGCCCTCACGCGTTTTGAACCTGACGTGACACCCTCTCCGCATAGATAATAATAATAATGACTTAATTTACGCCAATTTCCTCGAACACCAAGCTCAGTGGCGCGACAAGACCAAGGGATTAAGTAAACTCGTAATCGTAAAACAATGCGTGAGTCGTCAATGGATGGATGGATGGATGGATGGATGGATGGATGGATGGATGGATGGATGGATGGATGGATGGATGGATGGATGGATGGATGGATGGATGGATGGATGGATGGATGGATGGATGGATGGATGGATGGATGGATGGATGGATGGATGGATGGATGGATGGATGGATGGATGGATGGATGGATGGATGGATGGATGGAGAAGCTAGGAGGCTAAGGAGGATAGGCATGCATTAATGAGATAGGTTTTTAGACGTCGGCGGAATGAAACTATTATTAACTTCTAATTTAACACTGGCAGGAAACGAATTCCACACCGTTTGTGCGACAACCGAGAATGCTCAACATACAATTCTTGTAGTTGTGAACGTTGTCGCGATCATATTTCAATAGCAATTCCCACTACCCGTCTTGTCTTCCGATATGAGTAAGGGCCGACGGCGAAAATGTAAACATCGCCGCAATTTTCTTTAACAATGTCCATCCTCGCCATTCCGATTTCGCGTCGTGAAGACGTTTCGGCTCAGTCCACACAATTTCAAGTGAAAGTTATTTGTAAATTGTATGTATGTAGTCCACTTCTTATATGGCCAACCCTTCAGCAAACCCAAAGTGACCTTGTAAGGCAGATTGCATCTGATGAGGTGAACAATCGATAATTGCCCGTTTCAAGACAAACTGGCCGCTACTACACACATACGTTGTCAACATCCGAGACATTTAACATTGCAACAATACCGTCTACGTGATGTTTTGCCAAGAACGACGAGTGTGTATGTTAGGCCTTCTTAATTAGCTTTTGACTTGTTAAAGATTGCAGTTGTTGACTTGCGATTGGCTGAAGAGGTGAACATTCGTCATCCAACCCTGATCATTGCCCACGTTAGTCGGGTGGCCGCTGGTGAGAGGAGTTTGTATTAAAAAATGCTATTGCAATGAAAATGTGGCCGTATAATCCGCGTGGCCGGTGGCGCGGGGGCCGCATAAGAAGGCGACTACTGCATATGCGTCAAGTTGCAGAATGTATAAAGTAACTGCAAAGTTCAATATGTATACATCGCGCTGTGTATTCATATATATATATATATATATATATATATATATATATATATATATATATATATATATATATATATATATATATATATATATATATATATATATATATATATATATATATATATATATATATATATATATATATATATATATATATATATATATATATATATGTATATATATATATATGTATATATATATATATATATATATATATATATATATATATATATATATATATATATATATATATATATATATATAATACACACGGTTATATCAGCGTTTGGCGTGTTTGTAAACACGATCCTATTGCCCGATGATATTCCCTGAGTCAGCACTTCGAGGTGTGAATAGATGCGGCCGGCCGAAACAAGAGATAAGTTTCTGCGCTGATCGAAGCGACACCGGTCGCTGCCGCTCCCGTACATGTTGCGTAATTTTGTACCGGGCGACGTTCGTGGGGCGTGGCAGCGACTGGCTGTCCGAGCACGCGTGGCTGTCCGTCGAACGATTATAGGATATGGCGAATATGTTGCGCCGAGCAAGTCAAACTAAAAAGAATCGCATTGAACATGTTCTCAGCTGATACAGTTCCACGTAATGGTTTAATTGGAAAGAAATGATCTTACTAATAACATTAAAAGTCGTCAACATGGCATTGATTGATGGCTTGTCTCTTCAAATAGATTACCCGGACGTGAACCAGCACCATGACATTTAAGGTGGGTAAAGACGGAATAGAACTAGATGCTCTTTGAGGTGCGTGTGCGTGTGCGTGTGCGTGTGCGTGTGGGTGTGCGTCTGCGTGTGCGTGTGGGTGTGCGTGTGCGTGTGCGTGTGCGTGTGCGTGTGCGTGTGCGTGTGCGTGTGCGTGTGCGTGTGGGCGTGCGCGTGCGCATGTGCACGGGTGTCCGGGGATGTGGGTGTGTGTATGTGGGCGTGTGTGCGCGCGCGTGTGTGTATGTGGGTGTGTGTGTTCATGGGTGTATACGTGTGAGTGTGCGTGCGTGCGTGCGTGCGTGAGTGAGTGCTCGCGCGCGTGCGTGCGTGTGTGTGTGCGTGTCGTATTTACATTCATTGCTTACTCTTATTAAAAAACCTAGCCAGCATCGATTATCTGGTTTTATTTTACATTTTATCCCAATAGTAGATCAACATCATGGGAGTAGGTACTTTTTTCTGTGTCTGTATTACTCTTTGGAATAGAAGTCTACGATTCCTTCGATCTAGTGTTATATCAGACGCAGACTGAAACATTATGCGATTCTTAATTATTTTAAATATCTTGCTTTTACGTTTTTGAATTAATAATGGTTTATTAAAATAGATAAAACCCAAATTAATTTACTAAACCGTAACGTTGCGGTTTGTGTACGTGACAATCAATATCATATCTGCTATATCAAACTGATCCCATCTTTTATGGACACGCCGGTGATAGACAAGAGGTTACGTGACGTGATAATGTTAGATTACGCTGCGCACGCATTTGATGATTGTTGGAAATTATCTTTAAATATACTATATTTTTGCTCTAAAAGTAGTAAGAAATTTGATTTTATCGGTAATATATATGATAATATAAAGTCTTCATCGGAAGGAGGGTGCCGATTAATACAAAAAGAAATGTGACGATGACAACATATATCCATACAACACAATCTCTTACACATAAAAGCACGCTCTCTTTTTCCCCCCGTTAATCTCTCCCCTCAGTCTCCCCTCTCTCCCTCTCCTTCCTTCATCCCTCTCCTTCCCTCCATCCACCCCCTCACTGCATCATCAGAATAATGTTTGTTAGTGCTCACATCACCCATCTATCTAATCCCGTATATAGAATACCATTATAAAGAAGTGTATTGGTGATTTGGCGCAGCAGCACCTCGATTGTGGATTGAATTACCTGTGAACATTCGCGCATCCGGGACATTATGTATGTTTAGAAAGTGTTTAAAGACATATCTTTTTATTAGACATTTCAATTAATTCAAATTGTTTTGAAATGACGGACATTGCTTTAGAATTTCCTTTTAGTGTCACACACGTTTCAATCAGTGTTTATGTTTTAGATTAATTTATAGATTAATATAACTATATATTTACGTACACATTAATTTATAGATTAATATAAATATATATTTACGTACACAGTTTTAGTAAAGGTTTTAATTTTAATTTGACACATATAATTAACATACCAAGTTTTAGTACTATACATCTTAAAAGCAGTGCTTAATTTATTTTTAATTAATTTATATAATTTATATACAAAGGGTTTACTAGTACATCTTAAAACCAAAACAATTAATGACTTATATTAATTTATATAATTTACATTTCTATTTATTAATATACATTCAGTATATTTCTTGTGCAGCGCATCGATCCACTATGCGGCAATTAGCGCTATATAAAACCTTTATTATTATTATTATTATTATTTAAACCGTCCAGTGTCTATTTTTAGCAAATAGATTAATGAAATACACAAATGATTAGCGCTGCAATCCTTTTTCGTTCTGATGCACAATGTGTCAGAGTGAACAAGTTTGTGAGGTTGCCTCACTTTATCTGTCTCCCTTCTGATTTACCTCTCCCCATCCCTTCCTTTAAAAATACTCAACATTTTCTCCCTTCCTCCCTGCTTGGCGGCCCCTCGCCCTCTCCTTCGCCCACTCCCTCACTTTCTTTATCCTCTACTGTTTCCCTTCTCACTGTCCCTCTACACCGATCTTCCTCCATACTTTCATCCACCAATCCTTTTCAACCCTCCCGTCATTCTAATTAAGATGCAATTCGGTACGGTCATGGGTAATTGCACATTCGACTAGAAGAGCGAAGCTACTTGTGCTATTCAAGGCAAACTTGTTTTGTCCGTGTGTAATACCTGTCATGTTTCATTGTCAGTTTAACACAGACAATGCAATGCTTCACTGCCGTGGACATTCTTAGACTGACGTGAGGCCTTCGACAATGGTATGCTCTTGGTCCCGCGCAAGTACGCATTGATTGACAACGTGTAATTAGCAGCCTCTTTCGCGTTGAACATGACAGCTGCTACAAATAAATGACTTAAGCGTTCGATCGAAAGCATGGATTTGTCGAAAAGCATTTGTAATCGAAATGCAGTTCTCCCGGTTTTCAGTACAAGACCAACTTCACGTGTTTATGGATGTTTCGTGTGCGGTCGGGTGCAGCGTATCGCATGCTATTCGGCAAACAATGTGACGCTCTACGTGGTTTGACCGGCGGTCTTGAATGAGCTGCACATGTTGTAGTTTGGCAGTCATCAGACATTGGGATATACAACTAGACGCCAAACAAGAGACTACACTACATGTTGTGTGCACACACACTGATTCCATTTCATACGTTTAGCTAGTTTTGTGATATTTTTGAAATGCATTAAACTACTTATATCATTATACTATATATATATATATATATATATATATATATATATATATATATATATATATATATATATATATATATATATATATATATATAACATACATGTACATAAGCAGGAATATGAATTCTTTCTTCATAAATGTCATGCATCTTGTTTGCCAAACAAAAGAATTAATATCCAACTCACACAAATAAGACGTAAGACCTACAAGTGGGCTGTAGAAGAATGCAGACAGCATGTTTCTTGCTAGCAGCATCATACTGGTCAGTTCTACCAGGTCATCAAGTTAAGTACAAAAATTATAACTCTTGTTGAGGTTAGCATAGCATATGCTGAATACTGGAAAAATAGAGACTTCCATCCATCTATCACGATTAGTTGGGTGCACATAAAACAGAGAGGGAGAGAGAGAGGGAGAGAGAGAGAGAGAGAGAGAGAGAGAGACAGACAGACAGACAGACAGACAGACAGACAGACAGACAGACAGACAGACAGACAGACAGACAGACAGACAGACAGACAGAGAGACAGACAGAGAGACAGAGAGACAGAGACAGACAGACAGACAGACAGACAGACAGACAGACAGACAGACAGACAGACAGACAGACAGACAGACAGACAGACAGACAGACAGACAGACAGACAGACAGACAGAGAGGTGGTGTCCACAACATAAGTGAGTAAATTGTATGAGCATGGCTGAAGAGAGAGCAAAACAGTGAGAGAGAGGGGGGGGGGGCACCAGTGAATGATGACTGAGATGGTGCCTAATAGTCACCAGTCCATCAGAGAATTATGATTGAGATGGTCCCTGAGAGTCAGCAGGGCACCAGTGAATGACGACTGAGATGGTCCCTAATAGTCACCAGTCCATCAGTGAATGATGATTGAGACGGTCCCTAGTAGTCACCTGTCCACCAGAGAATGATGATTGAGATGGTCCCTAAGAGAATCAGAGCATCAGATAATGATGACTGAGACAGTCCCTAACATTCACCAGTGCATCAGAGAATGATGATCAACACAATCCCTAAGAATCATCAGCCCAATACTAGAGAATGATGATCAAGATGGTCCCTAAGAGTTACTAGTGCACCAGAGAATGATGAGACGGTCCCTATGTGTAATCTGTGCAACAGACAATGAAATCATTGACAGGGTCCCTAAGAGTGTCCAGGATACATTCAGTCCATCAGACAGGGGCGTCAAAATGAAATGATTGAGAGCTCCCAAACTGTTCTCTCAAAGTATCAGTCACTTAAAGACTGAACCCATTCAAAGACTTCTAACAGTTTTTTCGCTCCAAGTTTAGTTCCCTTAACAGAAAAATCTAAAGTAACTATGCTATATTTATTATGACTTTGAGCAATAGTCTATAGAAAGTAGCTCTAGAAATTTAATATATAATCATATTGCACTGACTGGCACCATCCTATTGCATTCTATGGGAAATTAATGAAAGAGAGGGAGGGAGGGAGGGAGGGAGGGGTGGGGGAGGGAGGGAGGGAAGGAAGAAGAGAGGGATGGAGGAAGAGAGGGAAGGAGGGTGGGAGGGAGGGCTGGAGGGAGGGAGGGAGGGAGGGAGAGAGGGAAGGAGGGTGGGAGGGAGGGCTGGAGGGAGGGAGGGAGGGAGGGAGAGAGTGAGAGAGAAAGAGAGATACGGGGGTAGTGTACGTGTCTGAAGAGTGACGGTTAACGTAGCTGAAGATAGACAGATAGAGGCCGTATCTGCAACAGAAGAGAGTAAAGTGTGTGTGTGTGGCTGAAGAGAGAAAGCGGGAGTGAGAGAAAGGTGGAGTGAGAGAAAGGGACGGAGGTGGCGTCCACAACAGAAGATAGAGATGATGGGAAAGAGATAGAGAAAGAAAGAGAGCGAGATAGGAAATAAAGGAGGTGAGCATGGCTGCAGGGAGAAAAAAGCGAGAACATGAGAAAGAGAGAGAGGGATAGTGTACATGTTTGAAAAGTGACTGTTAACGTGGGGAAGAAAGAGAGAGAGAGGGAGAGAGAAAGACAGAGAGGTTGCATCCAAAGCAGAAGAGAGTAAAGTGGGTGAGGGTGGCTGATGAGAGCGAGAGAGTGAGCGAGAGAAAGAGACGAGGATGGTTTACATGTCTGAAGAGTGACAGTGAACGTGGCTGAAGAGAGAGGGGGAGAGAGATACATAGGAGAGAGAGCCAAAGAATGAGGTAGAGAGATAGATAGATAGATTATGAATGTTGGTGAAGAGAAAGATATGAAGAAAAGAACGAGATGGTGAACACATCTAAAGTAAAAGACGTTGTGAATGCGACAGTGAAGGCACAGATTATGAATATCGATTTTATTAACTTGGCTTAAACCATCTGCCGACAATTTGTGAAACCGTCCATATGCACGAACGTGTAAGCATGAATCGTTTTTTCAGTGCATATGTATGTTGCTTCATGCTACTAAGGTTGTATCACACAGCTTTTTTGTATCTACAAGGTAACCTTTGCCATTTATGAAATGTTTTGACAATTATATTTCAGTCAATTTGAATCTTTCTTCCAATGGAGTGGAAATATTTGTGTAAATAGCCCGTAAACATTAACAGCAGAGGTTAGAGAATAAATATAAAACGAATAGTAATATGTTACGGTTGATCTAATTTCTTAGTTAAAGTATTATTAATAACAAATATCTATATAAATGAAACCATGGTCATACATTCTTAAATCCTGTCCACCTTAATATATGACTGATCTGTGTGTAACTCTAACTTCACTACTCCTGCCAACTGTTCTAGCTGTCCAGATATGCATTTGTTTATGGCATCTAGACTGCCTTGGGAATGGAACATAGCATTAATGTTGTACTTTTACACACAAAAACCTATATTACTACAGTCACTACTCAACCCCTGGCACTTATACATATTGTGCACATATGGGAAATAGTATGTAATAGGTACATTATACGTCACATGGTGCACACCCATGGTATCAAGCAATTGCCACACATATTTTATACACTTGTCAAAATGTCAGTTTTCTAAGTTAAGTTGCCAATGTTTTTCTGTAGTCACTTCAACATGTCATCTTTATGCAACATAAAATATACCCCTGTAGGAACAGAAAGAGGGCGCAAGGGAGAATGAAAGAGAGAGTGAGTGAGAGAGAGGGAGTGAGAGACAATCCGTGAGAGCACATAACCAGCATGAATAGATAATGAATAAAACTTATGTTGACCGCAAGTTAATATCTAATAATTAAGTTAACACAATGTGGATGGGCATATGAATTTTGTTATGATATTTGCATGGAAAAACAAGTTTTATTTGTTCACAAATTTATTTTCACCTAGATATCAGTATACATGTATTCATGGATGTTGGATTTTTAACCATTAATACATAAACACATAGCAAACTGTTAATTGTATTATCTCAGTCTATAGCAATAAACAATATAAAGAAAAAATATGCTCACAGGCGATACATAAAACACTGGACATAGTTTAACACATTACAATGTTGTTGCTACCATCTTGTCACATCAACTACAGTAAGTAAAGAATGACCTGTGACAGGTCATATTTTCAAGGGTTGACATGGTAACTCAATAAAAAACGTATTAAAGTATGCTGTGCAAAGTGTGGACACACAACTTGTAACCAGTCACAAACACTATTTCAGTAGAGAGTTCAGCAGAATAAAGACATATCAACTAAGTAAAACAGCCCAACAAAAAATTAAATTAGCCCACCAGAATACTGATGTCCCACTAAAATAAAGATAACCCACCAAAATATACAGCCCAACAGAACAAAGATAGCCCACCAGAATAAAGATAACCCACCAACATATTAAGTCCACTAGAATAAAGATAGCCCACCATAATATAGACAACCCACTGGATCTCGCATCAAGTTGGTTTTCAACATTAGCTAACATATGTATAACCACATGGGCAACAGTGAAACCTTACTTTGCCATCGAGACTCTACAAATTCACTTAATGTGTAAATTAAACAGACACTGTGCAATGTCATCCATTCTGTGATAAATGACTCCTATATGCAAAGTAACACTTTTAAGAAACTGCAAGACAGTCGCATGTTTATACAGTTGTATGTTAAATGAATGTTTAAGTTTAACCGTGCACGTCCTATAAGACATTTGAGTCAAGCAGCAGCATGATGAGAACAACATCTCTCTGCTTGCCAGTATCAGCAGTACTCCACAACCATTAACATTCAGAAAGACTCATACCTGTGACATTTTCAAAACCAATGTCCCTCACAACTGCTGTTAGCAATATCACTTTGGTTGTATTATTCAAACCATATCTCATCCCATGGCCAGTTGAACACAGTGCCAAAATACAAATATTTATTATAAATATTATATGTACAAGGAAGTGTTTTCATATGTTTAGTACATATCGGCTCTGTGACATGAGTCATTTACAAGTATACACCTCATACAAATTTATCTGACAACAGAACCGTTAGTGCCAAGCAGTAATTTGTAATGGGAACCTACTGCGTGGGAA
>OZ024865.1:13617028-13687028 GCA_964017155.1 Oasisia sp. SBJ-2009
CTAATGTACATGCATTCTTGTTGTTACGAAATAAAATTTGATTTGATTTGTGGTTTAAGTGACACATTCTGGCCAAGTAGCAATTTATAAAGCGCAGATATGATGCAGGTCCTATGGCTATGCGTCTTTTTCATAAATTGCGAAATTGGAATTCTGTCTGCCAGTTTCTGTAAGAACATCACTGAAAATTATTTGTTTTCACCACATTGTATGTTAACATATGTGTTGACATTTTAGAATTTGAAACGGGACTATATTTGTTTTGTTCAAGGTTTGTCAAAACAGCATGAAACATTAGGACGCACGATTTCTGTTCGCACTATCTAGTAGACGTCTCAATCTACTCAAGTAGTAGTGTCAAGTGCTTCCAGTCTCTTAAAAAAGTTCATATTACTAAGTGCTAGTATCACTCTAGTCGTACTCTGTGTATCTTTCCTTCTAACATTCCGTGGCTCAATGTTCAGTGTAGATGCGCCTAATGTATGCATTATATGATAATGATAATAATAATTCCGTTGCTTAATATAGCGCTTTTTAGCTAACTAAATATCAATCAAAGCGCTTCACATTAATACTATGTGTTCACTAAATTTAAAATATAAATTAACTAAATACATAAGGTAAGATAACAATAAATAAGCTAAGATAAATAAGTAAATAAGTTAAGATCAATAAAAACACATTACTATGACGTGTTGACCAAATCTTAAATATAGACTAATTAAATACATAAGGTAAGATCAAATTAGTAATCTAATTTAAATAAATAAGTAATATAAGAGCAATAAGTAAGCAAAAATAATAAATAAGCTAAGATAAATAATTATAAAACAATAAATTAGTGTGTAAAAATACAATTCCAAACCGAACAATTTAAAACCAAGCAGCGTCATAGAATACAAATCAGTGTCATCAAGGCAGGTAGTGTAAACGAAATAAGTGAGTTTTTAGTTGTTTTCGGAAGGCTGCCAGTGTCTCAGTTGTTCTCACACAGGCAAGCTGTTCCACATGGTTGGACCTGCCACTGCAAAATTGCACCTTCCGACCGTTCTCCTCGGCACAATCACTGGGAGCAATGTTACGTCACTCGCTGATCGCAGTGCACGAGTAGGCGCGTTGCGAGCTATCGCACAATTGAGGTAGTCCGGGGCCAAGCCATGCAGGATCTTATACATGCAAGTACAGATCTTGAATGTTACTCTCATCTTGATCGGCAGCCAATGCAGCGATCGCAGAATCGGTGTGATGTGATCTCGCCGTCTGACACCGTCCACCGAGTAGACTATTGCAGTAGTCGAGGCGACTCAGCACAAGACAACGTATTGCGGCATGGCACGCGTCTCGGGTCAGCAGGTGTCGGATTCTGCTGATCAGGCGCAGATGGTAATATGCCGAAGAACACGAGGCGGTTCAATTGCATATGCCTATCGAAGTAGCAGCCCAGATTTCTCACTGCGTCCGTAGGTATCAATGCAGTCGCACTCTCTTCTTGTGGTCGTACTGCGCTCCTTGTGTACTATAACTTGCATGCCTTTTCAACGGTTTGACACATTGCTCTAAATATTCGCAAATATGTTTAGTAGTCAACGCAGTCTTCATGTCACCTTTCTGTACAGTCATCTTCCATGCAACAGTGGTGGAATTACTATTATAATACTTTTGGAGGGAAACTGTTCTTCTGTTAAATGAATTTGATTCATTTTCTAAACTATATTAATCTGGCAAAGTTTGCTGATAACGTGAGTGACAGTGGTAACACAGTAGCACAGACAAAACAGATGAAAAGATATTAAACAAGCTGTTTAATAATGATGGCGCAGATAAAATCAGAGGCAAGGATATAGCATCTACCTGAGGTGCCTACTGAGAACTTGGTGAGGTGCATCGTCTCACAGACAACACTAACAAGACAACGTGGTGAATGATACAGAGGGTAAGTGTCCTAAGATCTTGCATTAAAATTTACGTCACCTTATATTGCTACCACATATAATTACAAATAAAAAATCTGCATGGCTTATTCAATGTGTGCTAACCCCAGAAAAATATGTACTAACATAGACCCCATTTAATATTTACAAAGTAATTTTCATAATTTGTTTGTATCATGTATCATAACAAATTATGTCAGAAGAAAGCTGCCTTAATTATTACTTCAAATGATTACAATTCACATACAGGGCAACATAAAAACAAATTCAGCATATATAACATTTTTATGATGATAATCATATAAAAATATTAATATTTGCATTTACAAAAAGAAAATAGCATAACTCAGACGGGTGTAGGTACGAATCAAGAACAAAGATTGCAATGACACTTAGCAATGCAGTAAAAATGCAATATGTATATGCAGACTACTTCAACTGTTATTTTGTTGTTAGTTATCACCCAATCATACAACTACTTAATTCCCTAAATCTACATTGTTCCAGGTTCTTGTCACAATAAGGTGACTGCTGTTTCTGAAGATTTCCCGAGGAATAACGACCAAGCAGCTATGAGGTTCAATGCTTGTGTGCTTGTGTCCAGTGATCCGGCTCATCCTGCAGTGTTTCAGTTCCATCTGCCATTGAACTGGTTTCCTCAAGTAGACAAGAAGGACTGTAGCATTTATAATTGCAGATCCAAAGTGTCCAGTTCTGAAGAAGAAAGTTGCATTTGTGTTAAATTGCTGCATTTTCATAACATTGAAATAAAGAAATATTACCCAACTACAGAAATGAAACAATCAAACATTACACGACGTGATAAATTTACACACACAGTAACTATGCTTTATTTCAACAACATCTTACTTCAGCACTGTTTTGGTAATAAGGCAATTACAATGATTTATTGCAAGCATGCATCGTAACAATATTGTACTGCAATGCTAGAATGTATGATAGAATGTTATCAACTATGATGTTACCATTTATATAATAGTATTAATTGTATTGAACATCAGATAATTGTGTAGAATAAACCTGCTTGTCTTTGGACATCTGTATATATACTACATGGGCAATATTAATATACTGGTGGATATTTTTTGTTTTTGTTTATGTACGCATATTGAAATTATAATAAATACATTGTCATTGATAATGGTCAGGTATATATCACTCATAACTTAATTTTGAATGCCAAACTCTGTGCTGCAGTTCTGTCGTTTAACTGTTCAGTTTCAAGAAACTAATATAAAAAATAGTATCTATTCCTTGAATTATGAATACAGAAATACCATGTCCTTGGCTTGTTAGATTATCCATATATTATTTACCTCACAATATATAATTATATAGATAATAAAATAATGGTAGGCCATGACAAAGGGCCTACGGGCTACGTACTGCTCTGACAACCTATGTCAATTAACTTTGATTTCCAACACCATGTCACAGTGGCCATGTTACTACTAGACATGCCTAGGGCTAGGGCTACGGTAAGCAACTTTTAATATAGTTAAATGCTAGAGTTGATATCAATTTTAACACACTTTTGCATATAGAGTCAACATTATGCTTTACTTTACTAGCCGTTTTATTATACTAATGTGATGCAAATAAGTAGTTAAAATGTGTCTTGTGTGGCATATTCTATGACGAAAACACTCCGCAAAAATGAGGCATCCCTGACTAGGATATATTTCTGGAAAGGTGTATAGAACTACCACAGGCACACGGGAACAGTGACTTTGTTAGTTGCAGTGGGACCGTTCGTTAACCTTCTGAAGTTCTGTTGATTTCCGCCAAATAGATGAGCTGATGTTATGCATTTTCAACATTATCACTTATTTACCATCGCCGGTGATGCTGTGCTTTAGTTAGTAAGACTTAGACTTAGTATGGATTATGTATATGGTAGAGCTGCCCGACCGATCGCTGATGACAGTGATGCTGATCAAAATATGCTTTATTCAAATCGTATTTGCATAGCCTCGGCGTAGGGGCTAATATTTCGTCGGACATGTCTTCTGTGACTGTGACCGTATCTAGTAACAAAAATGTGTTATAATATATATGTAATATCCACAGTCGTATGTCAAACACAACTTTTACATCGCCACCGCCACCGGTAGCGAAACGATATATTGGACTGTAGCACCAGTTTAAAGTTAATATCACATCCCCCGTCGTGACTGTGATAGGTAAATTTGTATAATAAATACTCTGACTTACCTGAACTTACTAGGCTGAAGATTAACCGCGTTGATTCGTTCGATGTTCTTGCTGGTGTAGCGTTTGAATGCGCATATTTGGCCACTTTAACATATCCGATCACAATAAACGCAACGTCAACGGCAGCCATTAATTGCGAAATAGTCAGAGACAACAGGTTCCATGCACAACACCCCAGGAGGTGACGTATACCGTAATTTTGTTCATCTGTCCCCAGCTTTGTTTTTGCTCAAGTTCAGAGGTGCCGCCATGTTTACGTTCTACTGTCAGCTGATCTTAGACTGCCGCCTGATTGGCTGTTGGGTCGCCGATCTATTCTATTCGCGACAATACATGCATAGACTGGTTCGCTTCGCGGTCACCGATTGTTTTTATGCTCACACTATACGAGCATTGCGGTTGAAGATTCGACATATTAAATCGCGAACATACGAAATTATTCCGACGGATTTCGTGCATACACTCTACGATGTTAAAGATACTCAATCCACTCATTCCCGTAAAAATCGTTTGCTCCTAGCGATTATTAGTCATTTCACAAAAAGCAGATGTATCAAATACACCCGAATGATTGACTAGTTGGTTTATGCATACATGTTACTTCAATTTTCTTCAATTAATAGAACAAATGCGAACTTTTTCGATTTTTGTTTCTACACGGAGCGTGTAGAAACTATGTACGATTCCTAACTATGGAAATGGCGTTTTGAGCGGAATACGCTTTAGTCTTCACGCGAACGAGGCTTGGGGCGAGATTGACGGCTTCAGCCTTCACCCTGTCGAGTTGTTTACGTTTAGAAACGGCGAGTGTAGGCACAAATATGATTTTTATATGCCACCAACACGGCAAATTAAGCAGACAAAGACAGCATCGACGCATGATTGGGAAAGAATATGGAACTAGTCTAAGCAGTGAAAAGAATGACTTCGCCTTCGGAACAGTGAAAGTGCCCTTTGCAAGCTACGGGCGCCGTGGGCCGACGGCGGGGGCTGACACTGCCTTACTGCACAGTCCACATGCAGCGTTCGCACAGATGTTCTTCCAGATAGGTTAGTAATTACGAATTGCTCAGCTATAATCACGTATATATATTTAGGCGTATGGGTATATACGTCACTGATATTTCTGTTGTTTTTATTATTTTTTGTTATTGTTTACCTTCAACCTTGGCGCTTATTCAGCCAATGACAAGGTACGACAAAATAGCAGCGTTGAAGGTATGGCTATGCTATGAGTATGACTACGCCAGCCATAGACTATGCCTATGGCCTATATGACTATCACATGCCAGTGATTTATTATAATACTGTAACTATGTAATGTTTATGTCACATATATGGTAGGTAGCAGGTTAATATCCTAACCTAAGGCTAAGATTAATTAACTAGGCTTAATTAGCCTAATAGTAGCTAGGCATAATGTAAAATTAATGCATTATAAGTGATCCGTAACAGTTATACTTAGGCCTGCGTTATACTTATTCATAATGACAATATTTAATACATTGATAATAATAATTTAATACATTAAGCACAATTTGATGATGATTTAATACATAAAAATAGGTATATACATATTATTTTAATTTATTAGTAACATTAATGTAATAAAATAACAAGATATTGCTTGCATTTGGAAGCCTGGGAGGTGATCGTTCATAACATTGCAAGTTTTTTCAAGTACATTAACATTTAAATGTGTCAAATTTTCAGAACTTGAGGTGTCATCACCATAGGACATGCGGAAAAGCTCTTCATCTCAGGTAAATGAGTGTTGTAATATACATTAATTTACTCTCTCAACAAACCTTTTATAAAATAAATTACAGATCTATGTCATTTGTGAATCCAAGGGGCCTGGGGTCCTGTGGATGTGCCTCCTACACTGTAGGAATTTGGTATTCCTAGGAACTTTTTATAATAGGTCAATGCTAATGTGCCTCAATATTGTTTGAAATATGACTCAGTTTAAGTGATAATAATAAGTTGTGGCATTTTTCGATATCACTACTCCAAATGAGAGCGTGGAAGATGAAGCTATGCGGTATCAACAAAAATGTAGACCACACAATTTGGTTCAAAGGCCAGTAAGATTTTGTGCCCTCAAGACGATTTCTGAATCTGCCCCTCTATGCGATATTTTATTTGTCTGTATTAATGGGTGGGTGTACTTGTTAAATTGTATATAAGTAAAGACATCATAAAGTAAAAACATTTTATCAAAACTATTTCATGAAATTAACTACAAAATAATGGCAAGCACAATATAAGTATAACTACATGTACAATGACTGCACTTGATATATGTATTTATTTCATCAGATAACAAGCAAAGCAGCAATAACAAAATTAGGACAAAGTTGAAAACGTGTTAACTATGTAAATGTAAAAAAACAGTTACTTTTATCAATATTCGTTTCATCGAGCATCCAGCACATGGTATATCAAATACTAATTAGTTCAAAAACATTAATCCCATTCATTAGGCTTTCAAATTATGTCTTTCATAAGTTCAAAGACATTAGCTTTAGCAAACTTGTGCTTAGTGATACATGTCATGGGAAAGTTGTTCAATATTCTGAAAGAATTGTCGTATGAAAACATATTTCTGGAAATTTACTTTTGCAAAGAGTTGACCCATAACACACACAATTGTTACAGAAACATGCTGTAAATAGATAACATAATTACATACTATGTACATATAATAACATTATGTACATAACAAATATGCACAGCACTTTGTGACCATGTTGGATATTGTGCTTTATAAATAATACATATATTAAATAAAGTAACTAGATTATAGTTTATTTTAAAAAAATCAGTAGATATAAAATTACTTGTTTTTACATATATTTAATATTTTGTATCTTTACACATAAAAAGTGGTTAAACTAGTCAGGGTCCTTGCCATGTGGCTGAGACTTACATGTGCAATTGCTATATGTTACTCAATTCTATGAAGAGTACTGGCTAGAGATAGTGGTGAATACTTTTCTTTTGTACAATTAGTATTTTCACATATTAATTTCAGTGTGGCAGAATGTTTCCCACATTAGTAGAAATGTTCACTATAACAGGTCTGAGTAATGTATATATAACATGTGGGCATGCAAAGTTTATAACATGAATAAAACAATTATATTACCCAGAGATGGAGTAATCGTACTCGTGCTCATGTACTCGTACTCGAGTACGAGTACTTTTTGAGTATGAGTACTCGAGTATGAAGGAAAGTAATCGTACTCGAGTACATTACCAATGTAATCGTACTCACGATTACTTCTCACGGTTACATATTTTTCATATGAACAGTTGCAAGCAAATATATTAGACAGATAAAAATAGCAATATTAGAAGTAATCTAATAAATGTAATAATAATCGAGGTATTCATTTTCTATTACTGTTGAACATTTCAGTTAAATAAATATTCAGTCAGATTTCCCTAATTAATACCTTCTCTTCCCAGAGAAGCCACATCTCCTCACCCTCCTGCTTAGTACAAAGTACAAGTTATATTGTGACAGTCCCAGGGAAGCACTGCAGGAGATTAGCATCCCCTAACATCTTGTTTTGTAATTTTAGAAGCCATGCCACAGTCCCACCTGTACTGTTTGCTCTTTCAGTATGGTGTGAATGACTGGGCAGTTAGCTGCTAAATCTCTGTCCATTATGTTTTGTTAAGTGTAAACTGTAAACCTGTCTAAATCCCCAATATTCTGTTTGTCTCATCTGATATATGACATATTTCAATTGGATATTATTGCTAATATCATCCCTGGGATTTGAAATGTTGTTATTGTATAATTTATATTTGATCATGTGTAAGAAGTTTAATATTTTCCTCTTGATACTTCATTGACATAGTTGAACCACCACTAAATTGACACTCATTATAACACTTGTATGCTATTTGCTACAGTATCACTATGATACCTTTAGTTTGTAGTATCATGATATATGGACATCTTGAGTATCAATCCAGTATTAAATGGTTCATTCAACACATGAGAAAGTCATCTGATGATTTATAATAACAATAACATCTGGACAGTGGATAGCAGTTAGCAGTAATCAGTTAGAACACTAGATATTGGCACAGCAACATAAAATGAATGACAACTGATTCCATGGAGGTCACCTTTACGGTAGAAACAGGATATTCATTAAAGAAATCGTGAAAGTACCAGTAATCATGATTACATTCTAAAGTAATCGTAGCGTGGCCTTTAGCAATATTATAATTCGAATATATTATGCATTCAGTTACTGCTGTGATGAAAATTTTGATAAATATTTGAAAACAGCTGGAACGTGTGAGTTGAAAGGTACCAGGTACATTGACTACAATGGAGACAAGTGCAAGAATGTTATATGTAATACTTGCATGATATAATGTACACCTACTGTATTAACATTTTATTTTCATGTTTATTTTTTATTGAAAAAAATCATCACCATCAATCATCGCTGTTATAAAAAAATTAATTATTTTGCATAACATATAATATAAATCAACAAAATTCAGTAATAGTACTGAAATGTGAGTCGCAAAAAAACTTTTTTATAATTGTGAAATATAATATAATTCTCCGTGTGAGGTTCTGTTACACGAGATAACGGATGCTCCCCCTAAAAATACAACGTTTCTTGCCCGACCGACAAGAGCCTAGCTATTACCAGTCCCCCATGTCAATTTTATTTTTTATTTCGTCCCTCACGTCATCTATTCTCTCTGGATATGTACTTTCGCAATTACTAAGTTTATTAACAAGATCCTGCGTAATCAAATACAATACCGGTACATATCAACACAGGTTGTGATGCTGAGCGATATCGATGGTGACTGTCAACTCACACTGCCACTGCCACTGGCACTGGCTTGCCTTGTCAGTGACAGTGACAGTGTCAGTGACACTCAGAAGTTATATTTATTCTAATCTTACAAGTTAGAGAATCCGCGTCGAGTCAACGTTCACAAGAGTGAATTAGTCCCCGACTACTCGCTCTTGTTGCTGACTGCGTTAATGCATTTAATGCGTACCTTCATAGAAGAATCACTGCCTTTGACTTGCAATCTTAGACTTAGTCATGACTCGCAAAAGCACGTGCGATTTGTTATTGTACCGTAGTAAGTCGATCTCGCATAAAACACGTGACCCAAAAAGCACAGGGCGTCGGCAGCTGCTGATTGTTTCGCCAGTTATACCCGGTGTAACGGCGATTCTTTTTTTACAATTATAAAATGACAAGTACGCATTAAAAAAATTAACTGACTGTGCATACTAGTTAAACTATTAACACATTACACATCTGGTAATAAAAGAACCGGTTTGGCGATTAGCAAACGAGTGGATTGAGTACCTTTAACTAAAAATATCTCAATGTCGGTTCCCGGTCTCCGGTCTGCGATATTCCCGACGAAAAATCGGTAGGTCTGTGGCCACCAATACACATAATAATAGAATTTCGGTGGTTCCATGCTCCAATGACGACGTTTGCCTGTCCCCCGAGTATGACTAGCTAAATGACTTTGTTTGTTGCGCCTCTGAGCTTGAATAATGTTAAGGATTTAGACGCTATAGAAGTTTTACAATTATTATTTTAAAAATGTGTCGATTTCGTTGTCAAAGTCTCAGCATGGATTGTTCTTTGACTTTGGGTTCGCACTACGTGAGTGACGTCACATCAGGCAATTTAATGCAAATCACGCGTCAGTGACGTTGACGATGACATCCTCCATTGCTACGCCTTGTGTGACGTCACATATAGGGAACGCCATCGCAAATGGTGCCACGTATTCTTTTCATAGGCACGTACGCCTTGACCAAACATCGCAACTATCCCACAGAGTAGATATATTAGGACGGTGAAGCTAAATAAACTTCGTAAGTTCATTATGGCTTTTGACTTTTGTACAGAAACATTCATTGTCAGGCGCGAGTCCACACGTAGCGACATCTGTCACACGTTGCCAAAAAACGGCATCCAAGTGGTTAGTATGTATTTCCACCGACATTTTCAGTACACTTAAACACATCCCATTCGCGCGCACACACGCACGCACGCACATACAAACATCCTCACGCATACCGGTGGACAGATATTTGCATATTCAATTTCATCTTCATGGACAATAAACATAAATTGCACCAGCAACGATATTACATCAACTTACCGAAAATGTCATACATATAAGCAAGACGTTTTATCACATAGCTACACGTTATGTTTTCACATTCGTCTCAACGCCTTGACAGCCTCAATGTCATAATGTATATACGATAACGTTCTGTCGGAATTACACCAGATTATCATCAGCAATCACCGTTTCATACGATAGCAACTGTCTCTGCT
This sequence comes from Oasisia sp. SBJ-2009, assembly GCA_964017155.1. Classification (NCBI taxonomy): domain Eukaryota; kingdom Metazoa; phylum Annelida; class Polychaeta; order Sabellida; family Siboglinidae; genus Oasisia; species Oasisia sp. SBJ-2009. Next base: position 13,627,557 of record OZ024865.1, read on the forward strand.
GTTGCTTGTCTTGTACCAGTGGTGGTCTCGTCGCTCGTAGCCAGAGCATTCACTGCGTAACAAAGGATCGCGGCGAGACCATTCAGTACAGCCAAGAATATGAACGCGATTTTGTAGGAGCCAAACAAGTCCCGGAACATACCTACAAACTCAAAATGCATACAATTATGAGTTGCTGAAAACTCAGTAGCAAGTTACCTAAACCATATGTTTTTATAATGCGTAGTTTGTTTAGTTTAATTATCAAAGTGGTAAATTAGAATACTATTTTAGCGTCGTAATAATATACTGGGTTTCGTAGACAAGTTAATGTGTTTTATTGTGTTAAAGCAAACGGTGCATGTTGCATGTCACAACTTATTGTTTGCCTTTAGTAGATCACTTGCAAAACAACAAGTAATTATACTTGTGTATACCAATATACCTAAATGTGTGAAGGCAAATATGTATTTACAATGTTAACAAAATCAACCATAACGTGTGTTCTAATTATATATATATATATATATATATATATATATATATATATATATATATACATACATACATACACGAAGTATTGTGTATATATATATATATATATATATATGTATATATGGTGTGTGTGTGTGTGTGTGTGTGTGTGTGTGTGTGTGTGTGTGTGTGTGTGTGTGTGTGTGTGTGTGTGTGTGTGTTTGTGTCTGTCTGTGTCTGTATCTGTGTCTGTGTGAAGACTGACTATCTAAACTAAACTTTAAAAGACTTCTTGAGAACAACAGGAAAACAAATACGATAGTTGCAGCTGAAATAATAAAATATGAATAACTACTCATCCATTGGCAGCGGAGAACATTTCATGCAGCTGCTCCAGTCTGGAGACATGCGCAAAACACCCGCTACATTCGAATCTTCTTGTTCAGCAAAAACAGCTGCACTGAACACAGTTTTGTTACCAACTATGCCATATTTATTTTGCGATGTCGTACTATAATTTTTGTAATGGCAAGACAGCACGCTACACCAACCACCCACCTGTCAGAAAAGGGCCGACAAAGACACCAAATCCTTGCCCAAAGATCATCATACCTAACGCGCTGGAAAACCGCTCCACACCTATAAGATCGCGTAATATGTTGCTGCGTTGAGCAACAACGACGCCCAAGGCGAAGCCGAATACAACTGCAGTGATCAGCATACTAGTGGGCGAGGCGGCGAAAGGCAACCAGAGCATCACGGTGGCAATCACCAGCCAGCAGCCACTGTACAGCCGGTATCTCTGACGCCGAAGCGACGGCAGATCGAAGACAAATCCCGATAGAGACCGGCCGGCGATGTCAGCGGCGGCGATGGCAGAGAGAGCGAGGGTGGCCGTCTCCTTCGACAAGCCGTTGTCCTGCGCTACGGCGGGTAAAAGCATCCACACTGGCACGTTACACATGACGCCAAGTGTCTGCGCTGCCGTGTACATCGTGAAGCGCCAGTCTTTCCACACGGCGAAGTCGAGCAGACGGTTGATGGCGGTCGCTGCCCTCCGCACGCACGACTCTCCTGACGAAGGCGCGCTCAGGCGAGTCGCTGACCGGCCTAACTGCGAAATACAATCGGGGTGAGAGAACATTTGATTTCTCTCATAGGCGGTGCTATAACGTTTCTTTCACGTCCTGCACAATTTGCCCAGAAACTTTCTTGAACATGTAATGTAGTGCAGTGCAGTGCAGTGCAGTGCAGTGCAGTGCAGTGCAGTGCAGTGCAGTGCAGTGCAGTGCAGTGCAGTGCAGTGCAGTGCAGTGCAGTGCAGTGCAGTGCAGTGCAATGTAATGTAATGTAATGTAATATAATGTAATGTAATATAATTGATAGGAGTGTTCTGCGAAATTCGTGATATTAGTATACGTCATAAAAACACTTTCCATATTGATAATTCTTCACAATTGTGCTAGAATCAGACCGTGTTTGTATCACCAAAGAAAATGATACCTGTATTTGTATGCAGAAAAACGCCGTGACACGCTGGAAGGATGCAGAGAAACTTAAAAAAACACTTGCGTGGTTGGAGCCACGAATTGCAATTCAATGCCAATAAACGTAAACATGTATATTATGGCTTCAACAATATGCAATATGATTATTTCACGGGGGAAGAACTAATTGAAACGTCATAAAGTGAAATATATTTTCAGAATTTATTTCAGAAACAACAAACGTAACATAATGCAAAAGCGGTGCTAGGTATGATTAACAGGGCCATTAAATACAAAATCAATGAGGTAGTTATAAAAATATACAAATCTTTAGTAAGACCACATCTGGATTATTACATGTAACCCTGGCGCCCATAGAAGAACATTTGACTCGTTGGAAAACAAATGAGCAGGATTATACAAGAGCTAAGACATATAGGCTATCCTAGACAATTAAGATATTAAATATAAAATTTGCGGAGACAATGATTTATTGGCAGTTTTTAAACTAGTTAGTGGATTGGTCAGAATTTCTTTCCTGCAGACTTAATTTAATGGAAAATGAGCAAGGGAAACAAGAGGCACCCCTATAAAATAAGCAAAGTACTTTCTAGAATGGAAATACATGTACGTATATAATATTCTTTCACACAACGGATAGTATATTATATGAATAGACGTCCAACAGCTGGTGTTATTGCATTGACCAAATTAAAGGACCCGTTGACAAGTATTTACGAAATATGACTGAAGATTACAGAAGTCAGAATTTGACTCCCATCCTCAGCAACTCTTCGTCTGCTACGAAGAACAGGAGGATTCAATGAAAACTCAAGGTGAATAAATTGACAGCACTTCATGATACCACACTGCCGAACAAACATCATTTCTACTCACTCAACACTATACAAGTGCTCACAGTAATTCAAGCAATCTACACAATGACGTTATTTCTATCGCTCTTCGACGACGATGGAGTAATCCTTAACGCGGTCATACCCCATCATCACGATCTGTCGGCGAACGCACCCTTTCGGCGGTTTGGCCGCCATCTGCAATCGGCGCTGCCCTGACGGCGTTCCTTGACACTACGCGTTTCTCGAGTGGTCGGTAGAGTGCGCCACTGACGCAACAGTTGAACATGAGGGCGCCGAGGACGAGGAGACCACCGGAGAAGCCGTAGCGGGTGAAGAGGAACAGCATCACGTGCGGCACGACGAAGGCACCAACGCTCGCCCCGGCCGTGGCGAGGCCGAGAGCCACACTGCTCTTCTTGTCGAAGTACTCGATAACGACGACGAGTGACGGGGAGTAGACGAGACTGCCGCCCAGACCTGCGGCAGTACAGACATCAAAACCAAAAATAGACTATCGCAAGCTCGCCGTCTAGCGGCGGTTGTGGAACTACAATAATATATATATATATATATATATATATATATATATATATATATGTATGTATACATTGATGATCTGAGCAATATGCTAAATAGTGCTGGTATAGGTTGTCACATACACAACTGCTGCACTAACCATGTGTTCTATGCCGATGACATATGTGTTATTGCTCCCAGTCCTAGTGGGCTTCAGGGTTTGCTGAACATATGTGCAAAGTTTGGCTTTGAAAATGATGTTGAATATAACCCTATCAAGTCGTTGTGTATGGTCTTCAAACCACGTGGTTTTAACCTGAAATGTCCAGATATGTATATGAATCTAAACAAGCTTGCATATGTCAAAGAAGCAAAATATTTAGGTGTGATAATATGCAATGACCTGAAAGATGACGGAGATATTCTAAGACATCTACGTAATTTTTATGCTAGGTCAAATAGCATTATCAGAAAATGTCACCACTGTTCCGTGGGTGTTAGACTACATCTGTTTCATGCATATTGTTGTACAACTTATTGTTGCCAGTTATGGGTTAACTTTAATAAGGGCTCATATTTGAAAGCTAAAGTTGCCTACAACAATATGCATAGGCGGATTTTGGGATATAGCCGACGGGACAGTGCGAGTGGCATGTTTGCTAGCAATGCTATTGATACTTTTGACGCCCTATTGCGTAAGAACATTTATGGTTTTAAAAGACGCATTTTTAACATAAATAATGGCTTGATTAGGGTTATGTACAATTGTTTTGAAATAGTAAATGGCCCAATGTGGATTAGCTGGGCCAATTCATTGTACACAGTAAATCTGTAAGATAGTCATCATGTCTCGCATATAACTTTTTTATTATTTATTATTTTTTATTATATATATATATATATATATATATATATATATATATATATATATATTTTTTTTTTTTAAGTCAGTAAGTTGTTTATATAACTTACTTTTCAAAAGGTGTTTATTTGTATGAATTAATTGCATATTTATTTTACAATCACATCCTGTATTTTGCTCATTATTTTATCTGTTTTTCTACAATTTTACATTTATATAACTTATAACCTTATTTTTTTTTTATCTATTCATTTATTTATTTTTTAACACATTGGCTCTTTAGTTAGGCTACTTAGATGTTCTAATGTATGTACCGATAGTATATGGGTATTTACCTGAAATAAATGTATTCGTATTCGTATTCGTATATATGTATATATATATAATATAATTCTGAACTAAAAAGAACACATTTCACATTTTCTTTGTAAAAAAACGAAACAATTATTCCAAATGGTGGCGGCATTATATATGTGTGTGTGTGTGTGTGTGTGTGTGTGTGTGTGTGTGTGTGTGTGTGGGTGCGTGCGTGCGTGCGTGCGTATGTGTGTGCGCGTTGTTTGCGAGCGTATGTGCGTTCACGTGGACGCATATCGTGTTTAACTGGTCAGTCAGCTGTGGAGTTTGAAGCTCTCTGCTCGTTCCTCTGGTATTGCTATTCTGCAGGAATTACTATTTTAAAATATATTTTGGTTTGCTCAATTGAACAATAACGACAGTGGCCTAGTGTAGAAAGACGATGGAGACTTATTGTAAAAAAATCCTTCTGAAAGTATTTACGATGTGACGTAGTAGTATGTAAGAGTAGCGAGTTATTTGCAAAACATGGACGCCACTGAATATCACACAATATAACCCTGTAGATGGTAATAGTGTTTTCTTGGACGTTGAATATCTACGTAACTACAACAAAAGAAAGAAAGCAAAAATTAAAGAAAGACAGACAGAAACAAAGAAAGATTGACGAAGTAAGTAATTACCCGCCAACAGACTGTAGCTGAAGATCATGTCCTCGGTGCGGGTGGCGAAGGCATTGAGCACGCAGCCAGTTCCATACAACAGACCCCCCACGAAGACAACAGAGCGGGCCGAGAAACGACGACTAAGTGCGTTTGACAATGGACCTGTGAACAATGACGACGTATTATGAATACACCAGGAAGTCGCCTCTGACTCAGTGTTGTTGCAATGTATATATATATATATATATATATATATATATATATATATATATATATATATATATATATATATATGCATACACACACACATATATATATATATATATATATATATATATATATATATATATATATATATACATAATCATTATATACAAATATATGTACGTACATACGTACGCGTACGTACGAATGTACATACGTACGCACATCCATACATGCATAGATACATATACATACATACATATGTTAAGATATATTTAATGTATTGGGTGACGATTTCAATAGTAAGCTATTAATGGAAACTTAATGTTTGAGATAATAATTGATTTAATTGGGTTCATCATATTTCAATACATATAAAACCATCTGGAGTTCAAGTCCCATGTCATTTATTGCTAACGATGGTGCGATTACTGGATTCCTGATGACCGGTGGCGGCCATCTTGGAATATGAACCAAAAAATAGAAACAGTTTTCACCGGTCCTTTAGGTTCAATATAAGTAAACAACCACAAATATTTAAAATCACAGATATAGACACATGGGGAAGAGGGTGTATATAAATAAATAAATAAATAAATAAATAAATATATATACATATATTGCATACGAGTGAAATAAAAAAAAGATAAAGCTCAATCGATGTGAAAAATTCACCGAACTCTGTACCTACATAGGGCTAAATAAAGATTATGTTCTTTTCTTTCTGTTCTTTTATGTTCTGTTGTGTTCTGTTCTGTCCTCTTGAGAACTGTTGTATTGTGTTTCTGTCCTGTTTTGATGATTTTACACACACGGGCGCGCGCACGCACGCACGCACGCACGCGCACACACACACAAACATTGGTCAATGCGGCTGTGAACATTTTCATTCCACGGTACGCCGCCGCACATCCATATAAATATGTGATGTATTTAATTCAATTCAATTCAATATGATTTATTCAAACAACATTCAACAACAATACAATTTAAGACTATACAAACATGCTATACAGGTAATGTTGTCTGAAGGGAATACACAAGAAGTTAAAAACTTGTAGTAGTATGTATCCCGGCACACAATATTTGTGGGCACAACCATAATATAAGAAATAATTATTATAATGTAAATATTGCACACATCCTAAATACATGACTAGGAAAGAAAACAAAATAACATAAACAGAATTAGTGATACAACCCCTAGTTCATTATCCACATTAATCTCACTTATTCAAAATAAATGGAATTATATAATAAAAGGAATTATACTTAGAATTCAGATACATTAGTAATCTGAACCAGTTGCAATGAAAGTTGCAATTATATATATTCATTCATGAGTATTGACTTGTACCTGTGTCTAAAATACATGCAAGGAATTCCAAAGACTTATGCCATACATAGGTAGAAACATGGCTGTAACATTCAAGGTGACACAGTGCCTTACTAATTGATTTTTGCGACGTGTTATTACCGAGATATATTTTTTCACAAAATGCTGTTGTATATTAGCTGGTAACATGCAGTAGTATGCTTTATACATAAACATAGCTGTTTTGAATTTCACTAGATCTGGAAATTTTAATATATGCGACATGTAGAAAAGAGGACAGAAGTCTAATTGCTCTTTTTTGAAGTACAACAAGACAATTGACATTAGAAGGATATGTGTTTCCCCATATTTCAGAACAATAACTAATGTATGGTAAAAATAATGAGCTGTACAGAATATTCATAGACTGTGAGTCTATGACTTGGCTACACATATATAATATAACTGTACTCTTAGAGAGCTTTGATTTAACATTTGCTATATGATCTTTCCAATTCAATTTCTCATCAATTAATACTCCATGAAATTTAGCCACACGCACTCTGTTAATGCTTATACCATTGGTAGCTATGTCAAACTGTGCATTCAAATTACCAAATAACATGTAGCTTGTTTTCGAAACATTTAAAGAAAGCTTATTTACAGCAAACCATATACACAATTTGTCAAGAACTGTCGATACTGTTGTAACAAGTTGGTTGATGTTTTTGTCTGCACAAAATAAATTAGCGTCATCAGCAAACAGAATATATTTCACAAGCCTTGATATGTTACATAAATCATTAATATACAGTATAAACAGTTTCGGCCCTAAAATTGAGCCCTGGGGGACACCACATGATATATTTAACAGGTCTGAGTGGACTTCATTGTAGCACACAAATTGGGATCTGTTTGATAAATAACTGCTTATCCAATTGTGTGCCACACCTCTGATACCATAGAAATAAAAAAAATCACAGAGCAACTCATGATCTACTGTATCAAAGGCTTTTTTAAGTTAATGAATAGACCAATATAATGCATTTTGTTATATAGAGATGAAGTTATTTCATTTATTAACTCAGTTAAAGCATAGGATGTAGACATATGTTCATGGAATCCATACTGACTAGGGTTAATAATGTCATTTTTATCAATAAATGCACTTAGCCTACTGTTAAAAAGTGTTTCTAGTATTTTGGAAAATTGTGGGAGTAGTGAAATTGGTCTGTAGTTAGAACAATCTTCTTTGATTCCCGACTTGAACACTGGGATTACTTTAGCAATTTTTAATTTATCTGGGAATACCCCAGTTTTGAAAGATGTGTTAAAAATATGGGTGAGTGACGTAATGATTGTTGTGATTATATGTTTGACAATACTCATACTCAACCCTTCTGCATCAGTTGAGCTTTTGTTTTTGCAGCTTTCCACTACCCTAATAACTTCATTTTCATCAACTGGTGACAAGAACATACAGTTATCATTTCGATTTTTTAGATAATCGAATACAGATGCACCAGCAGGAGGGTTAATTTGTTTGGCTAGGTCTGGACCAACACTGGTATAGAACTTATTAAACATGTTGGCAATATTTTCTTTACTTTCGATGACCGTGTCATCTTTATGGAATAGTTCAGGATATGCATGTTCCTTTTGCATTTTACCCATTATTAATTGGAGTATTTTCCATGTTCCAGCAATATTGTTTTTTTGCTCTAGCAGCAAAGTACAGTAGTGTTTCTTTTTCTCACATCTCAAGATAGTTGTCAATTTATTTGTATATGCCTTATAACTGTTTTCAGCATACCTTGTTCTGTCTTTAAGGAATAGTCGATATAAATTGTTTTTCTTGTGGCATGCATTTACCAGTCCTGTAGTTAGCTATAGTTTATTTGGTTCAAGTCGGCTGTTATTTATGTTGACCTCTTTCATAGGGCAGCATTTATCAAATATACATGTAAAGTTTGAAATAAAAGTATCATATGCTTTATTCACATCTTCTTCATTTAAAACAGTTTCCCATGTGAGCTTATGCAGTTCACAGTTGAGTGAGTTGATGTTTTCTTCTTTTGTCTGACGTACCCTTTTTGTATTATGTTTCGTTTTGGCTTCATTCTTATTTATATATTTTCCCACTGCAAATATAGGTAAGTGATCACTTATATCATTTATGAGTAGACCACAGGTGTAGTGCTGTTCAATATCAGTTGTAAATATATTATCAATAAGGGTTGCAGTATTTTGACTAATTCTGGTTGGCTTGGTTATTAGTGGATACAATCCAATGCTATACATTAAGTCCAAGAATTGTCTCACGCAATCATGCGTTTCACGCTGCAGTAAATCTATATTAAAGTCACCACAGACCAGCATTGTTTTATTGGTGCAGTCATTATTAAGAATTGGTTCAATGTTTTCACAAAAAGTTGATAAGTTTTGTTCTGGTGCTCTGTATATACAGCTTATCAATTTATTGCTTTGTTTTTTTAGGTTAATTTCTATAGTAACACACTCAAGGATACCATCGATAGCTACTGTTTTCTGTTTTACCAATTTGCTTTCGTAAATGTTTTTTATGTACAATGCAACACCTCCACCTCTCTTGTTAGTTCGGAAAGCATTAAACATATTATAACCTGGTATACTGTTATCTTGGACACTACTTGTTTGGTCCATCTACGTTTCGGTTATTGCAATAACATCAAATGAACATTCCAGGGCATGTATACAATCCATTATTTTGTAAAGATTTTTGTTAAGACTTCGAGCATTAAAGTGTATGATAGATATACCCATTGCTTTAGTTAGTTGGATATTAGAATTGAATTGTTGTTCGGTGTAGTATTTGCAAGACATTAAAATATCATTATACAAATTATTATCAGGATCTATATCTTTTTCATAATCACACACACCATAGTCTTTGTAATTAAATGAATTAAAGCTAAAATTAGTACAAGGTGTATTACGCTCATAGCTATGATTGTATGGGTTAGTTTGATAATTTAAAGCTATAAAATCCTTATCGTTTATATTTGTAAATGGGATAGATTCGACATCATACGCAAAATTATTAGCCATTTGTTAACATGTAAAAACATTGCCTGACTCAACTGTACAGAATAGTTCACTTCTGTCCATATATGGCCAGTTCACTCTCGCTGGTGACGTGTACAACACGTCCACTGTTGTCTTTTATCATGACCTTCCCTGCTGCAGTCCAACAATCCATCACTTTCCCTTTCTTCTTCAACTGCCTTGTTTGGAAAGCAAGGGCAGCGCGTGTCGATGTCAGGTCTTCGTTCACGAACACCTTTGGTCCAGTCTTGTTCTTGAGCATAAACCGAGCACGGTATACTACATCATGGGTATGTTCGCTTGCAAATGTGACAATAATCGCTCTCTGTCACGCTTTCCCGTTCCGGTCGGTCTTCCCTCCGACCAAGTCGGTGGCTCCTCTCGATTTGTTCTGGACGTATCTGGGCGTCAGGGCACATATCCTCGTTGATAATGTCCAATATTGTTTCCGTCGTGTCTTTGTTCGTCTCATCAGTTTCCGCAATTCCGGTGAAGCGCAGATTGGGTCGTCTCGTGTACTGCTCTGTTTTGTCGCCTTCATGTTCGAGGGCAGTCACTTTCGACTCGAGCGTCTTGATGCGGTCATCCCTCGCCTTGACGCTGGTAGGCAGCACGGCCAGGCGACGCGTCATCTCATCGAGTTTTTCCACAAGTTCACATGGATACAGCGCATCTCTCATTATGTTCATGACACGTTCATCGCTGAATAATTCTATCATCGTAATAATGCTATAACACACACATACACACACACACACACACACTCACAAACACACACACACACACACACACACACACACACACACACACACACACACACTCACAAACACACACACACACACACACACACACACACACACACACACACACACACACATACACACACACGTGTGTGGGTGGGTGTTTGGGTGCGTGCATGCCTGCGTACCTGCGTGTGTATAAATTCACTTACTGAATACGAGCCTCATTGCGATGTTAGCGCCCCCTATCCACGCCGTCAGGGCGGCGCTGCTGTCGAACCGACTGCGCAGGCGCATGTAAACAAGGCCGTATGATCGAGCGTAGCCAACGACGAGGAAATGCATCAATGCGCATCCGAATACACACATCCATCCCCAGCCGCCGTCCGGAGGGGACCCGGTCTCTATCACCGTGTCAGGACCAACCGTATCTTCATCAGCGTCTGCGATGTGCTTTGTCCCATTTGACCTCATTCTAAGAGTAGTGCAATATATATATATATATGCATGTATATATATATATATATATATATATATATATATATATATATATATATATATATATACATATATATATATATATATATGCATGTATATAGATATATACATATAATATACGTATATATACGTATATGTAAATACGTATATATATTAATATATTATAGATATATATATATAATTATATATATATATATATATGGGTCAGAACACAGTACTTTTACATGTTGTCCACGTTACCCACTGGATTTGTCACCACTGCATTTTTATACATTAAACTGATTCTGCTGTATTTTACCCTGAAAGAAATTGCGCCTACATTGCGCCTATGATAGTCATATTGATATACGATGTGATCAATCATATTTTTTTATAAAACAGAAAGTTACCACACACATGAGACTCATGTCCGGCCAACACTGCGCCTTGTATATTTGATGCGTCGGTGTATTCGAGGCGACATTTCCGCTCCCATCATTATTGCTGAGACGTTTCGTTGTAATCACGCAAAGGCTTCTGGTTATAGCAATAGACTGCGCTGGCAAAACAATTGTTTTACGTAATCCATAAATATTCTCTGACGCCATTTATTCTGCTTTGATGACGTGTTGATATCTACGTTTGATATTGAAATCATTAATCATACCAGTAAACAACACACACATACGCACGCATACATATATTGTGTATGTGCGTGTGTGTCTGTGAGGGAGAGAGAGAGAGAGAGAAGAGAGAGAGAAATATGACGATGATGATATTTCTTTTCGTCTATTCTTATCGTTAGTTTTATATACACTGTTTTTATTATTTGTTTCATGGAATGGTTATTATTGTGGTTAGCCCTAATGGTATCTAATATTTGCTATGATCCACACGATTTCATTACATAGCGATATATATTGCGAACCTATTTATACTTTACTGTAGCAATTATTCTCAATATTGGGTCTTGATTAACTTTCTTACCTGTCGGTCAATTCAAAAGCACTCCACACTTCATGGTAATACAACAATGTTACATTAACGCGTGTCATTGCCGTGAACATCAATACATATAAAATGTTAAGTTCTTATACAATGCAGTATCCAATCATCGAACTCAAGTGGACTTCTCTGGAAAGGATCCAGCCACGTTGCAATTAATGCGCGTAAACAATTCGTACACAAACATACTGCCTCTGTCTATAGCCATTTATACAGCTGAGTGAACTGGAGCAATGCAGAGTGAAACATTTGTCCACAGTTTGACACCGCAGCCTAGGATTCGATCCATGGTTCTCCTTGTCGAGACTTCGAAGTTCTAGCCAAGGAGCCACTGCTCTACTATGCTACTAATGCACTGTAGTCTCTACATGTATCCGTGATCTTTAGTGGCGGCGATGAGCGAAGCATATACATCATTCAATAAACCTAGAATGTCTTGATTGGAGAAACCGACTTAATCAAGCAAGCATCCACTTAGCGTTTACAGAGTTGCCAAGGAACGAATAGCAAGAAGTTAGTATTTATTTTCGCGGAAGTCTTCAATACAGCCAAACACGCACGCACGCACGCACGCACGCACAAACATGCCACACAGACAGACACCCCATACTCACTCACGCACACACGTTGACAGATAATCAGTTATTTGCATATTCACATTCATTTTCACGCACACTAGTTTGCATCAGCTATGATCCTACGTTGACTTACCTAATATTTCGCACGTATAAGCAGGACTTTTTATCTGATAGCTACGCCTTGTGTTTTCACATTCATCACAAAACATTAAGAACTTCATTGTCGTAAAACACACAGGTTACGTAAAGTGTCGTCGAAATAACAGCAGAATGGTCGTTTCATTGGACTCCAACTGTCTGCCATGCTTGTCTGGCTGTGGCAAGGCTGCGCATAACCAGATCATTGACTACGTAACACAAGACCGCCGAAAGAAACATAGACGCTGCCAGGAATATGAACGCGAATTTGAATGAACCGAAGTTGTCCCTGAACAAACCTACAAACTCAAAGCGCATACAATTATAAGTTACTGAATACTCAATAACAAGTAAACTAAAGCGGGTGTGTGTGTGTGTGCGTGCGTGCGTGCGTGCGTGCGTGCGTGCGTGCGTGCGTGCGTGCGTGCGTGCGTGCGTGCGTGCGTGCGTGCGTGCGTGCGTGTGACGCCGGCTGACCAAATGAGGGACAAGTCGGGATTTGACATTTGCCGTGAGTGCCGTCTAAAGCCAGTTGGCTTGATTTGGATGAATTTTATAAAATTTATAACATCCGTTTTAACACTTCCACCCATCCTACACTATTTATTCCAAATAAAATGTGTATTTTGATCAACTAGTCCAAAATTACTAAAACAAAAGGATTTTGCTTCGATTCCTTCGATGAAATCCGCCATGTTGCTTTGGGGTTACCCCTGTGTATCGGGTATCACCAGAGAGGGCATTTCTTCCTCTCTGACGTAGAGTAACCCATATCCGGGCCAAGTTCACCAAAATAGCTCAAAACTAACCAATAGGCGGCTACCCTGAGAACGCATTTGCATACTAATGAGGGTCGTGCTCTGTCACGTGCGCGCTTCGGTGCTTGCAATTGGATGATCGCCTACGCATATGCGCAGTACGGCAGTGCTAAACGTAAACAAGTAGCCAAGGTCGTTCGTATTCCGCCGTGTTTTTCTATCGTTGTTTCCCTGTTATTAAAACTTTTTCAACATAATGTCGGACGCGTTCCTACGCGTGCTGAATGCACCAACCGGCGATGCCATTGCTGTTGTGCGGATGTGGGAGCAGTACGATTTCGACGCCTCGGAATGGGACGCTGACAGTGACAGCGAAACCGACAGCGACGTTACGGGAACTTACGGTCGAATACGACTGGGAAGCCGATCACGATGACAACGAAGACGGGAACATGTTAAGCAACGACAATAATGCTCCAATTGTCCTGACATTTTGCATAGACCTAGAGATGGTGTATACTCATAATAATACTTTTTGGTCTGAAAAATCGACCATTTGTCAGCGCAACATTTCACAGCTCGCGCCGAGGGTTTTCGCCGGAGGCGAACGTAGCAGCGATCGGGCGGCCTAAAATGGCCTACCCCGATGTTGAAAAATTCATAAAAATAAAAGTTCTCGATGGATTTGATTCAATTTTATGTTATTTCGCAGGAAGTAGGAAATTTATCCGTTCAGTAATTATTTGGGTGCAGGATACTGCGCTAAATTAGCCTAAAAACGGCTTTGTTTTAGACGAATTAGCTGTGAAATTAATTAGCACGGAAATTAATTCCTGAAGTTATGGCACATATAATGTACCATAACTTCAGGTATTTTTGCAGCAGCTGGTTGTTATTTGCCCTCTATCATTGCACTATGATACCATAGCTGCATGCAATTTTAATGCACTACACATAATATTTATATGGTATCTAAGCCCATGCATAATCCAAAACTTTAACGGCCGTTTTTTCCAGTTTTACTTTTTGACCCCTACCATACCAAATGTGATATAACTTCCCCAATTTTTATAGTAGAGTCATAATTTTTGAATTACTGTAAAGTACTTTATGCCTTCTCTTTCCAAATATGTCAACACACACTCACACACTCACACACACACATATAATTGTATGCGTTTTGAGTTTGCAGGTTTATGTGTGTGTGTGTGTGTGTGTGTGTGTGTGTGTGTGTGTGTGTGTGTGTGTGTGTGTGTGTGTGTGTGTGTGTGTGTGTGTGTGTGTGTGTGTGTGTGTGTGTGTGTGTCTGTGTCTGTGTCTGTGTGTGTTTGTGTGTGTATATTCCTTTTGTAGTGCATATACATCAGTACCAACTATTCTTTAACATTTAAAAGTACGTGTTTTTTCTACAGTATATACACCGTATTATCTGAAATTAGACATTCTTAAAGTGTTGCTATGTATATATCAGTTATACATATTAAGAAGACGGAAAGGAATAATATTTTATCATTGGTGTTGTCTACATAAATACATTATAAAGCTTAAACTTTAAAACATATTCTTGAGAATAATTGAAAAACCAGACAAAACAACGTGTGACTACTCACCTGCCAGAAAGGGGCCGACAAAGACGCCAAGTCCCTGTCCAAAGATCATCATCGCAAACGCGCTGGAAAACCGCCGAATGCCTACGAGATCACGTAGTATGTTGGCGCGTTGGGCCACAACGACGCCCGAGGCGAATCCGAACACGACTGAGTTGATCAACATGGCGGTAGGCGAAGCGACGAAGGGCCACCACAGCAGCAACAAAGCCACGACCAGCATGCAGCCGCTGTACGGACGGTATCGCCGATACCGAAGCGACGGCAGATCGAAGACAAATCCCGATAGAGACCGGCCGGCGATGTCACCTGCGGCGATCGCGGACAGAGCTAGGGTCGCCGTCTCCTTCGACAAGCCGTTGTCCTGCGCCACAGCGGGTAGAAGCATCCACAACGGCACCGTGGCCGCGACTCCGATTGCCTGTGACGTGGCAAACATGGTGAAGCGCCAGTCTCTCCACACGGCCACGTCGAGCAGGCGGTCAATGGCGCTGGCAGCTCTCCGTATGCGAGACGGTTTCTGAACGAGGGTAAAATCGCATTACAGGAAGGGTGCCAGGTCCTCTGTACATGATTGGCCTAGCAGTAATTTGTTACGGGATTTGTCAGTTGTTTAGAACATGGGAACGTTAATCATCAAAGGTTATTACGGTTAATTCTGTATGCCTCGGCATAACTGCAAATAACATTTGTTTTGAAAATGGATGGATCATTTGAACGTGTTGCAGGCCAAATTTGTCAAATTGCGAACAGTTATCCGAGCTATATAAAGTTACTAAACACACGTTGGCAGGCAACTAGTTGATCTTCAACATGCATGTTGTACGTAATACGAAATGAATAAAATAAAACCCAAGAGCTGGCGCCTTAGCTTCAAACCGATTCTATGGAATGTTGAACGTTTTGCAATGTCCGCAATGTTGACAGCAGACTTCCTGTTACAAATTACTGCTCGCCCAATTCTGGGAAGAGGAGTTTGCACCCTCCACTTAAGTTGTAGAAGTTATGAAGACATTTTGCAGGAAATGAACGAAACATTACAATGTATGCCTATGAGGAAATCAAATGTTGTCTCACCCTAACGCGGGCTACAGCACCTGGCGGCCTGTCGGTGCACTCGCAGGACTGCGAAACTTGACCACAACGGTC
Source organism: Oasisia sp. SBJ-2009 (assembly GCA_964017155.1). Taxonomy (NCBI): domain Eukaryota; kingdom Metazoa; phylum Annelida; class Polychaeta; order Sabellida; family Siboglinidae; genus Oasisia; species Oasisia sp. SBJ-2009. Next base: position 13,643,749 of record OZ024865.1, read on the forward strand.
AATAGGGCCCGTAAGTGTGTCACGATAAATGGCGTGACACCGCGCGATTGGAGCTCATTGGGGACTAAGCGAGACAATTGGGGACTGGTCACAAGAATAATACACAATAAAATAGTTTACGGGATTTGTATTTTACATTGCTGTACATTCGATAAGCACTTATATCTGACAAGTTGTCTAAATGCATATAAGCATAACACATGTACGTGTACGTTTGCCTCAAACAGGTTGTACTACGCGAAAAATGGCACTTTTCATTATTAGTCAAGATCGCCAAACGCAAGTACTTGCCGCTATTGCCATGGCAACCACCATTATAATCGAATAAAATTCATGATTTCCGTTATCATTGTCACCGGCAAAGTGTTCCACTGCTTCTGCTTGTAATAATCCTTCGGACAGTATAACTGAAATAATTAGACTGGAACCGTTCGATTATTACAACCAAAAACAAAACGAAGTCCTATACGTTAACATGGAGAATATGGACCTCCTGCCCCCAACTGCCCCCAGTCTCGTTTTCGCGCGCGAGACTTACACGCCCTATTGACGAATGCTGCCCTTCGGTAGTACGACCGCCATTCGCCACCGACGCCGTCCCACTGGTGGCGTCTCTCTGCACTACCAACATCTCAAGCGTTGGTCTTCTCAGTGGTCGGTAGAGTGCGCCACTGACGCAGCAGTTGAACATGAGGGCGCCGAGGACAAGGAGACCGCCGGAGAAGCCGTAATGGTGGAAGAGGAACAGCATCACGTGCGGCACGACGAAGGCACCGACGCTCGTCCCGGTCGTGGCGAGGCCGAGAGCCACGCTGCTCTTCTTGTCGAAGTATTCGGCGAGGACCACCATCGACGGGGAGTAGACGAGACTGCCGCCCAGACCTGCGGCAGGACAGAAATCAAAACGAAATCGAAAGTATTTATATTTGACTCAAGCCAAGGGTCGCTGGATATTAACGACAGCGCTGGTGCCGAAGATAATGAGAGTACACGAATCTGCCTCACAGAGCTTGCAACATGATAAATAACAGTAACATATACGTGTAGATACCACCATTTATTTTCCCTTAAGCGGCCATTTTAACGCTTCTTTGATTTCCTGCTAGGTTTTTGAATCTATGAAATCTACTTTCATACATTAAGTATCCACTATCCACACATGTCATGTATACATCTTTGACATTCTCATATCTCTTTTTTCAGTCACTAACATCTAGACCGACATACACCTGTATGCATAATCACCTCGTCGCTGTCTGACAAATGTCAACATTTCGCAGCTCTGATACTGTTTTACACAGAAATATCGTTTCTATTCCATCAGTCCTACATTCAGCGCTTCCAGAAATTTACTCAAACGGCACAATGCACTACTTCTTAGCAGGGTCACAATGGCGGAGGAATCCATTTGGTGGTATATACCACACCCTTTCCGCTGTGCCAATTCTAGCCCATTCCGAAATGTATCCTATCTCTTCGCGAGAATCTCTCACGTATGAGTAATTTCGCACGTTCTCTTGGCCTCGATTACAGGGGTCCGTGAGGTGACAGCACTATTTAAGCCCCTCAAACTCGCCTGGTGATTTATGATCTGCCAATGTTGCCACCAGGGTGGCCTTACCCCAGAATAGGATAAAGAAGCTGATTGGCTCTCAGGCCAATTGTGAAATCAAAACTAAAATAAGGATACACTTTATAAGATAATAGTGTACCATTAAAAGCATTCAACATTAAACTGACATTAACACACAAATAAACAGAACTACAACATTGCAGTTGTTTATGGAGCAGCAATTGTGGCAGGATTAGCCACGATTACCCAGGCTCCGTGAGATGGCAACACGTTTTATCCCTTCACACGGATAACATTCAAAAACCGGCTAAGTCTTCTCGGCGAAGTTACGCAGCCGAGCGAGAGTTGGTTAAGCCAGACTAAATTACTCCCACCTCCTCGCGATAATCTCGCGGGTGGGAGTAATTCTGCATGTCCTCTACGCCACATTACTTGTACCTGTTAAATTCCTTCCCTGGTGCTGCCGCCTGGCGTGGGCTATATGCTTCACGTGATCAAAAAGTCAGTGGACACGACGGGATAGGTCTGGGTCAAAGTTGCCCAAACTCTACTACACGGGTTAACGCACTTTATATGATTGTTTACGTGAATATATTATAACTATTTCTAGGAAGCCAAATAGTCATACTATTCAGACGAAATAAGTGATTACCTGCCAACAGACTGTAGCTGAAGATCATGTCCTCGGTGCGGGTGGCGAAGGCATTGAGCACGCAGCCAGTTCCGTACAACAGACCCCCCACGAAGACGACAGAGCGGGCCGAGAAACGACGACTAAGTGCGTTCGACAATGGACCTGTGAACAATATCGGCCATCTTGGAATGTGAACAAAAAATGGAAACAGTTTTCTCCGGTCCTTTAGGGTCAATATAAGTAAACAAAAAAAAATATTTAAAATCACAAATATACACACATGGGGAACGAAGAGTGTGTGTGTGTGTGTGTGTGTGTGTGTGTGTGTGTGTGTGTGTGTGTGTGTGTGTGTGTGTGTGTGTGTGTGTGTGTGTGTGTGTGTGTGTGTGTGTGTGTGTGTGTGTGTGTGTGTGTGTGTGTGTGTGTGTGTGTGTGTGTGTGTGTGTGTGTGTGTGTGTGTGTGTGTGTGTGTGTGTGTGTGTGTGTGTGTGTGTGTGTGTGTGTGTGTGTGTGTGTGTGTGTGTGTGTGTGTCAATGTGTGTGTGGTGTGTGCGTGCGTGCGTGCGTTCGTGTATGTATGTGTATGTGTGTATGTGTGTATGTGTGTATGTGTGTATGTATGTATGTATGTATGTATGTATGTATGTATGTATGCATGCATATATTATGTATACATGCATGCATGCATGCATGTATGTATATAATTCTCCAATCCCTGGACGAATTTGGAAACGTCTAAATTCACGAACAATCCTGGTGGGACCGGTAGGTCAAATGAAAATGTTTAGTCCGAAACGGAAATTGAGAGAAGTTCAGATAGAAGTGTTTAAACTATTGAATGGTTATGCTAATATTGATAGAACTATATTTTTCTCGGTTAAGGAAAATAGAGCGACTAGATGACGTGAAGTTAATTAGCAAAGGAGTATTGTATACTAGGGATTAGAAAGTTGTAATTTTCACAAAGAATAGTAAATGACTAGAACAGATGATCTGTTGATTGTGTGAACGCTAGTTTTAAAATAAGATCGCCATATACTTCAGAAGGGCGGGATACACTTAAATAAACAGCCAAATGACTTCCTTGTCCACCTGCCATTTAGAATAATTCTTTCCAGGGGGCAACCTTGCTATAATAATAATAAGCACAATTAATGTATGTATTCGCTCACTGCAACCCATCCTCACTGCGATGTTAGCGCCCCCTATCCACGCCGTCAGGGCGGCGCTGCTGTCGAACCGACTGCGCAGGCGCATGTAAATGAGGCCGTATGATCGATTGTAGCCAACGACGAGGAAATGCATCAATGCGCAGCCGAAGACACACATCCATCCCCAGCCGCCGTCCGGAGGGGACCCGGTCTCCACCACCCTGTCATGGTCGCCAGGACCCTCGTCCGTGTCCACGACGTACTGGGTCCCAACTGACGTCATTCTAAAAGTAGTGCAATATAGGGCGTGTAAGTCTCGCGCGCAAAAACGAGGCTGGGGACAGTCGGGGGCAGGACGTCCATATTCTCCATGTTAACATATAGGACGTTGTTTTGTTTTTGGTTGTAATAATCGAGCTGTTCCCAAATAGCGTATTTCAGTTATATTTTCCGAAGGATTATTACAAGCAGAAGTAATGGAACACTTTGCCGGTGACAATGATCACTGAAATTATAGTTTTAGACGATTATTATGTTGGTTGCCATGGCATTAGCGGCAAGTACTTGTGTTTGGCGATCTTGAATAATAATGAAAAGTGTAATTTTTCGCGTAGTACAATCTGTTTGGGGCAAACGTGTACATGCGTTATGATTATGTGCATTTAGACAACTTGTCAGATATAAGTGCTTATCGAAACCACAACGTACAGCAATGTAAAATGAAAATCCCGTTAAAGACAGCTACGGCCTGACATCGTGACTATTATCTGCACTACGTAAATCGCTATGTGTCTATGATAGTGTGATAAACTCAATATTAAATCGGACATTTAAGATAAGAAACGTATAACACAAGATATTTACGACCAGATTTTTCTAGTATTCACCAGTTGGAAGCTACAATTGTCATCCTTCGTTAGAATATTATTCTGTTATCTAGTCCCCAATTAGTCTCGCTTAGTCCCCGATTACCTCCAGTCGCGCGGAGTCACGCCATGTATCGTGACCCACTTACAGGCCCTGTAGGAGTATACCAAATTGGTGAGGGTTTGGTCTTGTATATAATATACCGCCTTTACCTTCTTTTGTTTCGTAATTCGCGAACGAAAAAAAGTAAAGCAAAGTCGTTTTTATATATCAAGTAAAAAAAAATTATTCTGCTTTGCAGTAATGTAGTAGTTGTAATTCGTGTTAAGGTGGTAAATATCAATAAATAATTGTATAATCACCAGAGAGCGGGGAAAATGTGACTAGTGTGTCATTATAATATTATATACCAATACAATTATATTTAAAAAATATATATACAATTGAAGCACCGTCACAACAAATACACAAATTATCAATGTTCAAGAAATAAAATTAATCTTTGCTAATTCAAATCAAGGCATCACTTTTGGAACTTTGCCTATCGAAACAGCAATGCAACGTAGACTTGTCGAACACTGTTGTTACTCATGCCAGATAATCAAATGGAACTTTCGTACTTCGTCTGGTACGCTTGTTCTCGCTAGGGGGCGCACTGCTACATAAGATAAACTTTCAACTGGAGAGCATAGGAAAACGAAACTAATGTATTTTTTTCTGCAAAATTTGCTTACATTGTGTATTGTCGTCGATAGTAAACATGTGCAACCTGACGCAATCTAACGATGTCTCATTGCTACCTTCAGCGGGTAGTCAAAAAGTTATCCGTTGCGAAACATGCATGTGTTTACGTGTGTGTGCGTGTGCGTGTGCGTGTGCGTGTGCGAGGCGATCGAAAATGTGTAGTTCGCAAATGTCAATTAACACAATACAGTATTTGTAGGTTGTCTGGTCGTGTTTTTTTTTCTGAGTAGCGATCACGATAAAATTATTTTGATATATGATGGGATAAATTATACTTGATAAAACAGACAGTTAATACAAACCTGGACTCAGTGCATTGTCTATGCGTGGTCTACTGCCCCGGTGTATTCGAGGCGACATTTTCGCTCGCATCATTGATGCCAAGACGTGTCGTTTCAATCACGCCGACCTATGGTGGTAACTACAGCTTACGTAGGCACACGATTGTTTTACATATCAACACATATCGTGTGACGTCATCTGATTTTGATGATTTCTACGTTTGAATACGAAACTATACACGTCTTGAGCTGTCAAAGGCATTTGAGGACTTCAAAAAAAATTACTTCGGTTAGGGAAAATTAATGCACGCCAAAATCTTACGAATCTACGTACCTTTTGATTTACTACAGCATTGCTATTTCCACATGAACATGGTCACGGAATTTCGTCAATTCTGACGTTGTTTACCGTTTAATGCACTGATTATTGTTAATCGTTATTAGTTTTGCCATGTAACACTCCTACATCAATAAAGCCTGTTTATCTACGACAAATGTGATAATAATATTGTGAATAATAGTGTTCTTTTTCAGACATAAAGGTCTATACAAATGACATATGCATACACAATTAAAACGTGAACAGCAACTAAATATATTAGCAATAACTAGATGTGTTTAAAATAACTTGTTTTATTGTATTAAAACAGTATCTTTTAATGGGTTGATCGATAGTAACGCTTGCAAAAGTTCAGTAAATAAAATATGGATAATGATATTGTATGACCTGTATGGTGAAATGCATATACGTTATATATATGTGGTGGACATAATTCTTATGAAATAAAAGCATATCGTTACATGAAATAATTATGTTAACAGGACGGTGTACGTCAAAAAAAATATATTTCTGAAGGAAACATTTAATTATAATTTGGGAGACGAAAGAATACATATGTGGTCCCGGACTGCCGTTAATGTGCACAGCAGACGAACTGAGAATATTAATCTAGCGCGCGTCGCTCAGTAACTCATACTAAGCTATTTTATTTCGGCTAACCGTTTGCATTTTAATATTTTATCAGTGTTTTGTTCGCGAAGTAAATACAATTGTTAGAAATCCTACGTTGTATACGACCGCACAACGGAATGATTTCGAATCGTTCTTTGATAAAGGGCGACTACGTTAGCACTACTCGGGTTATGCAGTAGCGACTGGTAAAGTTAATTACTAGGAAACGTAAAATATCCATACATTGCGTAGGCTATCTGTCTGGGATAATGTAGCCATCCTATGAGGGTATTTATTGGAAGGGAATAAAACGCTACTCAACCACTTCAAACATGCACCAACATTTTATTAAAGAACCAGTATCTTTGGCGAAGTAAATTAATTAATTTTATAAACTCGTCAATTGAAGCGGTACAATTTCACGATCGCCGCCGAATCAAGCCCATGTACGAGCCCAGAACGCGTGCGGTGTTTGAGCAAGGCGTAAGCGCACGAACCAATGAACTCGCCCCGTACAATAAGCAAGCGACGCGCGACACGATTTCAGTTCAATTCATTTCATTTCCACCAACGCCTCTTATAGCAGTGTTTTGTTTTCTAAAACAATCGCCAGTAAAATGCACGGTACATCGACAACGATACAACTGCGTCATATCCATAACAAGAATCACGTTGCGTGTGTGTATCAGGCATACCCTGTATCAACTTTCGCTGTTAGAACAGCAACGCAAACGTCTGCTTCGTCGGACAGTCTTGGCATGCATTTTAAATGCGTTTTATATGGCCACGACTATGAAGCGTCCTTCGATCATAAGTCAGGTGGAACTGTTGGATGCCCGCTCAAGATGCAAGCCTCAGACAGGTCAAATCACAACAGACGTAAGCGTCACAATCAGTGTCTTTGAATTCATTCGATCGCGTACGCACGCACGCACGCACGCACGCACGCACGCACGCACGCACGCACGCACATACACGCGCTGCGTAATCAACCGTGCCATTAAATGCCAACAGAAACGACGATTGGATCGCGGCGACTTTCGCGGAATGACCATCAGCACGACAATTACGAAAACGAGGCTCCATTCGCACGGAACGACGCTCCGGGTCGGAGTTACACCCCGAACCGGTTAGGTTTTTTATATCCCGAACGGGTTGTAGACGACGGGAAAGCGGGGATGGTGCTTGTGGATGTGCTCGGCGATCACCTCCTTGCTGGGCTGAGGCGGCACGGAGCAGTACGGACAGGCCCAGCGCACGATCGACCCGTGGCCGACGATGTGGTCGTGCAGGGCCGCCCGGTTGTCCGTCTCGTAGGGGCAGTGCGGACACTTCTTCACGTGCGCCCGACTACCGTTGTACGGGAGCCGGGCGACGAACTGGTGCGCCGCGGGCGGAGGGGGTCGCCTCGCCAGCGGCGGCGTCACGTGACGCGAAGGCGGCGGCGCCACCTGCACCTGATACGGTGGCGGCGGCGCGCGCACCGGACGTTGCACGGCGGCGCCGCCTGGCGGCCGGTACACGACGGCCGGCGTGCGCAGGCGCGGCCGCAGGTTGAACACGCTGAACGACTCCTTGATGGCGGCGTCGTCGTCGTCTTCGTCGTCGGCGATGTTGATGATGGCGGGTGAGCGAGGCACGCCCGGGGCCGCGGGACGGGACGCGACGGGAGGGCGGACTCCGGGGATCATCATCCGCGCGCCCGACGTCTGCGCGGGGCGCGCGCCCTCGGCGGCAGCGCGCCCCGCGTCCAGCATCGTGAGGGGTATGAGCGGAGGCGGGCCGCGGCGCATCATCGACGTCACGTGGTTGGCGTGCGCCGGACGCGCCTGCGCGCCGACGTTCGACACGACGTTGTTCATGTGCGCCGGGCGGATGTTGCCGAGCGGCGGGTACTGGTGGCTGGCCGGCGGCGGCGGCAGTCGCGAGCCCACCGGCACGTAGTTGTTGGGCGGGGTCACGTGGTTCTGGTTGACAGGGGGCGCTAGACCCGTGTGCGCCGGCCGCACCATGGGGACACTCGACATGATCGGATGACGTAGCGACGTCGTCACGTTCTGGTGGAGCATCGACGTCGTCGCGTTCAGCGGACGCCTCAGCTGGGCCTGCAGCGCAGGCGCAGTGGCGCCGGGAATGGGCGGCGCGACGCCTGGCGGCAGGGGAGGACGCACGGCCACCAGGCGGCGCTTGCTGGCCGGTTGCGATTTCACGAAGATGATGTCGTCGTCATCGCCGGCGGCAGGGTTCTTTGCCGGGTCCGACGACGTGGGCTGTACGCCACCGGAAGCGACGCTGAGCGTCTCAGACGGCCTGACCATGTCAGACATAGGCGTCTTGTTGCCGGAGCTCACAAGTCTCAGGTCAACGCCGCTGGTGACCGCCATAATTTCCGGGCTCGGTGACGTCATAGACGCGGGCACCGTCGTACGAGACAATATGGCCGCCCCGGTCGTCGGACAAGCGTCAGACGTTCCACACGTGTCTGGCAACTCGTCGTGATACGCCATCATGATCACCTGACCTATCGTCACGTTCGTCATGACAGTCGTCGACGTCTTCGTCTTTGCTGACGTCACCGGCGTCGGTGCCACCGGTGTCCGTGCCACCGGCGTCGGCGCCACCGCTGATATCACCGTTGTCGGCGCCACCGCTGACACCACCGGCGTCGCTACGTTTGCTGACGTCACAGGCGCCGCAGCGGTGATAGGCACCTCCGCGTTCGCTGACGTCACATCGCCAGTGGCCGTCGTCAACCGGAAGTACTTGTCGCTGTTGACGATGTTGATGGGCACGTCTACGGGCTGTGAGGCATGAGACTTCTCGATGTGACGTACGATATTGGCCCGCTGCGGCGAACACCCGAACTGGCAGTAGGGACACGCGAACCACAGGTCGACGTTGTGCTTAGCGCGGATGTGCGTCATCATCAAGTCCTGGTCGCGCAGGCGCAGCGAGCACATCTGGCACTGGATCAGCGGCAGCGGCTCCGGCCTTGCCGCCAGACTGCGCACGTCCGTGATGCTACATGGCGCCGCCAGAGGCGACGCTGGACGATTGCTATTCGCGCCTGCGCACGTCGCCGCCGTGTCCGATTCGCCCGACTTGTTGGCACTTCCGTTGGTCGTCGCGTCGGCTGCTTTCTCCGCGGAGCGGGTGCCACTGACAACACTCAAATCGGCCACAGAGGTAGTTGTTGGAGTCGGTGATATGGCGGCATCCGCGCTGTCAGGTGCCTCACGCGAGACGGCCTCGGGAGAGGAGCAGGCGCCTCTGTCGCTACCGACATCTGAGGCAACGTCAGTCGGCGTTGCCGCCACCTCGGTGTTGGATTTCACTGATGCCGTCGCTGGTAAGTCGTCGTCGTTGTCAGAGCGAAGCACCAACGGCAGGTCTGTGGGTTGGTTCGTGTCGGTGGAATGTGCGAGTATGTCACTGTCGGAGGTCGGCTCCTCTGCAGCGGATGTAACCTCGTTTGGAGCATCGTTCGTCTGCGCGGCTATGTCTGGCGTCCCGTGGTCGCTGTCAGGTACGGGTGATGGTGAAACCTTCTCAGCCGTTGCTGCAGTTGCTTCTACCGACGTTACAACTGTTGGTGGCATCTCTCCGTCGCTGAGAGCAGGCGAACACATCGCAGCTGCAGACTCACACGCGTCACTCGCCATGGACTTGTCGCCACCGTCAGCGGTCACCGCGGTGTTTGTAACACCCGCTGGGCTCTGTTCAACATTCTCGGTATCACTCATCGGAACCACGGGTGGGTTGGTCATTTCACCCTGTTCACCGTCTCCGAGTTCACCGTCTTCGGTCACGGAAGAAACACCGTTGGCGTCCACCGGTTCAGCTCGCACGGTATCACCCGGCAGCTGGCTGTCCTCGACGGGTACATCCGGGACACCTACACCGCCGGCTTCGGCGTCGCAGCTGGTCGTCTCCTTGTCCTCTGTTTTGTCGTCGTTGGTGTCACTTGTTCCAGATCCCTCGAACGACGCCGTGTCACCTTTCGCGTCGTCATCACGTGCATCCTTCGCGTCCGCTTCGTCCACGGTGTCACCGATCGTGTCCGTCACAGCAGCGGACGTGACGTCATCAGAACAAGTCGTGGTTGCGTCACACGGTCCGGTAGGGAGACGCGATACTTCGGTGACAACAGATCCACCGTCAGCCGACGGTTCGCTCGGTGTTGCGGTGTCCGTGACGGGCGTGTCGTTGGTGTCCGCCGGTGTGTGTTCCATCGTAGCCGTCCACGTCGTCAGGTCTGACGCAGCGTCTGGGCGGGGAGCGAACGGGAGAAGGCATGGCACCAGAGGGGGCGGTTCTTCCGTGTCGCTCTGTTCGCGGGCCGCACTCTAAAACACAAACGAACACGACAGCTTAGCATAACCTGTTGTGACTGTGGCCAGTGCTAAATCGTGAATAAATACACAATTCGATATCGTCTCAGTACCAGTGTTTTTTCCCCGCTGTGGGCCACCTCGCAGTAAATATATAAAGCTATAACCTGCATTGCATGGCCCCTAAGTCAAACCAGTTAACGAAGGTACCAAATATACAGGTATATTTTTATTACTTATATAATTATAATTATAGTAATAAAGATAAATTATTATACTCGACGACGAACCAGTTGAACTCACAATGACAGTTTAAGCTATGATTATTACTGCTGGTAAAAACTGTCCAATCAATCAAACTACTGTCCCCACTAAACACTGCAGTACTCGCAGAAAGCATACGCTCAAATAATCTTTACGAGCCGTTATAAGCGTGTAACAGCCCCTTTAGGCGTCACTGTCTAACGACAAGAATACATCCATTGCTATCCGGGTCCTGAACTTAACACAACTAGTGTTCTAAGTGCCGTAGACGGAAAGTCATCCTCAGCACAATACAAAAACATTAACAAAATTAGAACACATACAACGAGAACATAATACATACATACAAACAGGAAAGATTGAAAACGATCCCGATGAAGCTAGATAATAAAACAATAGTTTGTCTACATGGTGTTAACGGAAGAAGCACCTGCTGCTTGCCACAAGGAGGAATATTAACCGCCAGCGCTTATGCCAGACAAGGCACTGTGGAGAGGAAACAGAAGACGAACCCTTACCTTTTCGAGATGCGGCATCGTGTCGGATACGCCGGCCGAACCACACTCGTCATCCACCGGGACTCCACCAACGGCTGACGACGGCTCGTCACTCTGTCGCTCGGATTCTTCTACCCGCCCCGAGTGGGTGGAGCCAGCACTCGCCGGCCCTGCCGACGCATCAGCGTCCACTGACGAGTTCTTGACCAGCGCCAACGGCTCCTGTGCCCGGGCGAGCGCCGTGGACGGAGCCACGTACGTGTCGACACTCGACAACAGCGGCATGGCCGGGTTGTGCGGCCCGGAACCAGCCGAATCAGTCGGCGACATATGCGTGCTACATAGTACTGCATTTCCATCCGTCAAAACACTGCTCTGCAGCTCTTTCTTCGCCCGAATCGCGTTGTTTTCATCCGGCGTGTGATCCGCGATCGGTCGAGCCTTAGCCGCTGTCCTCGCCGACGGCTGTAGGGTGAGCGGCTGCGTGACCTGCGGGTGTTCACTGGAGAGCGCCTTCTGACTGAGGAACGTCTGTCCGGGCTGGACGATGAGCGGCTGCCCGATGAGCGGCTGTCCGTGGAGCTGCGCCGACGCGTCGCCCCCGGCTCCGGGCAGCGCGAGCACCGTGCAGCTGGCGGCGTCGACCCCGTTCGCCTCGGCCTCCTTCACGTCCCACACCTCGTAGTAGTCGGGCTCGTAGCGCAGCTGCACGTCGGCGTCGCCGTGCCAGCGCTTATAGTGCTTAGTCATGCCGTGCTCCGTGCGGCAGTAGGCGCGGTCGCACAGCGCGCAGATGAGGCGCCGGTCGCTTGCGTGCGCGTCGAGCACGTGGCGCTGCATTGTCACCACGCTGTTCGTCGCGTACGTGCAGCGCTTGCACTGGTAGTACGGCTGGTGCGGGTTGACGGCATCGAGCGTCGGGATGCGCGGCCGCACGCCGCCGGCGGCCGACTCCTCCTCCTCTTCGAGGAGCTCGGACGGCGCGTGCTTCGGCCGCACGCGCTGCACGGTGTAGTAGTCGCTGCGGTGCCGCTGCGGCCGCGCCACGATGTCGGGCTCGGCGCCCGGGTGGTCCAGGCGCGTGTGCGTGACGACGCCGTTCTGCGTCGTGAACGCCTCGCCGCAGTGGCCGCACGTGTACGGCTCGACACTCGTGTGCGCGTACACGTGCTCGTCCATCAGGCTGCGGATGGACGTCTTGAACGCGCACACGTTGCACTGGAATCGTCGCAGCGGTTTCCGCGGTCGCTTCCGCAGCGGCGCGTCGTCGGCGCCGACTGTGCGCGGAATGCGAGCGGCCACCAATGGGGCGTGTTCTTCCGGCGACGACGGGGAACTGGCGTCGGTTCGGTACGGAGACCCGAAACCACCCGTCGTGTCTCCGTCGACAGCAGCAACACCGACACACTCCTCGACCCGCCTTTCTTCGCCGTCGCCCACATTCAACTTGGCCACTTTCGCCGCCGGCTGCGTCGGCTCCGCACACTTCGCCGGCGTCGTCACTTCCGCTTCCGACGTAGCGTCGTTGTCCGCCGACAACGCAGTTAGGCGGCTGATGTTGAGGCACTTGAGGAAGTCGACGAGCATCACCCGACATGGCCGGCACACACGGAGCATGTCCTGCGCGCTGCCACTCCGGGGGCAGCTCTCTGTCTCCGCTTCCGTCGCCGCTGGCATCTTCGTCTGCTTCGCGAACAAGTACCAGTAGCGGTTCTTCTTACCACGTGTCGTCATCCGTTTCACGGAGTACGACTTCGGCGGCGGCGCCTCCGTCTCGGAATGAGGCTTTTCGTCGTCTTCAGCCGACGCTGCAACGTCTTTCGTTTTCTTACGCTTCTTGGTAGATTGGGGTTGGCGCGCGATAACTTCGTCGTCTGTCGGTTTATGCGCCTTATATTTCCGTTTGACCCCTTTGTATGTCTGCTTCCAAGAAAAGTCGGGTTTCTCTTTCGCTGCTTTGTATTTCTTTCGCGGGCCTTTGGTCGCACTCTTGGCCTTCTGTTCTGTGTTCTTCTTACTTGACATTTTCTTTCCCTTCCCGCCGGGTGTGATCTGTTCATCCACCTCCGCAGTGCAGCTTTCCACCTTTTCCACGACGGAAGCATCTGCGGATTTTTCGTCTTTCATCGTGGAATTTTCTGCCTTTTTCGTGATGGACGAGGTGGACATTTCCTCTTTCACCGCGATACTGTCCCCCTGTGCTACCTTTGCCACTATGCTGTCTATCACCATTTCTACTGTGCTACTTATACCCGTTTCTACGCCGACACTTTCCGCATTTCCAAACTCGAGCTTTCCAGCGATGGACGATGCCTCAACGTCCGACTCATTTTCGGTTTCGCCGTGCGTCGATTCCTTGCTACTTTTCTTGACAGGCGTAGTTTCTTCTGTTGACGTTGACGTTGACGTTGTGTCTGTGCTAGATCCGAGCTCCCTCCTCTTCGCCATCGCATAACGCTGCAGTCTACTCGGAGGTCCATCGACGTCGTTAAGAAGTTCAAGCGCGCTGCGCCGCTTATATGTCTTACGTTTTCGCGTTTTCTGTTTCTCGACACTAGCCGCCTCGTCGACTGTCTGGGACTTCGTCTGGTTTTGTGATGTTTTGTGGACGTCTGGTGAAAGCAGGCCGTCGACTTCAGCGGGTGTGGCGACGACAGGACCGCTCGAGACCTCCAACGAGTTTGTCTTGACACGACCATAGATCGTATCCGCCGTGGCACCGTCTACAGAACTAGTGTCTTTATCACTGCTGGCCACGGTAATGTCTTTCATCGGTACATCACTCGTTCCGATATCGTCTAGTTTTATAGAGGGCTTCTCTTCCGCGCTGACAGCGGAACAAGGCTCTTTCAAATCGGTCACATCATCGGTTTGTTTCACAGACTTTGCTTTGACACCGACTTTCTTGTCCGTCTCATCGGGCTTGGCTTCAACTGCCAATTCCTTCGGGACTACTCTATTGCTCATCTCATCAAGGTCAGGTTTCGTCTGGCTGCCCTTAGGCTGTAGAGCCTTCAGTGGCTCGTTAGATGACAATGAGTCACAGGATCCCGTCGGACTCGGGGGATTGCTGGGATCTGGACCACAGATTGTAACAACCTTTAGCACCTTGGTTTTTCTACCTGGTTTCACTATCTTAACACTGTCTTTGACTGTCTTACATCCACTACTTAATGCTACAGTATTGCTCTTATCACTAGCACGTGCGACGTCTGTTGAATCTACGGACGCTTTATCGTCGTCCATATCACTGTTCGCTTTGTCACTGCCTGAGTTGGTTTGCTTGACCATGTCTTCTGTCGGAGAAGTCTCAACTGACATGCCCTGAGCTTTCTTCTTCTTCATGGGTCCTCCCTTCGGTTTGCTTGCCTTCAGGGATGTCTTGGCCAATGTCTTTGGTTTCATCTTTCTGCGACCATCCACCTTTTCACCACCTTGTTTAGATTTCTTTGGGCCACCTGCTCCAACAGACACGGGCTAACGTCAGCACGATCAACTCTGTTTAAGGCATACCCGGTAGTTACATTACACACATTCATAGGTGTGCTAATTCTCAACTTTTTTGGGGCAAACCCAAATTTTGTTTGTGGGATTTGTGATCAGTGAAATAAATAGCCACAACACAGACATTAAAAATATGTTATACAACAAACTTGTTTGCTGAAACATGGAAGAACCGTAATTGAGAACTAGCACAGTTTGTTGGGCTATTCATATAAAAGCAGAGTAGCTGCCAACCAGGTTGGAGTCACGGACAAGTACATTTGCCTAGCTTTGGTTATTTCAGGACTAGTAATCCTTTAGGTGGACTAGTATCCCAGCCCTTTGTCTGTACTAGTCCTGCTGTCAAGTAAGATATAAGTTCAGCCCCAGGTAGGAAGTAGCAGAGGACGTCCAAGACCAACAGCGTGAAGCTTGGTGGGAGAGGAGAAAGGAGGTTTAGAGTGAGGACTGGAGACAGCTGGTGATGACAGTGAAATGGGATCAGTGTAGGAAGTCTGTAAGCATTTATGCCGGATCCATATTTTGTCAGTCCAAAAATGCCCCGGTAGACACGTGCATCTCAACTCACATACACAGTAGACAGTCCAGATGTGTATATAAATCCAGTCCAGGAATACTCAATAACTCATGTGACACCCATTTTCAAAGCATAATTGCCAACATGTAGATGAAACATGCTTTCATTTGGTCTGACAATTTTGACCACCTCCAAACACACTTTAGCACACAAAATGACAGGCGGAGGAGTCTCTAGATAAAGCTATTTTAGAAGTACCATAACGAATACTGACAACGCTTATGGTGACGGCATCACCTTAAATTTAAGGATGAAAGTGGTCAGGAAATGTGACAAAGTACGGCCAAACGGGAATACTCACCAGAGAGTTTACCTGCTGTTTTCGCTACTTTGCCCTCAGCCAGTTTCTTGCTCAGCATCCGCCAATTGTACTTCCGCTTTGGCTTCACGGCGGCTTTTCCTTCAGAAGTCCCATCTACAGCCCCACTGGGTTTGTTGTCCGTGTTCGCTGTGAGAAGAGCCTCTGTTCTTGCCACACCTGAAGTTTCACTCTGTGGGCCGTCCTGAGACACACTCAACTTAGAACTGATGGCTTTTCTTACGTACTTCCTCTTCACCTTCTTTGGAACAACAGCAGGGGCTTCTACAGTTGTCCTTTCAGCTGGCTCGCCAAGTTTTGGGTTCACCACAGAGGTGTCGGTGAAAAGAATTTCTGACCTTGCCACACTCGACGTGTCAGTTTCACTGCCGTCGATGGAGGCAACGCTCGACTGAGAAGAATTATTGGTACGTCTGTGGTACTTCCTCTTCACTTTCTTTATTGTCACCTCTTCCACTGATGCCTTCTCTGGGGCCTCACTGGGTTTTGGGTCCACTACAGGGATAGAAGGTTCTGTTTGTGGCACATCTGGCGTGTCATTTACGCTGCTCTCTTGGCAAGCACTCGACTGGGCGCTGTCTTTGTTCTGTTCCTTCTTGCCAGGTTTCCGTCGTATACACTTCATGCCTGTCGTGTGCTGCTTTCTCATGGTATACACCTTCTTCTTCTTCTTGCGCTTCTTCAAGATCTTCGCTACATTTAATTCTTGCTTCGCTTTCTTTGCGGCCACCACCAGGAGGGAGGTTGTAGATTTCTTGCCCAACACAACTGTCTTTCGGCTACCCCTGTTGCTGCCCCCTCGACCACGTCCACGTGCTCGACAACCCCTAGTGCTTTTCCGCTTAGCTGTGTGTGAATGTTCTGCAGTCGATGCCACTGACTCGGATTCAGTGGAGTTCACATCACTGAACTGGTTGCTTGATGCACTTGCTGGATAGCCCAAGGGTCGAGAATCATCTGCAACAACAGAATACACAGTGACCGGTGGTAGCAGACAAGGACACACAGTAACACAAAAGGATAGAAGGAAGATATGGAATTGAGTGAGGAGATTGGAATGAAAAATACCCAAACTGGAAATTAGATGGTAACAGAATGATATGTACAAAGATTGCCAAAGAGAATTATGAAAGTTGAAAATGGTGGGAAACAATGAAGAGAAAGACAAAAGCTGAAATGGAACAAAATAAAACATATTCTGGGAAGATTTGGCTTGAACAGCCATGAACAGATGCTCATTGCAGAGGAGAGAGTGAGAGAGAGAGAGAGCGAGAGAGCGAGAGAGCGAGAGAGCGAGAGAGAGAGGAGCGAGAGAGCAAGCTCTAGACATGTAAAAAAATACCAAGAAAAGTAGATGAAGCAACAGAGTAATGTGGACCTCACCCCACATGGAGCAAGAAGAAGAAATGTGACTGTTGGGGATGGGTAATCTTTTACTTTCTGACTTAACTATGAAAAAGACAACAACCGCCAAACTACTCCTCACATATCTGATCTTGTGAAGAGCATTTATTTAGCGACGCCTGCGATAAATTACCAATGTTTTGGTAAGAAGCGTCAAGCTCCACGTAGCCACCATAGATCATGTCGAGTTTTGCACGAGTTTGTTTTCTTACTTTTTTATTCTTTACAGGAATGTAAGTTATTTAATTTTGTAAATTATTCACTTTTGTAACCTTATATGTACATAAGATATGTGAGGATAAGTTTGGCGGCTGTAAGAAGTCGTTTTCATGGTTAGGTCAGAAAGTAAACAAAAAGATCGATGCGTATGGCCACGATGCCGACAACTCCAGCACAGACTTGTGCCCATAGCCACGGAATGACGCCGCATCCTGGCAAGACATCTCGGCACAGTTTATTATATTCAAATTTGAAGGCACTGAATATTCGTATTCGAAATTTTGAGGATATTCGATTCGATGTTCGATTTGAATGAAATTTCAAATTTGCTCCATCCTTATTTTGGGGGTAACTTCACTACTGTGGTAGTATTGATGCTAGCATTATTGAAACAATGCCATGATAATCAGTACACTTGAGTACAATGAGAGTGCATGGCCAACCTGGTGAAATGTGACATAGATCTGTTGTGTAGATTGCACATAAACTTGTTATCATAATGTAAACATGCAACTCAGAACAACATGCTAACAAACCAATTATTGATGCCACGATATTGATGTATAGCGCCACCTAGTGAATGGACATGACAAGTGTTGCCACATAGTGCGATACATTGATACCATTTTTGGAACCAAACAAAATAAACTGATCGAATGGAAGTATGCTTATTAGAACGCTTATTTTGAGATATTTTTGCTTCTTAAATATTTTAAATGTACTGTATGATTAATACAACGGTACATGTCAAACATTCCAAAAGCAACCAAAATGATCACATCTCTTTCTATCTTGATTCACTTTCTTGATTTATACGTTTTCTTGAACCATTTGCAATGCATTAAAAAAAATTGCATTTGTGAGTTTCACATTAAAATTATGCGGTATAATATGGGTGTACCCATATTTCATGTAATAACATAGATTCATAGCACTTTATATTAAGAAATATAATGTGTTCCGAGGCATATGTTTGGGACTTTAGTACAACACTAATAAAGACATGACTTCATATTACATACTTTAAAATGTAATACCTATTTGAATTGAACAGTGCTTTAAATTGTCAGTGCCTAGATAAATTAAAAACAAATGTTTATAATGTAGTTTTTACTTTTTTTAGAAAAAGGAAACGTTTCCTAAATTTAGTACAAGTAGATTTCTCAGACATTGTACCCACTTGCAACATTGTCTTAAAGTGTACACTATCTGATAACAATGTCAGTTCATTACATAAATTTACCTCAGAGAGGCACAGAGCCAATGTAAGTGTACCACATCTAGGCTAGTAGTGGGCCTAAAATTTGTTTAGCCAATTTGGCTCAAGGTCAGAAATTTCTTTAGCCAAATTATATATTTTTAGCCATTTTTTTTAGGTAAAAACACAATGTAATATTATATAGAATGCTATACATTATTCACTTTATTACCTAGACACTGACAACACGATTAGCATAAAAACACCCCATATAATTTTTTTTTAATTACCATAAAAAGAAAGCTGAACAACAGTTGAGAATTTTGCAAATACCCAAAGTAAATTAATGGGATATCTTTCATCTATAAAAGTTGAAAGATAACATTTTATAACAAGGCATCCATAATTCAGAAAAATCTACTCTACTTGTATTGCCATGCAGGAATTCAAACAGTGCAGTGATATAATTATTACCTATCTTAAAATATCATTTGACTGGTCAGTAACTGATTAGTTGAATAGGATAATTCTCAAAATTAGTTAATTGTAATAGCTAGGCTAGTGCTGTCGATCGCCATTTGCGCCATAGGCGAAACGGTTTTCTATTTGGCGAAAATAAATTAAACCTCTTCGCCAAATTGGCGAAACGTTATATCTGTCAATATTATTGATTTTATCAGCAATACATGACTGCATTATTCAATACCCAGCTCTGTTAAAGTTGCCTAAACGATCGCACATTCAACTGACCCAAATAACCAGTCGGCGTAACGTGACCTGCTGGGTAAACAATAGGTCGCTAATCCCTCCACTTAGCCATGCTCACAGACAATAGGGGAGCTTAAATCAATCAAGAATTGTGTTTACTAGACAATGGGGACCTGCCTGATGGCACTAATTACAAGTTTGAGGCAAGTACAACGCTGTACCCTACAGGTTCCATATTATCGCTCAGTATCACCGGCGCAGTCACATGGCATTGTCAATGATTAATCAATCTGCCATCTGGTAACTATTCGATAAAATGCCAATATAGATTGTAATTCATGTATGTTTGACAAGTTTCACCACCAGAAACATTACAGATAGAAAGATGCATGTCAAAAACGTGTTTTATTAAATATAGCCTGCGTCACCCAGGCCAGGATTACAGTCAGCCACAGTTAACTAATTTGGTGAATTACTTTATTCAATTACTGAGCAGTCAAATGAAGTTTTAATATAGTTAATAATTATTATCAATACACAGTTTGAATCACTGCGGGGCAGCAAAAGTAGAGTAGGTGGTTCTTAATTATTTTACCTTGTTATAAAAGTGTATCTTTCAATTTATGTAATGTAAATTTTATTACATTAATAGTATGTGTTAGGTGCTGTTTCTTTATATTTTGCAAAATTCCCAACAGTTGTTCAGGTTTCATTTTATTGTTAAACAATGTTCTGTTAAATTATACTGGATGTTTGTTTGCGTTATATATGTTTAGCTAAATATATAAATGTTTAGTTAATTAAAATAGGACATTTTTTTCTTGTGGATATTGTATAGAATTTTTTATTATATTATGTCTTGTTTTGCACTTTTAAACCGGGTAATTTAATTGATCTAAAAAAATGGCTAAAGAGAATCTCATTTGGCTAAACAAATTTCTGACCTTTAGCCAAATTGGCTAAACAGATTTTAGGCACAGCGCTAGCCTAGAATAGTCTACATATCGACTGTAATTCTGGCCTGTGTGACAGAGGGGGCATTCCATGTCAAATCAATCAAAAACAGGGTGAAATTTATATGACTGTCTTCGATTTTTTTAAATAAAATTTGGTGTGTTTATTTATGATCATGATTCTATGCATTCCACACATTTTTAGGTCGATCTGACCTTCAGGTCCAGAGTTAGAAGTCATCAAACTTTGACCCGACCTTGATACCTGATGACCTTCCAGGTGACCTACAGATGTGATGTTGATGTCATTTTAAAGCTAATTGTCTACATATTTCGACAACAATCAATATACTAAAATTGTTAAAATATATGCATGAACGCATGCACGCACACACACACAAAGTACACCAACCATAGCTTTATGCAGAGACCCGTCATTTGGACGGGTAAAAACCGTTGTGAACGGGTAGAAATATGGGTGGACGGGTAAAACATGAAGGAGCAAAAAAGGTCTTCCAAAACCACAGATATTGTCAGTTATGCCTCAAAAGTAAGTGTAAATGGTGTCACATGTGTGTTTGTAGTCCATTTTAGGTCATCGGACACATTTAAAGTTTGTCAACTGCCTTAAATCATTAGCATTCAGCCGATTTTAACGGGAAGTCTGTGCCTCCTCAAATATTTGACCTAGATGTTTAAAAATATTGCTTACGCCATTTTCTTTGCTCTAGCGCCTTTATTACTCAATTCTCGCAATTGAATTTGAAATTCTTAAATGTATCACATTTGTATTTGATTCAGAAACCATAAATTAAATTATCAATCCAGCATTAAATGATTCATTCAATACCTGAGAAAGTTGTCTGATTAATAATAACACGTGGATAGCGGATAGCAGTAACCAGAACACTAGACACAGCAACAGGAAAAGAACGACACCTAGGGATTGGATTGGAAACAGTGTATTCATGAAAGTAATCATGAAAGTAGTCAAGATTATGTTCTAATGAAATCATACTCGAGTACATTCTAAAGTAATCGTACTCGAGTACATTTGTATTGTAATCACTCCATCTCTGCTCTGTATGCATGGAGAAAGAGGCAAATGTACCCCAATGCCTGGGAGGGAATGCACTTACAAACGTCCAATACCAACTTATTAACACATGGACACTCACCTTGTAACGACTGAAGAGTCACTGCCGTTGTAGACAACCGTCCCCTTCCACGCCCTCGTCCTCTGCCTTGACCCCTGCCCCGCGAATGTCCCAACCCTCTCGGGGCGTGAAGTTTGCCCCTCTCCACGTTCTTGCTCAGCCATCCCCGCCCCCTGCCGCGGTACTTCCATAGTATGTTCCCTCGTATTTTGCTTTGGCCACGATTTACGGCCGCGAGTAAGAACGCAGTTTTGTCCTCCACCTCGCTGCATTCTGTCGAAATGCTGCTCCGACGAGACAACGCGTCATCGCGCGGCGTGACACTACCGCGCTGTACACTACCACCGGCGCTGGCACTGTCACTCGACTCAAAGCCGTCAAATAAATCCACCGGGTCCTGTGGTTCCGCGTTGTCACACGGTTGTGTGCTTTCACAAGGCACGCCACGGCCGGTCAACAACCGACTGGTCAGCGGACCACGACCGGTTAACGAACCATGAATGGTCAATGAACCGCGACTGGGTAATCCAGAACCGCGACCAGGTAATCCAGATAGGCCACGCGTCCGCGGACGGCCTCGCTGTCGCCGTTGGAAGCGTGGGGCCGGATGCTCCCCGTGCTGGAGTGTGGCATGTCCACATGGCCCAAGACTGCCTCTAGGAGCACCTAACTGGTTCGACTGCCCTGGAGACTGGACGACTCCCCGACCTGAAACACATGACATAGGTCACTGCTTCAACGACTTATTCCTTCAAGGCGAGTTATTGCTTAGGACTACCAGAAACTTGATCGGACTACCAAAGATGATACTGATGTTTGTCGGAAAATAGCTCAGATGAGCTGTTACCAAATTTTTTGTTTGTCATGTTATTTTGCTAATATTTGGGCCATATGACTACCACATATATCCGAGGACAACCAAATTTCCCAACTAAGTAGTCCTGCTGACTACCAGAAATGTTGGAGTTATATCTACCCATAGCTTCAATGATGACTTATTCCTTCAAGATGAGTTATTGCTTCAAAGATGACTTATTCCTTCAAGGTGAGTTATTGCTTCAATGATGACGTATTCCTTCAAGGTGAGTTATTGCTTCAATGATGACTTATTCCTTCAAGGTGAGTTATTACTTCAATGATGACGTATTCCTTCAAGGTGAGTTATTGCTTCAATGATGACTTATTCCTTCAAGGTGAGTTATTGCTTCAATGATGACTTATTCCTTCAAGGTGAGTTATTGCTTCCAAGATGACTTATTCCTTCAAGGTGAGTTATTGCTTCAATGATGACTTATTCCTTCAAGGTGAGTTATTGCTTCAATGATGACTTATTCCTTCAAGGTGAGTTATTGCTTCAAAGATGACTTATTCCTTCAAGGTGAGTTATTGCTTCAATGATGACGTATTCCTTCAAGGTGAGTTATTGCTTCAATGATGACTTATTCCTTCAAGGTGAGTTATTGCTTCAATGATGACGTATTCCTTCAAGGTGAGTTATTGCTTCAATGATGACTTATTCCTTCAAGGTGAGTTATTGCTTCAATGATGACTTATTCCTTCAAGGTGAGTTATTGCTTCAATGATGACTTATTCCTTCAAGATGAGTTATTGCTTCCAAGATGACTTATTCCTTCAAGGTGAGTTATTGCTTCAATGATGACTTATTCCTTCAAGGTGAGTTATTGCTTCAATGATGACTTATTCCTTCAAGGTGAGTTATTGCTTCAATGATGACGTATTCCTTCAAGGTGACTTATTGCTTCAATGATGACTTATTCCTTCAAGGTGAGTTATTGCTTCAATGATGACTTATTCCTTCAAGGTGGGTTATTGCTTCAATGATGACTTATTCCTTCAAGGTGGGTTATTGCTTCAATGATGACTTATTCCTTCAAGGTGAGTTATTGCTTCAAAGATGACTTATTCCTTCAAGGTGAGTTATTGCTTCAACGATGACTTATTCCTTCAAGGTGAGTTATTGCTTCAACGATGACTTATTCCTTCAAGGTGAGTTGTTGCTTCAATGATGACTTATTCCTTCAAGGTGAGTTATTGCTTCAATGATGACTTATTCCTTCAAGGTGAGTTATTGCTTCAATGATGACTTATTCCTTCAAGGTGGGTTATTGCTTCAACGATGACTTATTCCTTCAAGGTGAGTTATTGCTTCAACGATGACTTATTCCTTCAAGGTGAGTTATTGCTTCAACGATGACTTATTCCTTCAAGGTGAGTTGTTGCTTCAATGATGACTTATTCCTTCAAGGTGAGTTATTGCTTCAATGATGACTTATTCCTTCAAGGTGAGTTATTGCTTCAAAGATGACTTATTCCTTCAAGATGAGTTATTGCTTCAATGATGACTTATTCCTTCAAGGTGAGTTATTGCTTCAATGATGACTTATTCCTTCAAGGTGAGTTATTGCTTCAATGATGACTTATTCCTTCAAGGTGAGTTATTTCTTCAATGATGACTTATTCCTTCAAGGTGAGTTATTGCTTCAATGATGACTTATTCCTTCAAGGTGAGTTATTGCTTCAATGATGACGTATTCCTTCAAGGTGAGTTATTGCTTCAATGATGACTTATTCCTTCAAGGTGAGTTATTGCTTCAATGATGACTTATTCCTTCAAGATGAGTTATTGCTTCAAAGATGACTTATTCCTTCAAGGTGAGTTATTGCTTCAATGATGACTTATTCCTTCAAGGTGAGTTATTGCTTCAATGATGACGTATTCCTTCAAGGTGAGTTATTGCTTCAATGATGACGTATTCCTTCAAGGTGAGTTATTGCTACAATGATGACTTATTCCTTCAAGGTGAGTTATTGCTTCAATGATGACTTATTCCTTCAAGGTGAGTTATTGCTTCAATGATGACGTATTCCTTCAAGGTGAGTTATTGCTTCAATGATGACTTATTCCTTCAAGGTGAGTTATTGCTTCAATGATGACTTATTCCTTCAAGGTGAGTTATTGCTTCAATGATGACATATTCCTTCAAGGTGAGTTATTGCTTCAATGATGACTTATTCCTTCAAGGTGAGTTATTGCTTCAATGATGACTTATTCCTTCAAGGTGAGTTATTGCTTCAATGATGACTTATTCCTTCAAGGTGAGTTATTGCTTCAATGATGACGTATTCCTTCAAGGTGAGTTATTGCTTCAAAGATGACTTATTCCTTCAAGGTGAGTTATTGCTTCAATGATGACATATTCCTTCAAGGTGAGTTATTGCTTCAAAGATGACTTATTCCTTCAAGGTGAGTTATTGCTTCAATGATGACATATTCCTTCAAGGTGAGTTATTGCTTCAAAGATGACTTATTCCTTCAAGGTGAGTTATTGCTTCAAAGATGACTTATTCCTTCAAGGTGAGTTATTGCTTCAATGATGACTTATTCCTTCAAGGTGAGTTATTGCTTCAATGATGACATATTCCTTCAAGGTGAGTTATTGCTTCAAAGATGACTTATTCCTTCAAGGTGAGTTATTGCTTCAACGATGACTTATTCTTTCAAGGCAAGTTATTGCTTCAACGATGGCTTATTCCTTCAACATGGGCTTTCCCTTCATTGGCCTTCAATGATGACTTATTGTGTAAAATTATCCATCCATTTCACATAAACACTGTTGAAATAGTACATAAATGTATGGGCTATTTCTTAAAGGCTTGGTGTTGTGTTTCAATGATGGCTACTGCTTTAATGGTAATGACCCTACAACAGTAGGCCATTACTTCAACAATAGGCCTTGTAATGGGTTGGGGTCATGGAACAAACTGTCACTGACTACACGAGCTGCTCCGTGTGTGTCATCTCAAGACATTAATTTAAACAAACTTATTGTGGATGGTGATGATATTTACTTTGTACATTAATTAATTTATATTTTACTTTAATTGTTTTATAACATTTCTATATAGTGTGCCATCAGTTAATTATCAGTTAGAGATTACGCAGGAAAAAACCTATATTATTATTATTATTAATATTATTAGAAACCAAGAGACTGAGAGGAAATCAGATAGAAGAGTTTAAAATATTGAATGGGTATGAAAATATTGACAGAAATATGTTTTTCTCTGTTAAAGGACAAGCCGTGTAGATTAGATATTAGAAAATTTTCATTTTCAGAAAGAACAGTAAATGTTTGGAACAGATTATCGGCTGATTGTGTGGGTGCTAGTAGTGTTAATGTTTAAAAATAAAATCAACATATACCTAAGAAGGGCGGGGTACATTTAGATAGATGGTTGGACTCTCGATAAGCCAAAGGGCTTTCTATTCCACCTGCCATCTAGAGTTGATTCTCTAGGTGGCAATCTTGTTAAATCTTGTTAAATCTATTACCCGTACATTACATGGTTAATCAAAGTTAGATTACTGTGGTTCAACCAAGGCAAAATTCAAATTGATTGGAGACAGTCTCCTCGACTTTGTCCTATATACCAACCTGCTGCACTTGCCGGCCTCCCAAACGTGTCAACCTCAGCAGCTGTCGGTATCGGTGACGCGTCACCACGACTTGTGGGCCAACTTCGGGCCACGCGGCTGCCACGGGCCATACGGCGGCCACGGGACTGGCCTCGGATGACACACTTTGTCACACTGGACACAGTGGACACACTGGAATTCTGTCTTCTCATTTGTGATATGTCTGTTGTAATCATAAAATGACAAAATAAAACCCGAGTACTGCAATGATCTTTGGTATTCAGACATTTAAAAGTAATTAAATTATCGACCATCCCCAAACGTGTGGTATAATAATGTTATTATTTTTATTTTATTATAAATATGTAATGCTATTTATTTTGTTTTATAATTTATTTATAATTTTTTTATTGTAGTCTATTTTTTATTTATTCAGTATAATGATTTTTTATTGTTTTTAAATTTTTTTATTCACAATATTTTAACGCATTATGCAATGTATAAGGTACTCGATCCAACTGTTTCATGCATGTATATTATGTTTTACAATACACTTGCGTTTGCAATCACGATCCTTATGGAGATAAAATGTTCATTTTATAAGGTTATCGTGAATAAATAATATTTATTTATTATTATTATTATTCAGGTCCAAAAACATCAATTTCAGGAGCCCCAAAATAAAAACAAAATTAATTAATAATTCATTATCCCCGATAGACATGCAGTGTATAAGTGCAAGGGATTAGGTGGGCATCTATTATTTTCTCAAAAGGCAAAAGTAGCACAGTGGTGGATAAATGAACTAACTGCCTGTGTTTTTCACCTTTGTTCAAAGGTGGTGTGGGTCGATTACCATTAATTTTTAGGCAGAGTGTGTCTATAGGGAATAATATGGTAAATGTTGACTTCTAGTATGGCTAATGGCTATACAGGATATGATGAATACCACACACATCGTTTCCAATTTCATAGGAACAGACCATCAATTCGAACTACGGAATTAATTTTTAAACCTAGTTGGAACTAAACATAACGTAATTAATTTGATTTTTAATCATGCTTAATCTGCCAAGTTTAATATGGAACTTATGAAATAGATTTGGATGAATACATAAACTGGATAAATCATTTACACTAACTTGTCAAGTGACAAAAGGTTGTAATGCACCAGTTGAAACTGGCACCATTACAGTTAACAGACTGGAAGCAGACGTGCCCTTAAATCGTTCATTCAATCCGCCATCAAGTATTTGCTGACATATCACTGTCCCTACCACTGCCACTCCAATCGTTTTTATCACATTTATTTATCTTATAATATTGTCATATTATTTTTAGCATAATTATTCAAGTGTTTGATCTATTTTTACAGCTACCGTTTAGATATTTATAATATACTTGATTTTACTTTATACTTGCATTACTATGTGATTTAAATAATGTTGTTTTTATGCTTCCTCAAAAGTGCAAGACGTATATCCATTCAATGACTGGACAATAAAGGTATTATTATTAAATGGCAAATTAAATATGACGTAAGACACAATCTGAGTATGATTTATGAACCTTACCGGAACTACTTTTTACAAGCTGTTTTGGTCGTCCTCGAACACGTTTGACCACTTTTATCACCTTTATCACTCTCATCGCCGACAGCTCTCTGGAATCTATCAACACAAAGTAATACATATATTTAAAAATAAACTATCTCTTATCTGCAGAACTTACCACTGAAATTTAAATCACACCAACACTTTTACACGTGGTCAGTGTAAAATCAACACAATCAGGATACACCATGAATTTGCCCAACTCATCCTCAGATATATACTAGCAGAAATAATGAATCAGACTTAATACAAGACAAAATCACCACTAAAGATGTCTAATTTCAAGATGTATTTTGCAAATTATTTCAAGCTATATTACCGGGCTACTTAATACTTATAAATAGTGAAAAATGTGCAATTCAAAAGTATCATATATCTGCAATATGTGACAGAATAACTATACCTCCCTGGTGGACTTCTTTCTTAAACCAACAGCTTGTATTTTAACTCTTTACTGGCAGACAGACAATTTATTTGAAGATGGCAGCCATCTGTGAATTACATCGCACGATAGACAACATATACATTAAAAGTATACAGCCCATCCCACTTCTACAAAAACATACCAAATCGCTCCTTTGTTTCCTCCTCCACAGAAGAGCTCCAGGCCTGTGGCGTTGGCCTCTTCCCCATTGCTGCCACATCGGCCGCCTTCTGATATGTCTTCTTCACACCTCCGCCGGTTGGAATCTTCTCGCGACTTTGTGTCGACGTCGCGGGGTCCTGCTTCCCCGACGTGTCTACAGGTATTTTAAATTGTTCGAACACATTCAGCCTCTCGCTGACGCCACTGGAGTCACCTGTGAGGGGGTCGAGGACAGGGTCCTTGGACGGGTCAGTGTGAATGTCCCCTGCACTGGCTGACTGGCCTGGCCAGGCCGCTAGTTGCTCCCTCATAGCGATGGTGCTCTGAAGAAGTTGGGCAACCTAGCGATCGCAAGCAAGCATCAGTTTGTTAACTAACATATCAATCAATCAATTTCAATTTAACTTTATTGTCCTTAAAAAGGATATGCATTGTACAACTCATGATCACTCAACCAACTGTCATTTGGACGGGTAAAAACCATTGTGGACGGGTAGAAAAATAGGGGTGGACAGAGAATTTTTTAGAAAAAAGGTATTGTTAGTTATGCCTTAGAAGTGAGTGTAAATTGTGTCACACGTGTGTTTGTACTTTGTAGTCCATTTTATTTTAGGTCATCAGACACGTTTAAAGTTTGTAAACTGCCTTAACAGTCAACATCCATGTGTCCACCAAAACATGTGACTGGCAATAATTCGGTCCTGCATAAAGCCCTGTGTCCATGTTACATATTGCCTTGGTCGCCATGTGCATCTTCATACATTAAAAGGCCCACAATTGACCGATCAGTACTTAATTTCTAATGGGAAGTCTGTTGTGGGAAATTTAAACATCAAAGGGTATCGTGGTTAACTCTGCTCACCCCGGCATTATTGCCGATCAATTTTGTTTTGAAACTGGAAGTTTTGTTTACCATTTCAACGTGTTGCAGGCAGAATCTTTCAAATTGCAAACATTGTTCCGAGTTTAGTAAACACAAGTTGGCAGGCAGTAAACATTCAACATGCATGTCTTAGTCATGAAGAACATAATATTAAATGAAAAAATAAAACCTAGGAGCTGATCTTCAAGCTTTAAGTCTATTCTGCTGGATTTTAGTTACCAAAAATTGTGTTTAGCAATAAGGATCTTGGGCGTTATATTAGCTTCTAGCTGGTTCCAATGAATCTACTGCTGGTTACTAAGTCTAGTAGTGACCAAATAATAAACTGAAATATTTCTCCTGTCACCTACTGCTCTCAACCAGCATGGTAAATCAAATTGTTGTGGAGTAGAACAAATTTCCTGCATATATGGATAATTCTATTTTAATGTCAGTTCATTTCACATATTACATTTTTACTATTATCAGTGCCTTTGATCTGATGTTTTCTCTGGACACATTGTGCTGTATGTGTTGAGTATTACTATTCTGTTTGAGTAATTACCATCCTAACCAGCCACGGGTGGTGTTTGACCATTTTACCTGACAGATACTGTACATACACAATGTATGAAATTTTACCAAATTAATTGTAGTGCTTTGCTCGCGCTACTTGTCGTCGTTGCTATTCACACTGTAACCATGGCAACTGTACAGTCATCCATGCCCCATACAAGGCAACTCCCAGTGTAAATGTCAGTCCAGCCAGTGCCGAGTATTATCTAGTAATTACTTTCACTTTGCACACATTCTATCATACGTAGTATCAGCTGTGACTCGGCTAAACTCACATCGTTATATATCAAGACAGGCAACGTGACTGACTGCTGGATAGTTCGCACTGCTATTGATGTAGACAGTGTAACAAGCTGGACTGTAAACATTACAATCATGTGGACGTGTAATCCATCTCATCGTGGCAAGTTTACTCTGACAAACTAGGGTCAATGTCCTAGTTAGCGGACAACACTACCAGCCAGACATTTATGTAGCATCACACATAGCACCAGTTCTTTAACTCTACAAACTCGTTAACTCGTCACCTGGCAAAACACTTTGACGTCTTGCTGATGTTACTGAGTTACCTAAATCCCACTAATTCACTTTTTAAAATACTCAGAGCCTTTTGTCTAAACCATCAATCAGTATGTGGTAATCCAACACCGTCTTGGTAAACAAATCCTCACAACAAAACCGATCCATGGTATACTGCACATAGCATAAACAGTGCCTGCAACAGCTACTGTAACTACCTGTGTATCAGTTACACATGACAGCAGGTGGATGTAAACGACTTAACTACCAAGTCGCGGGAAGAAGGCAGTGACCATAGATGATGTCAACGAACAATAGGTGGAGACCGACATTTAGCAGTACATCTGATCTAATGTAGTAATATAAAGCATCAGCCACAACTAAAACCATCAGGGCTCAGTGCAAGATAAAAATTATGCATCAGTCATTTTAGGTGAATACATGGATGCATAGCTTTATGTAGAGACCCGTCCACCCGTCATTAGGACGGGTAAAAACGAATATGGACGGGCAGAAATATGGGTGGACGGGTAAAACAATGGAGAAAAAAGTCTTCCAAAACCATAGATATTATTAGTTATGCCTTGAAAGTGAGTGTATATGGTGTCATATATGTCAATAATAATAATATGTGTTTGTAGCCCATTCCAGGTTATCAAGCACATCTGATGTTGTTCGTAAACTAGATTAACAGTTAACATCCATGTGTCCACCAAAACATGTGTGACTGGCAATAATTTTATCCTGCATAAAGCCCTGCATGGATGTCAACTGATGTACATACATGCCAGTTGAGTTGTGTTTCATAACCTAAAGTAAGGTCCAAACACACATTTACACCCATTTCAAGGTGTAACTAACAATTTTAATATAAGAAGTAATCTTATTACTTTTACTGGGACTCTTGATAAGCCAAAGGTATCCTTTCCCACATGGCATCTTAAATACCCGAAAACCTAAAAAAATCTGCTTAAATCTATGATTTTTGAAGACTTTTTTGCACCTTAAATAAATAAATTTGTTTACCTGTCCACTGATATGACCTTGACCGCGACCAGCTACACTTGTCTTGTCCCTCTTTGTCCCTGTAGACTTGTCCCCAGGGACATCCTCCATCTGCTCATCTGAGGTCAGTGGGACATCAGCAGGGTGTAGGACGGGGTCCTTCGCGGTGTTTCCCATCCTCCCTCCCCTTCCGCGTGAACTCCCTCTTCCTCGCTTGCCCCTCCAGCCCCGCACACCCCGGGATGAGACAACCCCGCGGGATGAACCCATCCCACGAGACGAACCCGCCCCACGAGGGTTCCCAGCACCCCGGGACGTCCCTGCACCCCGAGACGCCCACCTTGGGCCTGTTCCCCTCTTGCCACCTCTAACGTCCATCTGCAAAATACAAACAGACGCCGTCAAAGTCACATCTGTTGTCACAAACAAAGACAGTCAAAATCATCTGTTGTCACAAACAAAACAGTCAAAGTCATCTGTTGTCACAAACAAAGACAGTCAAAATCATCTGTTGTCACAAACAAAGACAGTCAAAGTCATCTGTTGTCACAAACAAAACAGTCAAAGTCATCTGTTGTCACAAACAAAGACAGTCAAAATCGTCTGTTGTCACAAACAAAGACAGTCAAAATCGTCTGTTGTCACAAACAAAGACAGTCAAAATCGTCTGTTGTCACAAACAAAGACAGTCAAAATCATCTGTTGTCACAAACAAAGGCAGTCAAAATCATCTGTTGTCACAAACAAAGACAGTCAAAATCATCTGTTGTCACAAACAAAGACAGTCAAAATCATATGTTGTCACAAACAAAGACAGTAAAAGTCATCTGTTGTCACAAACAAAACAGTCAAAGTCATCTGTTGTCACAAACAAAAAACAGTAAAAATCATCTGTTGTCACAAACAAAAAACAGTAAAAATCATCTGTTGTCACAAACAAAAACAGTCAAAGTCACATATGTTGTCACAAACAAAAAACAATCAAAGTCACATATGTTGTCACAAACAGAAAACATTCAAAGTCACATTTGTTGTCACAAACAAAAACAGTCAAAGTCATCTGTTGTCACAAACAAAAACAGTCAAAGTCATCTGTTGTCACAAACAAAAACAGTCAAAATCATCTGTTGTCACAAACAAAAACAGTCAAAGTCATCTGTTGTTACAAACAAAAACAGTCAAAGTCATCTGTTGTCACAAACAAAAACAATCAAAATCATCTGTTGTCACAAACAAAAACAGTCAAAGTCATCTGTTGTTACAAACAAAAACAGTCAAAGTCATCTGTTGTCACAAACAAAAACAGTCAAAATCATCTGTTGTCACAAACAAAAACAGTCAAAGTCATCTGTTGTTACAAACAAAAACAGTCAAAGTCATCTGTTGTCACAAACAAAAACAGTCAAAATCACATCTGTTGTCACAAACAAAAAACAGTCAAAATAATCTGCTATCAGAGCTAAATCATGAAGTATCTGAGTTGGGCATTAACAATGTGCAGTCCTCAAGCATCTGCCAAACAATTTGGTTCCCACAATAAAAGTGGGATCTAAATATGCCTTAGTAATCAACATTTGAAAATAGATTGCTCTCTGCGATTTGGCATGCTAGTAGTAATGTGCATTTGCCACTGTTGGCAACATCCATATGTGCACAATGCACACATCTGGTACTGGACGTCACTCATGGTTTGACAAATTTATATAATTATTACAATCAATGCCATAAGTCCATTGGATCGAACCAATTGTTTAATGTCACTAAGCACCATAGCTTTATGCAGAGACCTGTCCACCCGTAATTTGAATGGGTAACAACCATTGTGGACGGGTAGAAATATGGGTAGACGGGCGGTGGACGGGTAAAAAATGAAGGAGCAAAAAAGTATTCCAAAACTAGTCTCGCTTAGCCGACTGTCGGTCGGCTGTGGAACTATGCTGAGAAGACAGTCTGGTTACTTAGTCGGCTTTTGTTTGTTTATCTGCGTGATCTATACAAGGCTGCCACCTCACGGACACTGGTTAATCCTGCTGTAATTTCTATTTTTATAAACAACTGCAAATTTTTATTTCTATTTATTTTGTGTTAATATAAGTTTAATTTTGAATAGTTTTTATAATACAGCATTATTTGATAAAAAGGTATCCTTATTTAATTTGTATGCTATCCGTGTGGGGCTAGACAATGCTGCCACCTCACGGATATTGGTTAATCCTGCCGTAATTCTTATTTTATAAATAACTGTAAATTTGAATTTTTACTTACTTTTGTTCAATGTTGAATACTTTTCATAGGATATCATTATCTTGTAAAAGTATATCGTTATTTTAATTTTATTTCATAGTTTGCCTGAGAGTCAATCAGTGTCTCTACCCTAATCTGGGGTAAGGCCGCCCTGGCGGGTCGAAAATGCAGACCCACTTTTTGCCCAGGGGGGGGGGGGGTTAGGGGCTTAAAAGTGCTGCCACCTCACGGAGCCTGGGTAACCAAGGCTACTCCAAAACCAGTGGGTGTAAGTGGTGTCACATGTGTGATTGTAGTCCACTTCAGGTCATCAGACACATTTTAAAGTTTGTAAACTGCCTTAACAGATAACATCCACGTGTCCACCAAAACACGGGTGACTGGCAATAACTTGTTGCTGCATAAAGCCTTGCTACGCATGGCCAACACTGATCAAAAGGGACACACCCATATCTGATCTGGCAGTCACCCCAGCTATCTCCATATCAAGGCTGTCACACTGAACTGACTCCATATTTTGGCAGTCATTCACACACTGTTAACGAGTGCTGTTAACGCCATATTTGGGCAGTTACACACTGTTAACAAATGCTGTTAACACCATATTTGGGCAGATGCACACTGTTAACAAGTGGTGTTACACCATATTTGGGCAGATGCACACTATTAATAAGTGGTGTTAACTACATATTTGGGCAGATGCACACTATTAACAAGTGGCGTTAACTACATATTTGGGCAGATGCACACTATTAACAAGTGGTGTTAACTACATATTTGGGCAGATGCACACTATTAACAAGTGGCGTTAACTACATATTTGGGCAGATGCACACTATTAACAGGTGGTGTTAACTACATATTTGGGCAGATGCACACTATTAACAAGTGGTGTTAACTACATATTTGGGCAAATGCACACTATTAATAAGTGGTGTTAACACCATATTTGGGCAGTTACACACTGTTAACAAGTGCTGTTAACACCATATTTGGGCAGATGCACACTATTAACAAGTGGTGTTAACTACATATTTGGGCAAATGCACACTATTAACAAGTGGTGATAACTACATATTTGGGCAATTGCACACTATTAACAAGTGCTGTTAACACCATATTTGGGCAGATGCACACTATTAACAAGTGGTGTTAACTACATATTTGGGCAGATGCACACTATTAACAAGTGGTGTTAACTACATATTTGGGCAGATGCACACTATTAACAAGTGGCGTTAACTACATATTTGGGCAGATGCACACTATTAACAAGTGGCGTTAACTACATATTTGGGCAGATGCACACTATTAACAAGTGGTGTTAACTACATATTTGGGCAGATGCACACTATTAACAAGTGGTGTTAACTACATATTTGGGCAAATGCACACTATTAACAAGTGGTGTTAACTACATATTTGGGCAAATGCACACTATTAACAAGTGGTGTTAACTACATATTTTGGGAGATGCAAGCGGTGTTAACTACATATTTGGGCAGATGCACACTATTAACAAGTGCTGTTAACTACATATTTGAGCATCTATACACACTGTAAACCTCATGGATCCTGAAACACGATGTGTCATGCTTTTACACTAGTGTGTACAACAATCGCTAGATGTCACTAGTTTTTCGCGGAAACTTTGACAAATTATACCTGGATGTAAACAGGAGACTTACCAACAGTTTGAAACAAAGTTTACATATCAAGAAAAACGGTACTTTCTAGCAAAATCAAATCAGCAGTCGATCGTAGATGTTTCACTATTCATATTAGCGATGTCCATGAGGAAGTATTGTACATAGTTATTTAGTTAGCATATCCAATGATTTGGATGACAATGTGAA
Source organism: Oasisia sp. SBJ-2009 (assembly GCA_964017155.1). Lineage (NCBI taxonomy): Eukaryota > Metazoa > Annelida > Polychaeta > Sabellida > Siboglinidae > Oasisia > Oasisia sp. SBJ-2009. The sequence goes on from OZ024865.1 coordinate 13,678,781, forward strand.
GAGCAGCAGCTATGTTGGCAGCTGTCTTTGACATCAGCGATATTTCATTCGAATCTGAGCTGTCAAATAATTCCGCATTAGCCAAAAATTTAACTGATTTTGATGTATCTTATCGTCCATCTTGTTTCTTGTCTGGATTGTTGACAGAAATAATATTCTGATTATTTTCAACATGTTTTGTTGTCACGCAACAGTAATTTTGATGACACAGTGTAGACAATTTATTCTCATTTATACAATATCATTTTGCTTTGTACTAGCATGTGCTATATTCCACATAGCACTTGTGATGGCAGTGTCATTTGCTGTATGTACTGTTTTAATCCTGTTTTGAGAAAAACAGGACCAACTTCCTGGGTGACATACAATAGAACCCAATTGATGTACGAGTGTTAGTTTTTGTGTTACTCATAACTCTTTGACGACACCTTATATCTTGCAATGATATAATAATTGATCATTTTAATAATTGCTTATAATTATGGAGGAATCAATAAAACTTATTTACATATATATATATATAATTATATATACATATATAATTATATATACATATATTATATTGTCAGCCATCTAATTTTTTTTATATATGTCAATTAAAAATTAATTAATTTCAGTTAGTCATACAACAATGATGTGTACATCATTGTATAGATAATGTCTTTCTGGTTCAGATTATGTACACTTTTATATAATTGTGATGAACAGTTTTTACGATACGGTTCATTATGTGAACCCAAGTCTGGTCATAGTGTTGAGACCTTCAGAGGTTAACAAGTGCTGTTAATTTGGGCAGATGCACATGATTAACAAGTGCTGTTAACTCCATATTTGGGCAGATGCACACTATTAGTATTAACAAGTGCTGTTAACTACACATTTGGTCAGATGCACACTATTAACAAGTGGTGTTAACTCCATATTTGGGCAGATGCACACTATTAACAAATGCTGTTAACTCCATATTTGGGCAGATGCACAATGTTAGCTCCATATTTGGAGAGTCACACAGGGCCAAATGTGTGTCTGGATTCTGGAGATATCAGTAGATCATAATGAATCGAGTAGCTTGTTAATCTGACTTAATCATGGATGAGTTTGGAAGGGCGACATTCAAATTTATCAATACTCAACACACTTGCAGCTGATCAATGCTTACCATATATGGCACAACTGACTGAAGGACAATTTAGGTTAATTAACAATTAATGATTCCCTGAGAAATTGAGTGGGTGCCTAGCAACAATGGTTTTACTGGATGGTTCTTGGCATTTTGTGCATATGATGGGGTTTGGGGCACTTTGTGTGCACAGTGGAACTGGGAGTATGTCACATGCATTTTATTATCTTATAATATAGGCTTGGGCAAGGATTTGTTGAAAGCACAATTTTCAGGATTAGATATAACATCTGTATTTATGTGTAAATCTGCATAAAACACGCAGAGAGACAGGTAATGTGTGCCAACATTTTTTGGACTAGGTTTAGCATCTTCTAAAATATAGGCCTGGGCAAGGAATTTATTATAAAATGCCGTTTTTGACTTAACACAACTTTTTAACTTATTACTAGAATAACTCAATATTACATGCATACCAGACATGGGGTCAAATACATTGAAATGTATTTAAATACAAATACTTTTGAAAAGTATTTCAAATACTTTTTCAAATACTTTTCATTTTCAGGAGATATTATAGGTAAAAGAAACAAAACGATATATCAAGCAGTTCATCTAGTTTTTTGCTATTGTCTAAGTTGTCTGGTTACATTCAGTGGTCTAGTATCTATCTGGCTACTACTGCCCAATAGTATATGGGATAGTGCAAAGTCCTGCTGCAAGCTAATTGAATGCAATGTTCCTTTTAATCATTCCTCCACACCCTTTTCACACAATCATGGCAATGTGGACAGAACCCACAGCCAAGCTTTCCATTCATTCACTGAGGATCACTTAACAATATCTGACTTGAATTGGGTTCTCCATTTATCATCTGTATCAATTAGGCTGCCCTACACACTGGGCTCAGTGATGTTTGAACAAACTCCACTGTGGCTTATTTAATTGGGGATACCTGGCTTGAACAAAGGGCTTGATAAACCAGTGCCAGGCTTCTTCCTCTATCACACAAAGGGAATTGGCTAGCTAGCTGGTGCCCAGGGTTTACTGGTTCCCATGTATGTGCTAAGCTGTGTAATTAAGTTCTTAGTCCCTGACTGTCACTGATATCACATTGGCTAATTTACCATAGCAGTAACTTACATAAACACAGTGGAAGAAAGAACTGACCCAATTATTTACACTAAACATTACAAAAAGTATTTGAAAAAGTATTTGAAAAAGTATTTGAAAAAGTATTTGAAAAAGTATTTGAAATATCAAATACTTTAGGAAAGTATTTAAATACAAATACTTTCAATTCCTAAATGTCAAATACAAATACTGTATTTGACCCCATGTCTGATGCATACAAGGCCAACAACATGGTCAACATGTACATAAATTATTAGAGTGGTATGACTAATATTTCCAGAGATATGCCTAATTGAAAATGTGGAAATATGTTATTTTAGCAAATTGACATTTGGCAAGAGACAAGCACAAAATTGAAAAAAGTCACTAAAAGCGATAAAAATATGAATTTGTGAAAGATATATATTATATTCGAATAGTAAAACAAGTTTCATTCAGTCATGTCATGTCGTTTGGGTTTTATATGACGTTTTAGTTTTTTCCCCGATTACCTCGGGGGGAAATGTCAAAACTTCAAGGTAGGTAGTATAGATTCAACCAAAAATCTTTACTTTTCAACACAGATCAACAAAATTTGGCATGTAACTAATTTTCAATAGAATTGAGCTATTTCTAATTTTTTGCATAAATTGTGCAAATTAGGTATCCAATATGGCCGCCATGACAGTGAAAATTAGGTATATTTTGGCCATGCTCTAGCCAAACATGTAATAAAGTTACAAACTTTTAATTTAGCACAGGTATTGTTGTTATGTAATATCAACTGCATGATTATCACATAAATCATATAATTGTGTTGTTTACGTGAAATAAGAGTTCTTCTAAAATTCTCTATTTTGTGTAACATTTTGACATAATTAACTAATCTATAATTTAGAAACCATTATATATATATATATATATAAATATATATGTATATATATATATATGTATGTATGTATATTATTTGATTACATATGTTGTCATATATGACCAAATGTAATAAAAGTATTATAATAACATATATTAATAAAATAATTGGTGTTAAATTGAACTACTAATCAGTTTAATAACAAATACTGTTATATGTAATATTGATAAATTCCGAAATACATTCCATCATGTGGGTGAATGAATTTCAAAATGATTTGACAACATACGTAATTATAATAATAACACAAAAAGATTAAAAAAACTATAATGTTATGGAATTACGACGCTAGGTCGATCAATTCGTCTCCAAGAATTGTTATTTCTTGTCTCTGCATTTTTTTCTAATAAAATTGTTGTATACTATTTCAAAGGCATTGTAAATGTAATAATCCATGTGTTGCGCGAATACAAGTAGAAAGTCGGCTTTATCGCAACGGCGCCAACATTGCAGCGGCGTATGTTTGTCGTTGGTCTAGCTGAAACAGCAGCGCATTATGCCGAATATCGTATCAATTACTGTTGTGTGGACAATACAGTTGTAATAGTTGTCATCTATAATACGAGTAAAACAACACGACGTGAAAAATATGTTAATAAAGATCGTTTCTCAAGTAAACGGCGAACTTCGACAGCTTCCTTGACACAACAAAGATCGACTAGTCCTGGCGCCCACCGTGATGTTGATATCTAGGTCAGCCTATTTCGTTGCAAGGACAAATCCTTAGATTTAGCAACAGGCAAATAGACGAATTATTCGCTATAAATTATCAATAAAATGCAATACGTTGATCATGAGACAATTGGTAGCCGTTTTGTGCCGTGATGTTTAGAAATTGCTAACATACGCGTGGAATATGACATTAGCGACTTACTACTAACGCGTGCGGCGATCTGCCGAAGGCGAAGACTCGAAGTGTCGCGACTCGGGGAAAAAGTACCACCAGCTTTCAAAGGCATGCGCCCCCACAAATAAAATGTTATATTCATAAAATGATATGTACTGGATAGCAAATTTCACGCCGGATCGAATGGTACCACACACTACGCGATCTGATGCGGAACGGCGACGTTGCTCACGAAATACAACCATGACATAAGTTGTCATGTTTAGTTGCGTTTTAGCGGACAATTTCTTATTAGTTCAGCGTAGTGTGTATCACCAATCGATAGAGCAATAATTTGTCTTCAAAATAAGCTTTATTCTGATTGAATTGGTCAAAAATTGACACGGCGCAACGTTTGAGAAGAAAGCCTATTTTACGCTTAAATTTTCACCCGGATGGTAAACGCAATGAGACGCTCGCGCTAGCGTAACAACATAGCATCTTAGCATAGGCAGCGTGTCGCAACAGGCCGATTTTTGTTGAGTAGGGGGTCGTTTTAAAATGTTACTGAACGCGTTATATTTGAGGAACAAGAACGAAATTTGGTGTACAAAGAGATAACATAATGATGTTTTATGCATATAAATTGTATTCCACAACGGTTAATATTTCTATGTGTAAGTCATGCAGCAATATGGTTAATTTGAGTGAAAAATCCTTGCCCAAGCCTATAAAATAGGGTCTTTTGTGAGTTCAGCCAAAGTAGAATTTAGAAAAATTACATCCATATAATAAATGTGTACAAATGAAAGAACATATAGTTAAACTAGCATGGGATAATTTACATTTTTTTGTAAAAGGATATTTATAGCAAAATGTAATATTCAGCATGACATTTTAATTTACGTAATATTCACACAATATTTAGTAATCCTAATTTACGCAATATTCACACACTATCTATAGTAATCCTAGAGACTGTTATACAAGTAATGGACATGCAAAATATTGTTGGGTTGGGTTGAACAGAAACTAAGATAAATTGTACTGAACACAGTGAAACGTATGATGTCGATTAATAGAGCTCTGATGTGTGGACATGGAACATGCAGATTCAGTGAAGGCAGCAACCTTATCACCCCTCCTCTGCCTAGTTCACTCACTGTGAGTTACACCATTGACCCAGATTGGCTGCCAAAGGCCATCAACCCTGAGGGTGAAGACACTATGCAGGCAGACTGTTGTATTATTTGGGGGTAGCAGGTTATTTTAACATACTATGCAATTATTCACTACTACTATTGCACTGTTATATTAAATGTTATTACTTACTTTATAAATCATTACACTAACAAATAATCCATGAGTGTCAGAGTGTGTAACTATAACAAACAAACAAATTTCTGTCGTAAACAGGTCAGCGTTTTAAAATAATAACTTAATTATCAATCTGTTATTCTTTACACACATGATTAAGAATTTTAAAATGAATTTAACGGTGATTGGACTTCGAATTTTGACGAAACAAACAAAACAAGGTCAGTGTTGCAATAAATACAGTCGAATGAATAAATACAGTCAGAATGCTGGTTAGAGACACTTTTCTAAAAGCCTGTATACATTGTACTAGTAAAGTTAGAACTGAAGTTTGGTGCATAAACAATCAACATGTAGATAAAGCCATGGTTTACAGACAGATGACGCTGACCACGACTAAGTAGAATTTTAAGACCTATCTGGTGTCTGTGAACAAATAAAATTCTGGGACAAAAAAAAACGATTGATTCAACAAACTTCCCAATGACTTGACTATTGATGGCTTGACTTGTTGATTTACAGTTAAGGTATTTTTAGTTAAGTTCAAACCTAATGACATTAATTTAATAATATTTTTATTACATTGGCAATGCAAAAATGCTGTTACTTATGGACCAAGACCATGCAATTACAAGTTAAAAAATGTTGCTGAATAAGTTTACTTTATAAATTGTTTTAATCTATAAATATTGTTTACGTTATCAACTACATGTCAACTACATCACTGTTTACATCATGTTTTACAGAAAACGTTTTAACATGAATGAAGTTTATGAATGAAGTTTATTTCCATGTGTATAATACAATACAAAGGAATATAGTTCAATATACACTTAATATGCAATAACATAAACAATTGCACATGTAAATAGAGGAAGACAACAAACAATTGTACATAGAAATGGGGGAAGAAGGAAGTTCCATACGTATCAATCATCACCTGTCATCGAACAAAAATAAGATTATATTTTATATTTATTATTGTATAATTAGACCTAGGTATGAGTGTGTATACTGAGGATATGGTGTTATTATATAGGTAGGTTTTGAGTTATAAACTTATACATCAATTATGCAGGAGAGAGCAAGACTGGTAAACATGTGAAATGCCTAAATGTCACAAAATAAAGAGTACAAAGTAAAGTTGACACTAAACCATTGTTTATTTATGCCATTTGGCTATAAATCACAAACTAGGCTAGACATGTGGTACACTTACAAGATATACACAAGTACAACTCAATGTAAATATTGTGTTCAGAGGACTGTATAATTAGACCTAGGTATGACTATGTGTGTATTGGGGTCACTGTGTAATTATATAGGTAGACTTCAAGTTATAAACTTATACATCAATTTGCAGGACAGCAGCAAAACTGGAAAACATGTTAAATGCTTAAATATCACCAAATAACAAAAGTAAAGTTGACACTAAACCACTGTTTATTTATGCCATTTGGCTATAAAACACATACTAGGCTAGACAAGTGGTACACTTACAAGACATACACAAGTACAACTCAATGTAAATATTGTGTTCAGATGACAGATGCTGGGCAGATGACAACAATGTGACGATGTCAGATTTTCTTATATTAGTCCTGCTTACTTAATAATCCATCAATTCCCAGGACAGACAATATATGGGTGATGGATGAGGCAATGCGTTCTGGGTAGCGCCTGTAGCCTGTACGGAAATGACGTACTGGAGCAGGCTAAAATAATATTACTGGATCATTTATGCCACTCTGGATTAGTTTTTAAAATTACAGATTTAGACCAAATTGTTGCGACAACTAGTCTTACTTGATCTACTTAATTTATGATTAAATAAAATGTTTCCATTACCAATCAGTGATTGATAGGCCAAGATGAAAACCTTTTATCCTGCATGTGTTTACATTACTTTTTGTCAACCAAACAAAAAGACAGTCTAAAAAGGGTATTAATAACACATTATTATATGGGACACTATAACAGATTTAAATGCATATTATGTCACTGATCTTGTAATCGTGCCCACTTTAGTCTTTAAGCTCTTCAGGCTCGGACAATTTTTGTAACTTAAGTTATTTCATATGAATGTGACATTTGCTTTTGGTAGCTCGGCTTCATATGTGGTGTCCTGGTCCTAGCTAAGTGCCGTCTTTGAATTAGATCCATTACTGCTACGGGGGGTCACGGGTACAACAAACATTCGACTGTCATTCCCATGTGCTTGTTTAGTTATGTCTCGTAAAAACCGCCGGTCATTGAATACAGCGAGTGTACACACGGCTATTCAAGGAGCGGACCCATTCGATCGAGTCCACGTATACCGCCGCACTCACAACGCAACGACCGAACCTTCCCCGCTCGGCGAGTCAGCGAGACTCGTTATCTTGGGGAGCAAAACCGCACGGAAACCAACGCGAACGCACTCTAGTCCGTAACAGTTAAACAGCGGTTGGCTTGCTCACCTTGTGTGAAAGATGCCGGATGTTTCGGCTTGACCTCAATGTAACACTTCGACTTTACTCACAACAAAAGCCACCCGACAAAACTGCCATCTTGTAAAAGTGGAATAGTCCTGACGTCATCCGCTTGCAGCGAAGCAAAATGTAGGTCAGAAACCGGTGCGCCAGCTATTCACCGATGAACAGCATTGAGCCGGTTTGGGCACGTGGTCTAGTGCACGTCCTCGCCATTGTGCGCATTATACGAGCAGGTGTTTATTTCAACTACGTCTACGGCACTAGTTATGAATAGAAATGTAATAATTGACGACCAATTTTACTCCGTCACAATTCTGTGAATAATTTATACACGACCTTTATGAACGTTTATCTCCAGTTGGTTGGTTGCGTGCGGAAAACGCCATTTTTAACATGTACTTTTATGATTATATATTAGATTAGATTTCTACGGGATATACATTGCGAAGTATATTTCATGCACTATA
>OZ024865.1:13702028-13704528 GCA_964017155.1 Oasisia sp. SBJ-2009
CTGGTGTCTATGCCAGGGGAAGTAAAAGATCCCACACGGGGGGTAAATGTGTAACCTGTAGTGGACTCACTATTTCTAGAGAACTCCTGCGTTAACCTGTTTGTTGGGCTGTTTGGAGAAAACCACCTAAGAACCTGAGAACCCAAGAACTAAGTTGAGGGGGACTCTGCTAGATGTTCTTACCACGGATTTGGGCGTTGCAATGCGTGACCAACTGCTAACGCATGGCATTTTTAGTAGTTTATCTTGTCTAAATAATTAATTATACTGATATCTAAATCCACTGCGGATTGATTAATACATCAGAATGTGTTGATAACTACGACTAAATGTCTTGTTTGTTTTTTATTTGGAATTCTAGTTGAAAGTCATTTATCACTTCAATTAATGTTTCTTCCAAACTTTTTTTATTATTAATTACATTGTTTCTTGTCAACAGTAATTTTTTTCTCCAGTTATCTGTTACACAAATTAAATGCATTTTATGAGACTACTCAAGATGACGACACCGTTAATATCATACCATATTCCATTCGTAGACATGTTGTTGCATTAACACAGTAACAAATGCCTTAACTAATTAATATTTTTACACTATATATATATATATATATATATATATATATATATATATATATCTATCTATCTATCTATCTATCTATCTATCTGTATTTGTAAGAAGTGTTGCTTAACGATAACTTGTGTATATTTGCGTCAGTGTGTGTCATTTTGTAGAACAATTATATGGATATATCGCATTTTTCAATAATGTCGCATTTTGATAACAAATGTAATTTTATTTGTGATTTTTCATGAAACAAATGCAAAACAAGATTTCTATTTTCTATTTTGATTTTTTGTTATTAAGATATTTGAGTATGACGCAAATATTAACGACTACCCTCTGCGGGTGGAACAAAAAAGTGCGTTTATCTGGAAACGTCAAAAATGGATATATATATATATATATATATATATATATATATATATATATATATATATATATATATATTTATCATTTAGAAAACCAGTTCTATAGAACTTCCAAAAGAAATTCTATATATGAATTGTTTGATGGTAAAACGCAATATATATATATATATATATATATATATATATATATATATATATATATATATATATATATATATATATATATATATATATATATATTGCAATATATATATATATATATATATATATATATTGCGTTTTACCATCAAACAATTCATATATAGAATTTCTTTTGGAAGTTCTATAGAACTGGTTTTCGAAATGAAGTTGTACAGAATTTCTTTTGGAAGTTCTACATGCCTACAACTGCTATTCTAAAGAAAGTTCTATAGAATTTCCAAGCGAAATTCCCTATAACTTTTTTAAAAGAAGTTCTATAGAGTTTTCTTTTAAATTCTATAGAACTGTTCTAAAGATTTCTAGAGTTCCATAGAAATTATATAGAACATTTTTGCACGGTGCGTCGGTCCGTATGTGGGGATGTGGGCGGATGAAACAGCAGTTGTCAATGCGTGTTGACAGCCCGACTTGAAGCAGCGCCTTGGTCAGTAACGGTGATCCGTTGATCCGGCTTGCGCTGAATCCGGATCACGTCGGACTTCCTCGGCCCCGCCATGCTCATGACTCGCCTCTATCCGCCGCGGCACCCCGTGACTACCTCCAGCTACCGTCTGCCCTTCCTCATGCAGCTGGGGGACCCTCGCACTGTAAGTCAGTTCACTTGTAGATCTTTTTTACGAGTCTAAAGATCATAGCGCCGTAAAAGGTATGTATTTAATTTGCTGTGGCGCCAGATCCACAATTGTTCGTGGCGTTTTACACTACATTATTACATCGTGAACATTAACCTAAAATAGTAGTAGTGAGACAGGCATTTAAAGTAACAATTGTGCTAATAGTTACTAATAAATAAATTTAATTTAATTATAAGTAAAAAATAAATTAAATTGGATTGTTAGACATCACCTTCAAACAAACACAGTATTATATCAAACATAGTTAATAAATTATAATGCATAAATTACTCACTAAAACGTAGCAGTATAAGAAAAAATAAATAAATACATAAATACTTCTTAAATTTTTCTGATATAAATAAGTCCACCGGATCATTGAGGAATGTCACAAACCAGGCTGTCAGTGTTCGCTTACAATAATGTTCTAAACACACACGCACACGCACACGCACACGCACACGCACACGCACACGCACACGCACACGCACACGCACACGCACACGCACACGCACACGCACACATGCGCACACACGCACACACGCACACACGCACACACGCACGCACACACGCATATTATATACATATATATATATATATATATATATATATATATGTATATGTATATGTATATGTATGTATATGTATATGTATATGTATATGTATATGTATATGTATATGTATATGTATATGTATATGTATATGTATATGTATATGTATATGTATATATATATATATATATATATATATAT
>OZ024865.1:13707028-13764528 GCA_964017155.1 Oasisia sp. SBJ-2009
AAATCTATTTTTAAACTGTTATACATTTCAAGATGCGACACTGAAGTGGGAAAATTACCAATAACAGTCTTGCCGGTGAAATGGAAAACACTGCCGCAGTTTCCGCTATGGTAATAATATGGCTTAAGCGGGAATATCAGAATAATATGCGGTAGCAAGAATAAAAAGTGCTTGTTCGAATCATTCTGCAGTGGTCACGAAGTTCGGCTTGCTCGGCTGAGCGATAATTGGGGGATTGGCACATGATGCTTCTACAGAGGCCGCCAAAATAGTAATTACAATAAATTATGTTGTATTAAATATACTGTTAACGTACCTATTTCCGTATCCATTTGTAATGACAATATTTCATTAGTGGATTGATACAAGATAAAGTCAGTCGTGCGCCTTCAAACTGACATGATCCCGCATAACAAAAACATAATCATAAAAAAGGCGTAGGCGTAGGCACTAGTACCCATCTCATCTGTTCCTGCGCAGACCCCCAGTGAGTAACTAATCTGCATATCCCAGCGGAGTATGACTGTATCGGAGTATCGTGCCAATGATTTTGGTCCTGTCATTGGATTTGACATGACAATATTACGGAATTCCCATGTAAATGGCTCTCTACATAATCACATTAAAATTATACGCTACACATGACATACGCACATGTCTGTAGACAACAACATTATTTTAGTCATTAAGAGGAACATCAAGAAGGGTGCAATAGGTGGCCTTAGGATATTGCCACTGCCACATACCCCCGTTACCCATTATAATCATTGTTTTGTTCTGCATCGAGCAGGTATCTCAAATATCTATTGCGAGATGTCGGATATTGGGATATGTAATAATCTACCACTTGAAAAATACCAGCACTTGCACAAAAAGAAGTCCCAAAAATGCAGGCTGCAACTGCTAAGATTTCCTATGGGACTGAATTAAACACCCCCAAATTCTATGGGAAAACCGTGGACTTGGCAGCGCTGCCCATCAGATATCCATATGTGGTTAGCATTCAAAATGATAGGTGCAATTTAAAAAAAAATGTCTGTCTTGATTTTTTTTATTTCCTTATGCTTTGGCCATTAGCGTGATTGTACATATACCAGATGGTTCTTCTCATTAACAGTATGATCGTTGTTTGATGACGAATATCCTCCTAAGGACAATACCGTGAATTTAACTGTGACACTGTAGATGCACTAAAGTATTATTGTTATACTTATAACTATGATTTTATGATATAGTTAATTACGCTATCACTCAATGAGTGAAAAACGTACACATGCTTATTATTTTGATAACTGTCTTTTGGAGCATATTGTGGCCTAAATAAAAAGACAACTGCAAATTGCTACATACTGCATAATAATGATAATTATAGCTTCTGCAGATAATGAACTCATACATATTGGGGGATTTACTGATGCTCATGCAGATCTAATTCACAATGCCATTTGTGCCAGTAAAACACCCTAAATACATTCTCTGTGAGAACTTATATATGTGGTGGAACATTGCTGTGTTTCAGGCAAGGTTACACGGTGCATTTGGTCTGCCTCTGCGTCAGCGCTGCCACGAGATCGCCAAACTACTTGACGAAATTAGTGTGAAGGTAGGATGCCTCAGTACTCAGATGAATGAATTATTTAATGAATACCAACAGAGCAGTTTAAAACATTCTCACAAGCCAGGGCTGTTTGCCATGATAACTAGCCCTGGTGCTACTCATGGGAATAGAAGGATACTACTTTATACTCTCTCTCGTAGACTACACAGTCTCGTCTCCTGTTTGTGCAGGATCTGTACGCCCTGCTGCCCTTGCTGCTGGAGAATGTGTTTGGATTTGGCAATCAACTTGGGTGGTCCTTGGGCCAACTGAATCGACTCCACCAGCCCCAGGAGTTCTACGCCGTCAGACAACTGCTTGGACCCGTCGGCCCACTGCTCAAACTCATCCACAGACTGTCTGCTGACTCCTACCTCCGCTTCGAGTTCCCCGTCTCCTGTATTCCGGTGGGTTGGACACTGCCTGATGGTGACTAACACATTGTGTACAATAATAAGATTGGTTAATCCTTTGCTTTAATTGCACCAATGAGCTTGATTTTTGAGGATATTGATGCAAAAAAGTCATTAAAATTATTGATAAAACCCCCCTCTCCCTCTCTCTCATGTCTCTCCTTTCATGTCTGTCTGTCTGTCTGTCTCTCTCTGTCTCTCTCTCTCTCTGTCTCTCTCTCTCTGTCTCTCTCTCTGTCTCTCTCTCTCTGTCTCTCTCTCTGTCTCTCTCTCTCTGTCTCTGTCTCTCTGTCTCTCTGTCTCTCTCTCTCCGCTCTCTCTAACTTGTTAAAACTCTCCCCCACTCTTTCTCTTCTTCTGTCTCTCTCTCTCTCTATCTCTCTCTCTTTGTGGGTGTTGAGATATGCACCCAAGCCTTTTCACTTATCTCTAGATCAGGAATTAGACAGTATTGGGATTAAAATAGAAAATTCTACAAACAACACATCTAACGGCCGCATTGTTATAACATGTATTTGTGGAAGTAGTTAGCAGTGTCTGTCACCATTGTGTTTTGTTCAACAGTTGCCAAGCCAACAGCTCATAGAGCAAGGCTGTATCTCGGCCCTCTACATTGACAAGCTGCAGTTCAACCAGGCTGGGAAGCTGTACGGGATGGTGTCTCTCAGTATCCTTGACACACCAAACTATTGCCAGTCACACATGTTTTGGTGGACACATGGATGTTAACTGTTAAGCTAGTTTACAAACTTTAAATGTGTCTGATGACCTGAAATGGACTACAAACACACATGTGACACCATTTACACTCACTTTTGAGGCATAACTGACAATATCTATGGTTTTGGAAGACATTTTTGCTCCTTCATTTATTACCCGTCCACCCATATTTCTACCCGTCCACAGCTGTTTTTATTCTCTGCATAAAGCTGTGTTTACACCTGTGTGTCTTAACCCATGTGAGAAAACTGGCAGTGAGCCACTAAGCGTATTTTTTGAGATCTGACAAGATTTAACAAGATTGCCACCTAGAGAAGCAACTCTAGATGGCAGGTGGACAAGGAAGCCCTTTGGCTTATCGAGAGTCCAATCTATCTGTCTGAGTGTACCCCTCCCTTCTTAGGTATATGTCGATTTTATTTTTAGACATTAATACTACTAGCACCTATACAATCAGCTGATAATCTGTTCCATTCATTTACTATTCTTTGTGAAAATTAGAACTTTCTAATGTCTGTTTACATTGCTCCTTGACTAATATGATTTCATGTCCTCTAGTCCTTCTATCTTTCTTAACTGAGAACAAATATTTCTATCATAATCATTCAATATTTTAAACAATTCTATCTGATCTTCTCTAATTTCCTGGTCTCTAAGTGTTGTTAAACCACATTCTTTCATAACTAATATCCCTCCATTTTGGTATCATTTTGATGGCTCTACTTTGTACTTTTTCTGTCTTATCTAAGATGTCCTCAGTTAAACAGGTTATATAGTAAAAAAAATCAGCAAGAACTATACAATTTAGGAATGATATCTAGTGAGCAATAGAGGTGTTTCCACAAAACAACAGTTGACTTGCTTATAAATTAGATTAAACGACGATAAAGTTGAGCTGTCTGCAGGAGGTTGACTGATTGTGATGTAAAGTTACAAAAACTGTGACCATCTTTTTAAAAATAACATCATGTCAATTGTTGACAATATTTTACTGAATTGACACAGTGTCGTATTTGTCTGTGTTGACAGCGTGTAAGTTAATGTCACATGATGACTCCTTAACTGCCACCTTCAGGCGCATTTGAGTACTACTTCTTCCATTTTGCGTACTATCTGGTGAATCCGCTGAATCAGAAGGTAAGCAAATTTCATGAGATTGATAATAACAAATCATGAATTTAGCAGGCCTAATCTTTTATTAAACCGATTACGCATTTTAGTTTTAATATTAATTCGTTCGTTCACCTACAGTTTATTATACATCTGAATAATGATGCATTTGATCTGTCAGGTGCTAAATCATTGCAAACTGATGATATGAGATGGTAATTTATGCTGTTTAATTCTCTATATTTTCAAGAAACGTTAAATAATTTCATGATGTGATATCGTCAAATGCAATAAAATCGTGTGCATGTATGCCACCAGGTGCCCCCATGGAGCAATCCGACGGATGTTGTTTATCCCACCCTGGTGGAGGAGTACCTGAACTACTTCCTGCCGCTCTACACCAAGGGGTCGTCGGGTCAGGTCATGCCTAGTCACGTGACCAGTCCCACAATGCATCATTCACCACTGCTTCAGTTAGTGACAATTGTTTTTGATATATCTGTCGGCTTTGTAGGTTATTGCACATAAATTAATATTTTCTGAGTGAAATTATTAATTATCTCTCATATCGCCATTGCAAGACTATCAATATTTGTAGACCGTCTTTATCCATCATAACTTTCTTATTGTACTTTTTAGCCGCTAAAAAGTGATGTTTCACTATCCCGCAGTTTTAATTAATGTGACTGTACTAAAATAATAAGTTAAACAAATATGACAAATAGATAAATACATGGTACATTACATGTACATTAAAATGATGAATAAGTTAATAAAATTAATCTAATAAATGGGTAAAAAAATTACGTGTACATTAAATTTCACGGTCATGTAAAGGATATGACACTGTGGGCTAAAATAAAAAATAAGTTAATAAAATATAATAATAAATAGATGAATGAATAATGATATGGCATCTAGAAAAAGAAGAAAAGACAAAAAAGACGCTGTCTCTGGATCCAAAGTATGTAGATAAGTGGGCCAAGATTCTACTATACTTTCTCACTATTACCCTTGTTGTTATCTCACTGTTTCAGAAATTCGACGGGTTCGCCACAATCAGGGACCTTTCCCAAGTTTCCCTTCAGTAGCCTGCTGCGCTCCCCCTGTCAAGCCCGGAGCACCAACCTGGTGGAGCACGCGGAGCAGGAGACTTGGAGGTCTCAGAGCTTCCTCCAGGTGAGTCTGTGGCTCCGTGGAGGAGGAAACAAACAATGAAGAAGTTTACAGGGTCCGTACAGGGCCTTGAAAGTCTTGAAAAGCCTTGAATTTTATTGGACCAAATTCAAGGCCTTGAAATCCTTGAATTTTATAAAGTAGTCTTGAAAGGTCTTGAATTTAATTGTGGTCAATAAAATATGTTTTGACTCAATTGTGTTGACAAACTGCAAGATATAGGCCAGTGGCAGTCGTGTGGATGGGAAAGCTGACACACAAAAATAACTAACTGTTCTTAGTCGAATAAAATAAGTTGGTCGAGTGTGATGCGATTCATTTAGATTGATGTTTTCAATGTTAGTTTACTGCGATTAAAAGTTAGAACAGTCTTGAATTTATTTTTTAAATAGCCTTGAAAAGTCTTGAATATCCTTCAATTTCAAATGTCCAGATACTACCCTTGGCTGATCGGCTCCGTGAAACCGTTCAATGTGCGGAATCGAACTAAATAATTATAGTAATTGACTTCACCGGTCACCACTGTATCAGCCGTGAGAACAGTGCAAATACCCGCCCCTATTTAAAGACAGATATACAACTGGTGGGAATCGCATTAATTAACGCCCTAAACATTGTGCGTAACACAAGCAGTGTGTGGCTGAAATCACCCAAAATTACCACTTGGTTGGAGGCCAGCGACACTCCACGTGGGCAATGTGGTATTGATGTAATCAGTTGCAATGCCCCTGACACGTGAGGATGATATAAATGAAAAAATCATCATTCTTTGTAGATATAAATAAAACGAACACACATGAGCATACATACATGCATAATGCCTCATTCATATGAAATCCGTACCATGGGTATCCTAAATTCCTAATGACTAAACATAAATAAATGTGACAGTACATTTTTAGCAGACCAGCTTGTCTTCATTTTCCAGGCAACCAACCAACTTGAACATTTTGACGATCATTGTTTGTGTTTGCAGGCGGTGCACATTGAAACGGGTTGACAAGTGATAGTTAGGAGAACATTGAAGAATTACACACTATGTTATTTAAAACCGTTTGGGTCATCAAAGCACATTCTGAAGTGTTAAATTCAATATAGCTGATACCAGATTGTATGATTTTTTAAATCACAACATTTTATTGTGTTACTGTCCTTGGTGTCCTAACATTCAGTATTATAACACAGTCGTTTATTATTCTGCTCTATTTCACTTTTTTGACATCATGTTGCATTACTACTGAACATTTCTCAGGATAGTTCTTTCTCCAATCAAAAGTTTTAATTTTTCATATCCAAAATTAAGATCTTTGTTTACCTGTAGAGGCTTTCATCTGATATTACACGACACACGTCAACTACTGAAGAAGAAGCCTACACGTAACGTCAGACGAAAGCCTCTACAGGTAGAAAGAAAGATCTTGATTTTGGACATGACAAATTTTGGACAATGAATGTTGCGTTATTGTATGACTTCCGAAGTGTGACTTGCTCAAATTTCCCTTATCAATTTGTTTTAGATCGTCATAGAGTTTTGGCTCAACCAGACAAGCCTGGACATAGAACGTTACACATACGCCCAGCCATCGACAGTAAGTGCTGCCACATGGTGGACTTTTGTAGTTTCAGCTGTGCAGTGTCATCGGCACGGTTTAGGATAACTATTTACAGGCTAGTTTTTTGCCTAATATCTGTTTAGCCAATTTGGCTTAAGGTCAGAAATTTCTTTAGCCAAATAACATTTTCTTGAACTATTTTTTAGATCAATTAACTGGTATAAAAATGCAAAACAGGAAGTAATATCATACAAAAGGCTATACAATATTCACAAGAAAACAAAGCACCCAATTTTAATTAACTAAGCATCTCTGACATGATTAGCATAAAGCAAAGGTAAACGTATATAAAGCAAATAAACACCCGGTATAATATAATAGAACATTGTTTAACCATAAAAAGAAAGCTGGCAATTGTAGGGAAATTTGCAGATACAAAAAAACGTATGAAGAGAGTGACAATTTTGGATTTTGTGAATAGAAAATACTTCAGTAACTTTCCCCTAAATCAGGCATATATATGTATATATATATATATATATATATATATATATATATATATATATATATATATATATATATATATATATATATAATATGTATATACATATAGAGTTTACTCTATAAGTGTATATAATTGTATATATATATATGTATGTATATATATATATATATACACACCAGGGGTAGAACTTCAGCATTTATTTTACTAGACAGCGGGACTAGTAAAGTCAAAAGTTTACTAGTCCGCCAAAAGGTTTACTAGTCCACAAAAATTAAAATAAACAATCCAAATTTAAGTCGTTCCAATTTGTTTTTAAACTAGAAAAAATAGTACATATTGCAACCCCAGTTAAATAACAATGCACTTTTCATAAAGGTACCAAAGAAATAATACCGAAATAACAAAAGTAATTCATTAAAAAGTGAAGATATGATCTGTATTAAAAACTGCGCAATTGAAAAAGAATGCCGATTGCACTCATTGACCGACAGTATCACCCTACCATTATTAATTTTCTATATCATATATTTATATATTTATAACCATTTTGGAAATTTAGCTCACATTAGTGATATGGAAAAAATGCTCTACTGGACATCAAAGAACAGTTAATCTTACAAATAGTGCCCAGACAAGTTCATAGCTGGTGGCTATGTCATCATTTATCATAAAAGGAAGCTGCTGTAGCCAGATGCTCACTGGCAACAATTTATCAACATTTTAATGACTTGGGATTTAGTTACTACATCCCCCAGCCTGGGGATGTGTTGGGGTTAGGGTCACTGTGACTACAAAGACTTGATTGATTGATGTAGGGTGGGTTGGATGACACATTGACCTTTACTAGACAACCGGACTAGTTATTAGGCAGGTTTACTAGTCCGCCCTTATCTTTACTAGTGTACGGACTAGCGGACTAGTGGGTAGTTCTACCCCTGCACACACATATATACATGTATATACATAAAATAAAGATAACAGTTAACCAAATAAAAAACCTCTAATTTCCACCAACACAGACACCTAGCGGTAGTTTTGAGTACTGATGTTCGGCACAGCTGTACAGTGTGTTTGTCTGTTTAAAATAGCCAGGTCGCTGGTTTGACAGCCAACAGTTCCAACCCATCGATCCGCGCCAATATATTGTGTTGGTACGTAACTGTGCTATGGTAGTCAGAACGCGCTTGGTGTTGCTTGTCCTAAGTGTGTTATTGGCTAGATGTGGAGCTTTGCGACATGATTGGTGTGCTTATCTTTCTGTTAATGCTACAGCTTTCATCGTGCCGTTACAGTATTTTCCTATAATTGTACTACATTTTCATATATTTTTGTAAAAACTCCAATCGACAGCAAATGATACATCAAAATAATAGTATATCATCTTCATTCTGTAACAGTATATATTGCATGTAAAGTACAACGAATGTTACACGAAATATAAGTTTTATATAAATCATGGAACAAAATTACACTAAAATTATTATTTGTCAGTATAACATAATTATATGTATAACTGTGCTGTAAAGTTTTATCATTGACTGATACTCCAATACAAATGACAATAAATTTGGTAATAAATATATACAGTCAGTGATGTAACCACTAACAGAAGCACGGACATAATTGATGCTACACACCAGCGAAGCTTAGCGTGTTCTTTCACAACATTTACCATAGTTGGCATTGTGGCTACCTCTAGTTAATAAATGGTCTACCTGACATCTGCATGAGTGTCTCTGGTAGATTTCTTGTGATCCAGTGCAGTTGAGTGCCTCATAAAGTTGCCTGTCGATGTGTGTTGGTTTGTATTTCGGTGTAGTACGCTACGATTACTGTCCAATAAACCACCATCTTATTTGCATTCACTGCTTAATCTTGTAAGAAACCCTCTCCAGCTTCAATCATCTTGTTCTACTTTGTGTTCCTAGAGTTAATTCTGATATTGGAATTTTGGCTTTTGGTATTGGTTCACCAACTCGTTGCAATATGTGTCCTCTTAGTGTTAGATCAGTTGAAAATTACATTGGTCTTTAAAACAATATATATTTTGCAACCTTGCTTATGAACTGCACTGACATATTTGCATTCTGAGACTGATCAATCCTTTTGGGAGACTTTTCTGCCATCTGTAAGCCATTTGGCAGTCCAAGTCTTACGTATTGATGGTCTCTTTCACAATATATATACATATAATATATATATATACACATGTATATATAATATATATATATACACACATATGTATATATATATACATACATATATATGTGTGTATATATATATTATAAATATGTATATATACATATATATAATATATATATATTATATATATAATATATATATATATATATATATATATACATATGTATATATATATATATATATATATATTATAAATATGTATATATATATATATATATTATATATAAGTATATATACATATTTATAATACATATATATATATATATATATTTATATATATATATATACATATATATATATATATATATATATATATATATATATATATATATATATATATATATATAGCTAGACTAGTCTGTTAGTAGAACCTTGCAGAGTGCTGTAAACAATTACAACACTATTGACGGTCTGTTTCAGGGGATTTCCTGTCAATCAGTGACTATGCCATGGTCGAAGTTTAAACATGTTTTGTTGATCTGTTTCTAGGAGAGTTTCCTGCCCACTGGGGACCACGTGCGAGTGGTGCGGATGATGGTGAAACACATCCACTACTTCATCAACAGTGCCAGTGTATCAATGGCCCCCTCACCCTACAACCCCATCATGACCTGCCCCCTGGATGAGTTCAAGAGGTGAGACAGGGGGTGTGACTTTGTAGCCCCCTGCAATGAACTGGGCAACAAGTCGTAAAGGTTTATTCTGCACATGTGCCAAACATAACTGTCTAGGTCATGTTTCTTTTGTGATTTTGGCAGATATGGTACCTTATCTTTCAATAATCAGTTTAGTTTCATCGATAAAATAATACAAAAACAACATTATTTATCTACAAACATACATATCAGAAAACTGTAGACAGTGTGAATTGTAACCTGAGTGTATAACTCAGGTTCTATATCATTTATTAACCTGTTATGTTCTCTAACACTCCTAACAAATCCCTCACTTTCACACAGAACCGTCATCCCCCAGTTGCTGCAGAAAAAGATTTACGCATTTCTGCGCCACGGCTTTGAGAGATGGCCACTTGATTCGTCCTTCAGACTGGTACGGCTGTCTGTCTATCGCACTGTGATTGTGTGTGATCTCATTTGTATTTATGTCCACAAATATTTCGCACGTGAAAATAATTTGCATGGTCTAAAATGGGTTTAAAATTAGTAAATAACTTCGCCAGTTGTGGGCGTGTCATCCGTGAAAATAGAGACCTGCAGTCTGATTACGAGATGAATTCAGAGACTTCAGGGAGACTAGTCACTCTCTTGAGCATCTGAGGACATTGCAAATTTAGGACTGTGTTGTTTAAATAAAACTAAATGTTCACTGCAGTATCACCTGTGTATAAACTGAATTTACTACTCAATATTATTAGTCAAAATATGCTGAAAATAATATATATATTTTTTAAACAATTTTAAACGACATTTTATATATATTTTTTTTATTTATTAACTAGTTTACACCACAATTATTGTTGAATTGATAATTTGTTATAATTTAATCTTTATTTATTATATTAAAACAATTTTTTTTCATTTTAAAGAACAAATCATGTACAATGTATATCTTATATCTACATCTTATGTTTATTTGCCATATTTCATTTTATTGTATATATAGGCACTATATGAGTCAACGCCAGACTACATTCCCATTCATCATGTAATGCACATTGAATATCGCAATAAAGCTTTATTATTATTATCCACGTTACTGTTGTTGCCCACAGAAACAGCAGCAATCATAGAAAAACACACTTGTTTAAAAGTAGTTTTCTGTGTATTTTATCAGTTAGAATAGTATCAGTTCTTGTTAATCAATCAACTAGTTTGCACAGTCAGTTACTATAATTCACTCATCATGTGGCTGGTGATTTGATGGTGATTATTTGTTCACTGAACCGTGACAGTTGATGGAGACGTGGCTGAGCTTCATCCAACCGTGGCGATACACCGATCCGACGCAGTCGAACGTTGACCGCGGCACTGAGATGAGAGATCGCGTTGTTGACAAGAAATGGTGAGTTTATGGTTTGTTACTGAATTGACCTGTCCTGCAGAATTTAGAGCGAACCAACTGGTCACTAGATTAGGCAATAGTTCCAAGTCTAGACACTCACATTAATGACTGCCGTTGGCAAAACTGGCAGTGAAACCAAACACACGCAACAGGAATAATTAGTGTAGAGCGCAGTGGCGCAGTGGTTAGAGCTTTGGACTCTCAACTACGAGAACCCGAATGCTGTGTTGTAGTGTTAAAACTTGACCAAGTTTTTCACTCTACATTGCCCCAGTTCACTCAGCTGTATGAATGAATACCTGGCTATAGACAGTAGTGGATATGTGTACGAACAGCCATGCATTAATTGCAGCATGGCTGGATGC
Source organism: Oasisia sp. SBJ-2009 (assembly GCA_964017155.1). Lineage (NCBI taxonomy): Eukaryota > Metazoa > Annelida > Polychaeta > Sabellida > Siboglinidae > Oasisia > Oasisia sp. SBJ-2009. The sequence goes on from OZ024865.1 coordinate 13,718,692, forward strand.
TTCCCAGAGAACTTGAGACGATGTTTGATTAAATAGGTCTGCCAGGGAAGTAAAATGTAAAGTGCTTTGAACAGTCCTGAGGACTGGATACAATGCTATGTGAATTCTTATATAGCACAGTAATTACTTTGTCACTAATAACCATCTAATGTTGTTTCCAGGTGCCAGTTTATCATTGACAACCATCTATTGTTGTTGCTAGGCACCAGTTTGTCATTGACAACCATCTAATGTTGTTGCTAGACACCAGTTTGTCATTGACGACCATCTATTGTTGTTGCTAGGCACCATTTGTCGCTGACAACCATCTATTGTTATTGCTAGACACCAGTTTGTTGTTGACAACCACCTATTGTTGTTGCTAAGCACCAGTTTGTTGTTGACATCCATCTATTGTTGTTGCTAGGCACCAGTTTGTTGTTGACATCCATCTATTGTTGTTGCTAGGCACCAGTTTGTCGTTGAAAATGATCTATTGTTGTTGCTAGGCACTAGTTTGTTGTTGACAACCATCTATTGTTGTTGCTAGGCACCAGCTTGTAATTGACAACCATCTATTGTTGTTGCTAGGCACCAGTTTATCATTGACAACCACCTATTGTTGTTGCTAGGCACCAGTTTGTCGTTGACAACCACCTATTGCTGTTGCTATGCACCAGTTTGTTGTTGACAACCATCTGTTGTTGTTGCTAGGCACCAGTTTGTCGTTGACAACCACCTATTGTTGTTGCTAGGTACCAGTTTGTCGTTGACAACGACCTGTTGTTGTTGCTTGGCACCAGTTTGTCGTTGACAACCACCTGTTGTTGTTGCTAGGCACCAGTTTGTCGTTGACAACCACCTGTTGTTGCTAGTCACCAGTTTGTCGTTGACAACCACCTATTGTTGTTGCTAGGCACCAGTTTGTCATTGACAACCACCTATTGTTGTTGCTAGGCACCAGTTTATCATTGATAACCATCTATTGTTGTTGCTAGGCACCAGTTTGTCGTTGACAACCTCCTCTTCTACTCGGTGCTGTGCCAGCAGTTCCTGCACCGTGCCTTCAGGATGGACCTGAGCGCCCCAAAGAATGCCTACATGCTCTTCCGAGTCGCCAAAGTCTTGAACCTGCCGAGTCTACGGGACATGCTCATGGAAAGTGCGTGAGAATCAGGGTTCTGGAAGTGCAAAAATGTGCACTTGTCACTTTTTAAAGAAATGTATAGAACAAAATTGTGAAACATTCTCAGAATACCTGCTTGTGTCAAGTATCAATCAATTTATTTCAAGCACACAACATTGAAAAACAAACAACACAAATAAAGTAAATAATAAATCGCATGGTACGAATGATATACAATGAAGAAATAAGTTTTGAAAAGGAGTCGACTTGAAGTTAAACACTTATAAGTGTTACCCCTGTGAACACGTTTGATAAAAATAATAAGTGTCAATGCTGAAGTTGACACTTAGCAACTGTCTAGTGTTGACAGACAACTTATGCAGTTACACTATAAATAAACACATATAATTATGCAGTTACACTATAAATAAACACTTGTCTCATAGTAAACACAGTGATGTCCCAAGTGTGTACACTGTTTATTTTTCGACACCAGCAGGCCATTTCATTGAGATAAAGAATTTGTATTAAAGAAAATTCATCCTTAAACAAAATCCGTCATTAAATTACTTTTTTAAAAACGCATTGCCATAATACCAGGGACACTATTTCCATGACACACCAGTGACAATATCCCACTGGCATGTCGTGGTGTTGACAGTTTTCAGGTATTCACGATCACCGTTATAAATTAAAACTGATTTATTTATAAGTGCAAAATCGGGTTTAAGAACTCTTAACAATGTTATCGAATTGGGCCCCAGAACACAGGTCATTTTGTGCATTGTGTGTTCTCTGACAGACTAGGATACACTTATTTTGTAGAATTTGAATGTACACAGTCATTATGATACACCAACCAGTTCTTTTTGTAGATTTCTAGGGTTTCTGAAAACATACTTATCATGAATAGAAATAAATATAATGTTAATTTTACCCAGAATGCAACTTTAATTAAGGAAATATTGACATGTTACTCAAGCAAATTTCATGATTACACAACTAATAATGTCTACTCACTTCAACGTTTCAGCCACCATCAGCGGCCTTCTTCAGGAACTGAATTGTCACTGCTCGCTAGATGGCGTGGCAAGCAGACTGTCCCACACGTGTGACACGTCTGACACGTCTGTAGCCTCCCTCGTCTCTGGTGTGGGACAGTCTGCTTGCCACGCCATCTAGCGAGCAGTGACAATTCAGTTCCTGAAGAAGGCCGCTGATGGTGGCTGAAACGTTGAAGTGAGTAAAAATTATTAGTTGTGTAATCATGAAATTTGTTTGAGTAATATACTTACAACTTGATGGACATTTTCACGGAAATGTTGACACGTTACAGCTGAGCACAACATATTTGAACACATACAATCATTACGACATAAAAGAATTTGTTTTAAATTTTACCCAGAATGCAACTTTAATGAACTATTGACCTGTTGCAGCTGAGCATACAATGTATGCTCCGGTCCAGCCGTCCCCTGGTCAGTCCCTGCTAGGGGACACGTCCAGCTACCTGTCCCCTGTCCACCAGCAACACTCCCAGCTGACCGCCATACTCGCGATGCAGTTTGCCGAGCTTGAGCGACCTGGCTTCTCATACCAGCGACTGTTTCACGACGACACCCTTGTGCTGGTAAGAACCCTTCTGTGTACCTGGAGCGGTGTTTTATGGTACTAGATACTTTGTGCGGGTCACTGTGTGGGTTTTTTCTGGGTGTATAGAGCGCAGTGGCTCAGGGGTAGAGCTTCGGACTCTCGACTACGAGAACCCGGGTTCAAATCCTGGCTGCGGCGTTAAAACCTTGGGCAAGTTTTTTCACTCTACATTGCTCCAGTTCACTCAGCTGAATTAAATGAGTACCTGGCTATAGACAGTGGTGGATATGTGTACGAGCAGCTTTCACGCATTAATTGTAGCATATGGCTGGATGCTTCCCAGAGAAGCCGAGATGGTGTCTGAGTGAACAGGTCTGTCAGGGAAGTAAAGTGTAAAGCGCTTTGAACGGACCTGAGGATTGGATATTGCGCTATATAAGAACTGCCTTTACTGCCTTTTATATTCTAAAAAACATGGGAAACATCTGGTTATGGGTAATCTTCCAGTTAATTGACCTGAATTATTAGGGCCTTTTCAAAACGGTTTTACCACCTTTTTTTCAATGTGTGTGTGTGTTCAGAATGTCATTCTGCATAATTTCTGGTACAAATAAATCTTAATTTTTTAAATTATGTTTTAGAGCAATTTAATGCCTATGTAAATAAGCTGATATCAGAGTTGCAAAGGTGATTCTTGCATGTGCATGGGGAAGTCGAGATAAAAAACAATTAGCAATATTTTATAAGTTTAAGCTTAAAACAAATAAATCTGCATTATACAGAATAAAAATTAATGGTGCAGCCTTAGTTTTGGGGACATATTCCACTGTTGGTCCTGATGTGTCTGGGGTGCGCTAACTGGTCACGCCCTGTGACATCGGCTTGTTTACGTCGACTCGATGGCATTAAATTTGTCTAAAACACAATTTAAAAAATAATATCTTACTTCTTTGTACTGGAAATTATGTAGAAAAACATTCTGAACACATACACATAAAACAATAAAACCGTTTTGAAAAGGCCCTAATAATTTAAGCCGGTTAACTGGAAGAGACCGAAGAGTACCTGGTTATGTACCAGTCCCCGGGTCTGTCGAAGACCAAGTTTCTGAAAGATCAGATATTTTGCAGACCCGGTTTCTTGGGGACTGGGTCTCTTGTGTACAAGGACCTTTGAAGACCAGGTCCTCTTGGGGGTGGGTATCTTTGGGACCAGACCATTTGATGACCAAGTCTGTTGAGATCCACATTTTTTGTGTACAAGATCTGTTGAGGACCCGTTCTGTTGAGGACCCGGTCTGCTGAGGACCCGGTCTGCTGAGGACCCGGTCTGTTGAAGACCCGGTCTGTTGAAGACCCGGTCTGTTGAGGATCCGGTCTGTTGAGCACCCGATCTGTCGAAGACCCGGTCTGTCGAGGACCCGGTCTGTTGAGGACCCGGTCTGTTGAAGACCCGGTCTGTTGAGGATCCGGTCTGTCGAGGACCCGGTCTGTCGAGGACCCGGTCTGTCGAGGACCCGGTCTGTCGAGGACCCGGTCTGTTGAGGTCCTCCATGTTTCAGGTCACCCAGCTGCTGCAGCTGTTGAGACGGGGCCGAGTGACCGCAAAGACATTTGGTCAGAAGTTGTCGGCCAGCGACTGGTCACTGTCGTCTGTCCTTGGCCTCGGACCCTCTGTCGACTACAACGCCTCTCGCTTCTACAACAGCGACCCCTACGATGATGTCGGTAACAGGTTTGTAACACCACGTCTGATTGGCTGGCTGCACCTTTTCGTAACACAGAATTTTATTAGATGGAAATTGTAACAATACATCAGATTGGCTGGCTGCATTTTTTTGTAACTGTGACAGCTCATTCTATTGGTTGATAGCTTCTGATATGTAAATCTGGCAGCAGTTTTGTCAGTTTGATTGTAAGACACATTTTGATTGGTTGATAGCTTGTAAACTCTCGTTTGATTGGCTGTTGTTACTGCAGTGGTGATTGGCACCGAGTGGACACACATCTGGTGCAGGCCGAGTCATATCTGTGCAACTTCTTCGATATTGAACCTCCCCCCGTTGCCGAATGGCCGAATAATGGAGCCACCACTGGTGACAAAGGTCAAGGTCATGATTCACATGATCTCACTCCGGAGACCCAGGACACGGCAGACGGGCCACGATTGACGGCCCTCGGAAGATATCAGGTCGGGTCAAAGGTCGTTTATTTTTTATTCACCAGTGATAATTTCAGATGTGGTTTATGTGATAGGTTATAGAATTTGGTTGGCAGTTGGTTGAAAACTTTGGTTAGTTAAAAGGTAATACATTTTTTTTCGAATAATTATTTAGCCTACACCTAGAAGTGGGGCAATTACGCCCCCTAAACCATGAAGCAGGGTAATAACGTCGGTGGAAAAGAAGCGAGCTGTCTCGGCATTAAAACCCCGTGAACACAGTGTCCACCTGAACTAAGAAAATGGGGAAAGCATTGAGATATGCTAACAACCCCTCGTCCACCAACGAAGTACACGCTACCCTGCTTCCCTAAAGCTGACACTAATGGGAGGGAAGGGTGGGAACCAAAATTTCCAAACCCACTCCGTCTGCTTACGCTGGGCGAAGTGACTGTTATCTTGTCACGTGCCAAGATTAACATAAATTACCATAATAAAGCTGGCCATTCACCACTCATCTCGCGTTGTTGCCAGCATAAAAATCCATATGCAGCCTTGTTGTGGCAGCATATTTTCATTTATGCAAGCACCAACACGAGTCAAAAGTAGCGATGAAAGATGGCCAAAGTAATGACGTTTATTGCTTATGAAATTGTTAAAAGAAAAAGAAATGTGGGCTCTACTCCCCAAGGCCAGGCTTATGACAGAGCCTCATACGCGTCACCTCCCCCTCAGGTAGACAGAGCCCACATTTCAACATACAACGTATAGTAGCATTAATGCTGTGGTTATAAAACCTTATCATTATTAAGTATTATAATGTATTAATCAATCACACCGTTCATTCACACCAACCCTAATCTACACTAACCAGATAGTAAATTTCGAATAATTATAGAAACAACCCGGGACATGACGGAGGGCGATAATAAGGTGGCGACCGTTGCTCCGCGGATTCTCTCGTAGGCAATCTCACAGGGTCGGCCCGCCACCGTAAAATCGCCAAACAGACCGGCCGAAGTCGGGCCCGCCGACCGAACAAACGCCCCAACCCAGTAAACATAACTATGACCCAAGACTAAAATCTGACACGGAGAAATCGGAACTGACATGGTAACATGTAAGGCCAGTGACGAGAATTAAAACAAGATGGCGGAGAACAAAGGAAAAAACACTCAGCTGGGTAAACCTTCGAACAGCGTCAACAATCACCTCGTGCGCAGGATGACAGCGGCAGGAACGGACAGGGCGACGCAACCGCGAATACAGCAACGGCAGATGTATATAAATCGCAAAAATATCGCCGCAAACATTGAACGCAGAAAGCAACCAAAATTTCCAAACCCACTCCGTCTGCTTACGCTGGGCGAAGTGACTGTTATCTTGTCACGTGCCAAGATTAACATAAATTACCATAATAAAGCTGGCCATTCACCACTCATCTCGCGTTGTTGCCAGCATAAAAATCCATATGCAGCCTTGTTGTGGCAGCATATTTTCATTTTTGTTCAGTTATAAAAATAGTGAATGTGGTTTAAGTTATACAATTTAATTGGCTACCAAATAATGAATGCTATATTTGCAATATTATGTCTAAATGACTGGCTTATTACAACAAGAGTTACAGAATCAGCCAAACTCTGGGTAGTATGCATATTTATACACAGTGACTAGGGCAGACTTGCAATAGAGAATCACATACCCACAAAAACACAGGACATGTTCCTGTAGTTTCACTCTGAGATCGTGGCGTGTCACATCATTTATTGCTGCCATTTTGTCCCTTTCAGCTCGTGAACGGTTTACGAAAGTTCAACATCGACTATCAGGGTGACCCAGATCTTCAGCCAATCAGATCGTACGAGAATGCATTCCTGGTGCGCATGTTCTACATCCTGGCGTGTTTCATCAACGAACTGGTGAGGAACTTTGTCAATCAAGTTAGTGCCAGTTACCTTAAAGCGACATGATCAGTTCGTGGCTTTTTATTTTTATTGCAAAATCATGTTAATCAGTATAAGTTATAACTATTGTAGCGTCCTGACCGCCAATAAATGTTTTATCGAAACAGAACTGACTTCGTAATGTCAAACGTTGAATGTTTATAAGAATCACGATGCTGTCATTCAAATCGCCGCGAGTGACACCCACCCTTTGACCTTTACCAACTTGGAACTGTGCACCTGGCTGGGTGTGGCGTTAGTGGCATCAACTTGTGTTCATGTGATACTGCATCGTGTGATCATGCATTTCCATCTGGGCTTTTAGCCACACCTACAACGGTTTCGAAAACGCCTCATGGTCGATGTGTACACAGAGTTAAGCGCCCCTTACTGCAACAATTTTCACCCCTAAATGGTACATGAAAACATCTTTTGACTGTCTTTATGCGATAATAGGTATAATTTATACCGTATAACATGATTTTGCAATAAAAATAAAAAACCACGAACGGACCATGTCGCTTTAATTCAGTTGCTGACTAGCGTCTCTCAGAATGCATTTATAATTTCAAAAAAGTGTAAAGTGCCTTATGGTTCATTCCCTGCAGTTCAAACAAACGCCATCTCAACTTCACTTCACAGATTGTTCATACACAAATATGTCTGGAGCAAGGTACTTGTTCACATAAACAGTTCACAAGAGCAGGATGATGGTTCAAAACAGCAACAACAAATTTGAAGTGAGATCTCTGTTGAGAGTTAGAAGCTGTCCTCACTCACTAAGCCACAGCATCCCACAAAATGTAAAGTAGAGTATGTGATAATGATTCTCATCTTGGATTGTGTTGGCCAAATCTGTGTCTGTCTATAGCTCATTGGCAACAGTTGAAATGTCAGACATATAATCAATCATGGTTTGAATAATCTTTCTGTAGTTTTGAAGCAATCTCATTTTGAACCAATTTCATTTTGAGGCGATTTTGTTCACCCTGTCTTGCTTTAGTTTACTCAGATATTTAAATGAAATCTGAATATTCCCAAATATATATATATATACATACATACATACATATATATATGCATAACACCCTGAAAGGCAATGTGAACCTAACTATAATTGTTAAGGTGTATTAAAAATATCCCCCAGATAGCTTACCTTAATTAATTGTTTAAAATAAATTGGATGTAGTTAAATTTTTAATTGGACTGATAATTATTAGTTTTATATTTTATACTGCATATCAATATCTGTGTTGTGTTGAGTGTTTCTTTAAAAAATCTACTCTACCGTTTGTTCTATTTCACAATAGACAGAATATTCTTGCCTAAATATCGTGCTATATAAATCAGTAAATATTTACGTAATAAGATATCATGGTAACACTAGAAGTAAGCGTATTTGAATGAGCATGTGCAGCTATAGTAATACTAATCCCAGTATCAGTATTGACTTTAGGGACAAAAAGTAAATCAGAACCAGATGATCGAAGCTCGACAGTTTCCTTACATGAGTTAGCAATGCATGTAAATACGACAGCAGCTTACAGGAAAGTGCGTTTTAAGAATGGTACAGATTTCAATATGATACGATATCAAACATGGCAGTGTGACTCTACACTGTCTGCTGTCATCCGTGCTGTAGTTCGGTGAGAAGATCGCCCTGCTCTGCCGTCGTCGCACTGTCCTCGCCCTCATTCTGCGCCAGTATCTACGAGAGCCGATCGTGAGCCCTGTGACACAGAGCACGTCCACACACAGCCTGTCTCCACAGAGTCAACGCCGTCTCACACACGAACACGTAGCTCCACGCGTCAGTCTACGGTGGCTCGCCAGCTACCAGACCCTGGGCTACCTGGGGGCGGCCTACATGTTTGTGAAGATGTGGTTTGGGGCGGGGGTGGTGGGGTACGTCGGCATTCTCCTGATGGCTGGGCTGCTCTACGGGATCGCCCGGGCCGTGTTCCAGGCCTCCAGGGCGCGCTTCAGTCAGTCGTATCACTCGAACGCTTCGTAGTGCCGCCAGAGGTCACTGCTTAGAATTGATGAAATGTTGTCGTCTGTGAAACTGTTGTTATCAAACGTGGTTTGAAAGAAGTGAAAATGCTGGCTTTATTATAAGTCTTCCCAGTAGTGCAGGCACCATTAGTGCCACCCATATGGTGCCAGTGCTGCCCGCATGGCACTAGTGCTACCCGTGATGCACCAGTGCCAGTCGTAATGCACCAGTGCCACTCATTATGCACCAGTACGTCTCGTGAGGCATCTGTGCCACCAGCAAGGTCCTGTGCTGCCACCTTGTGGTACAAGAAGAAGTTCCTGATGCCACGAGACCCTTCAAGGATTCAGTCTCTTGAGACGAGAATTGTGTTGTTTTGAGACAACAGAAGCCGCTTGTAATTCATTGTAATGTATTGTAATGTTATCGTCAGTCAACTCTGTATCATGATCTGTATATTTTTACTACATAGATTAAATACGTTTACATAATGTTTTAAATTTGAACTTTTCAGTTGTTGTTTTTGCCTGTGTTTAAGTGTGGATATTAAGTCTGTATGATACATATGTAACTGGTTAACTTTATTTAAAACTACTAATCAGTGACGCAGGGTTGGGCTCAAATACTTATTTGTAATTATATTTGAATCAAAAATGGCTGTGTATTTGTATTGGAAATTTATATTTGATTTGGCCGAGTTGTATTTGTATTTGATCCCAACATGTGTATTTGGACCTAACCATGCTGAGATGTAACAATGCAGTATTTACACTTATTAGTGTAACAGTAATATCTACACCTCTCTCTTGTTTTTCTGTACTGATCTACTGTGTCGCACAATATATTGAAAACCCAAAGAAACAGCTGATATCAGATTTAACCTATTACCAATATCAATTAAAATTAACTAAGTTGAATTGCAACAAAGTTGGTTCAAGAACTTTATTTCATTAGAAAATATGTCACTGTAGTAATACGAGAACTGCAGAACACAACATCGAGTAAAATATAACAATGTCACAACATCTCTGTAGCTGTGTCTAACACAGGACACTGCTGTGCACACATTTGGACGATTATCCTCAATTACTTGTTTATAAAACTAAACACATTTGCAGTAAAAACAGAACAATATTTGTAATATTATCTCCTAGGATAAATTTATAACATTTCCAACAAAATAATCACTTCCAATGAGAGAAGTGCCGGGTGGATCCAGTCACATTCTGTCACGGAAGTAGTTCCATGTTATGAAGGTAATTTGCATTACAATGGTATTTTAATACTACAGTAACTGAAAACATGATTCTGCAAAACAAATCCATCAAGAAACGTCAAAAGCAAATGCTTCTATAAACTATTGCAATCATACAATATGGCTTTTAGTTTACCACCGTTGAAATAAAATATAAATCATATTTTTCAGATATCCTGGAATGTGTTATGACTTATTGGTGGTAATCCTCGGTCACAAAGCCAGGAACTGTACAATGTTGTACAGACGTAAATGTACAACGTTGTACAAACGTAAACACCACAGGTCATTAACAAAATGCATGTTACACTGGCAATTGTTCAAAACCTTTGAACAAAGTTAAAACAAACATTGGCCATAAACAAAATAAGTGGCTATGAAAAGCCTGGCTGTTTCTTGCCACAGTACCCAACAGTTTGCTTAATTTTACCCAAACTGAAAACTGGCTGACAACCATTTTAAAACTACAAAAAAATTAATGTAACCACTCACAGCTGTTGGGAACTTCTCTACAGAATGCCCCAAAAGTCTGCATACTCATTACCTTCTAGTGGTCAAGGTTGTCGGGTCATCAGATGTTATTAACCAACCACCAGATGTCTGGTTGACTAATCACCAGATATCTGGTTGACCAATCACCAGATGTCTGGTTGACCAATCACCTGATGTCTGGTTGACCAATCACCAGATATCTGGTTGACCAATCACCAGATGTCTGGTTGACCAATCACCAGATGTCTGGTTGACCAATCACCATATGTCTGGTTGACCAATCACCTGATGTCTGGTTGACCAATCACCTGATGTCTGGTTGACCAATCACCTGATGTCTGGTTGACCAATCACCATATGTCTGGTTGACCAATCACCAGATGTCTGGTTGACCAATCACCATATGTCTGGTTGACCAATCACCAGATGTCTGGTTGACCAATCACCTGATGTCTGGTTGACCAATCACCTGATGTCTGGTTGACCAATCACCAGATATCTGGTTGACCAACCACCAGATGTCTGGTTGACCAATCACCAGATGTCTGGTTGACCAACCACCAGATGTCTGGTTGACCAATCACCTGATGTCTGTTTGACCAATCACCTGATGTCTGGTTGACCAATCACCTGATGTCTGGTTGACCAATCACCAGATATCTGGTTGACCAACCACCAGATGTCTGGTTGACCAATCACCAGATGTCTGGTTGACCAACCACCAGATGTCTGGTTGACCAATCACCAGATGTCTGTTTGACCAATCACCTGATGTATGGTTGACCAATCACAAGATGTCTGGTCGACCAATCACCAGACATCTGGTTAAACAAATATCTGACATCTGGCTGACAGAACCCTGCTGTTTTGTTGACCTGTCAGCAGTTGTCATTACCATTAGATAAAACTAGTCATAATTTTGACCACTTGTCCACAATGGTGGGTCCACTGAGAAGTCTAAACAGTTCACAAGTAGAACGTGTTGTTGTCAGGTCACATGACTAAGCCACACACTGTGATTGCCAAAAATCCATCTCGTCAGCAAACGTCTCTATTCACTTCTTTAACAACATATTTCGGAAATCCGCATTGCTCATTTTAGCACCAGTGGCGGAATCTCCGTTTGCTGCGGGACTCTGACCTTGACCCGGTTTCTGAAGCGACCTTGGCATGAATGACACCATGGTTCTTGCTCGGCCATGACTGCAAAGAAAGAATCTTTGAGAATTCAGCACATCAGGGTGACCCTTTGAAGGCGTCTGCGAAGTCTTGATTTTTATATCTCGCGTCACATTCAAACAAAACTACATGGTGCCCAGTAGTACACGTGAGTGAGTTCATGTAACTTGTTCATGTGGTTTGATAAAGTAGTCAGAAAAACGTATATTCTAAATATTCATGTTATATACTTGATATTTAGGATGTCTATCTGGACAAGTACAAGTAGCCATCATTCCAAGTACTACAAAGTACATAATTATTGCAGAACCTTCATTTATGGTCACCTTAGTAATACAGCCACCTAAATATTAAGTTCACATTGACAATACAACCTAGAAATTAAGGTCACCTTGACAATACAATAACCTAGAAATTAAGATTACTTTGACAATACAACCTAGAAATTAAGGTCACCTTGACAATACAACAACCTAGAAATTAAGGTCACCCTGACAATACAGCCACATCACAATTATGATCACCCTAGGACAATCCTAAATCATTTCTGTAACAGTAAAGCATAGAAACTGTCTCTTCACTGAGGTCACCTTACTATTCAGACCACTCAGCTCCAATGGTGACCTTAATTGCAAGGTTCTACTGTACAAATCCCAGACCCCTACACACATCCCACTTGTAGATCCCACTTACTCCGCCGTCTCCTTCTTCCCTCCCCCCAGGCTGGGGGTGAAGGCCGCGGCGGTCTGTTTCCGGGCGGGAGGGTTGCTAATGGCAACCTCAATGGTGTGGTCACCAATCACCAGGCCGTCTGTCCTGAGGACAGCATGGGACGCCATCGCCTAGCAACCACGCGTAAACAACAACAAATAAACAAACTTCTTCCTGTGGAAAATTTTGACTAATTTATTTGTGATAGAAAAAATTGTTTTGTGTCAAGATCTGTTTGGTTACAACAGTTATCAAGCTTGATTTAGTATTATTATTGTTATTAATATATATATATATATGTATATATATTATTAAAATGTTAATGTTATTAAATAATCTAAATTGAATGATTACATTAGATGTAATTGATCACACTAAATGTAAACACAACTGTATTTCCTCCCAGACTATTGTATGTAGCATTCTGTAAATACTGTAAATGGCTTGTGTAATGTCTTCCTGTCAAAATATTATTGTAGGACATTGCACACACCAAACTCACCACACACAGCTATGTACTGATGGACATGAAACCCTGCACTTTAACATGGCCCAGGTACAGCTTCACTGTGTCCACTGTCCTTCAGTCAACCAAAGTATAACTGTGAAATTTAACTTTCACATGCTTAGTAGATGTCCACCAGATTGTAGAGTTGACCACAAAATGTGTATTTTGTGGAGTTGACCACAAAATGTGTATTTCGTGGAGTTGACCACAAAATGTGTATTTTGTAGTGTTGACAACAAAATGTGTATTTTGTAGAGTTGACCAGAAAATGTGTATTTTGTAGAGTTGACAACAAAATGTGTATTTTGTAGAGTTGACAACAAAATGTGTATTTTGTAGAGTTGACCACAAAATGTGTATTTTGTAGAGTTGACCACAAAATGTGTATTTTGTAGAGTTGACAACAAAATGTGGAATATGTAGAGTTGACAACAAAATGTGTATTCTGTAGAGTTGACAACAAAATGTGTATTTTGTAGAGTTGACCACAAAATGTGTATTTTGTAGAGTTGACCGCAAAATGTGTATTTTGTAGAGTTGACAACAAAATGTGTATTTTGTAGAGTTGACCACAAAATGTGTATTTTGTAGAGTTGACAACAAAATGTGTATTTTCAAAGCCTACAGCAGCCAACATATTTCTCTGAGCTTCGGTCACTCTGCCGCTGTCACATGTTAGGACGTCACAAACACTAACGTTTTCTTTTCCTACTCACCTGATCTTCATACTCTATGTAGGCGAGTCCCTTGAATTTACCACTTTTATGTGTCACGAGTCGAATGTCCTTCACCTGCCCATGCTGCAGGGAAACGTCATTATGTCATGTGTCCGTCATGTAATGACCATCATGTAACAATCATGTAACCACAAACATGTCATTACGTCATGTGTCCATCATGTAATAATCATGTAACCACAAACATTTCATGTATCCATCATGTAATAACCATCATGCAATAATCATGTAACCACAAACATGTCATTAAGTCATGTATCCATCATGCAATAACCATCATGTAATAATCATGTAACCACAAACATGTCATTAAGTCATGTATCCATCATATAATAATCATGTAGCCACAAACATGTCATTAAGTCATGTATCCATCATGCAATAACCATCATGTAATAATCATGTAACCACAAACATGTCATTAAGTCATGTATCCATCATGCAATAACCATCATGTAATAATCATGTAACCACAAACATGTCATTAAGTCATGTATCCATCATGTAATAATCATGTAACCACAAACATTTCATGTATCCATCATGTAATAACCATCATGCAATAATCATGTAACCACAAACATGTCATTAAGTCATGTATCCATCATGCAATAACCATCATGTAATAATCATGTAACCACAAACATGTCATTAAGTCATGTATCCATCATGCAATAACCATCATGTAATAATCATGTAGCCACAAACATGTCATTAAGTCATGTATCCATCATGCAATAACCATCATGTAATAATCATGTAACCACAAACATGTCATTAAGTCATGTATCCATCATGCAATAACCATCATGTAATAATCATGTAACCACAAACATGTCATTAAGTCATGTATCCATCATGTAATAATCATGTAACCACAAACATTTCATGTATCCATCATGTAATAACCATCATGCAATAATCATGTAGCCACAAACATGTCATTAAGTCATGTATCCATCATGCAATAACCATCATGTAATAATCATGTAACCACAAACATGTCATTAAGTCATGTAGCCATCATGCAATAACCATCATGTAATAATCATGTAACCACAAACATGTCATTAAGTCATGTATCCATCATGCAATAACCATCATGTAATAATCATGTAACCACAAACCTGTCATTAAGTCATGTATCCATCATGTAATAATCATGTAACCACAAACATTTCATGTATCCATCATGTAATAACCATCATGCAATAATCATGTAACCACAAACATGTCATTAAGTCATGTATCCATCATGCAATAACCATCATGTAATAATCATGTAGCCACAAACATGTCATTAAGTCATGTATCCATCATGCAATAACCATCATGTAATAATCATGTAACCACAAACATGTCATTAAGTCATGTAGCCATCATGCAATAACCATCATGTAATAATCATGTAACCACAAACATGTCATTAAGTCATGTATCCATCATGCAATAACCATCATGTAATAATCATGTAACCACAAACATGTCATTAAGTCATGTAGCCATCATGCAATAACCATCATGTAATAATCATGTAACCACAAACATTTCATGTATCCATCATGTAATAACCATCATGCAATAATCATGTAACCACAAACATGTCATTAAGTCATGTATCCATCATGCAATAACCATCATGTAATAATCATGTAGCCACAAACATGTCATTAAGTCATGTATCCATCATGCAATAACCATCATGTAATAATCATGTAACCACAAACATGTCATTAAGTCATGTAGCCATCATGCAATAACCATCATGTAATAATCATGTAACCACAAACATGTCATTAAGTCATGTATCCATCATGCAATAACCATCATGTAATAATCATGTAACCACAAACATGTCATTAAGTCATGTAGCCATCATGCAATAACCATCATGTAATAATCATGTAACCACAAACATGTCATTAAGTCATGTATCCATCATGCAATAACCATCATGTAATAATCATGTAACCACAAACATGTCATTAAGTCATGTATCAATCTTTTTCCCAGTGGAATAATTAAAACTGCTAACATTGTTACTACCGTACGGTAGTTTAATAAAGTAACTATACCCAATTTTGCAGGCTATTTACCTTCATCATATTTACTGCTGTGATAAGAACCTATAATTAAGTTAAAATCAAAACCTAGCAGTGGACAGTCTCTATAAAACAGTTAGGACAGTGACACCTGAGTTGGTGACTAGAGAGCAAGGTGAGTCACCTGTTGGAAGATTGTTTCCACAGCCTCTCTAGTGATGGTGAACGGCAGACCCTTCACAAACACCTTGTTCTTTTCAAGAGCTGTAGCATACTACAAACAAAACACAACATGTGTGGAAGGTAACTGTACTGTACTGTACTGTACTGTACTGTACTGTACTGTACTGTACTGTGTGTGTTGGGGGATGTGTGTGTTTGTGTGTGTGTGTGTGTGTGTGTGCATGCATGCATGCATGCGCACGTGTGGTGTGTATGTGTGTGTGGTGTATATTGTATTGTACTCTGTATGGGTGTGTGTATGTGGTGTGTGTTTATGTGTGAGATGCCTATGAGTGTGTATACATATAAGTGTGTGTGAGTGAGTGTAGGTGGTGTATGTATGTTTGTGTTGGTGTGTTTATGTGTATAGTGTGTTTGTGTGTGTGTTTGTGTGTATGTATGTTGTGTGTGTGATGTGCATGTGTTTGTCCTCTTGCATTTCATGATGCAAATTATCTTTTTTCTTTTGTTCAGTTTGTTCTACTTACAAAGCAACAAGATGTCTATCTCATTCTGTTCTCATAATCACCTCTGCAAGCACTTATGCAATTACTATCAGTGCATCACTTTATTAAAGGTCAACACACACTACACCACTAATAAGTTCAAACATAGGGACATGCATATATCACTATTTTATGAACACATACTTACAAATACACTTAATGTAAAAAGAACATATAATAAATTGGAAAATTATATAAAAGTATGACGTTAGACGAAACATTGCTTACATATTTGGGAGGTATTAATGATAATGATTTAATTAATATCTTAGACACAAATCTTATTGACAATTATGAACCTCAACTAATACGTCGATCATCCTATTATGACTCTGACAAGTTTACCAAACTAACGCAAACAAAAAAATCATGTTTTAGTGTCTTAAGCACAAACATTCAATCAATAAATTCTAAATTTAATGAATTGGAGGCTTTCATAGAAGAGTTACGTAGAAACAGTTTTAAATTTAATGTAATTTGCTTACAGGAAACTTGGACATCAGAAAATGATGACTTATCTCAATTTTCCTTACATGCTTATGACTGTATAGCACAAGGTAAAACATGCAGTAAAAATGGAGGGCTAATCATATATGTCGACAATAATTATAGATCTGAGGTCAAGTTAAAACTAAACATGTATGAACACTGGGAAGGCTTAATAGTCCAAATAAATGGTGATAATCTGTCTAAAAGCATAACGATCGGAAACATATACAGACCTCCACGAACATCAAATGATAACCTAAATGCTTTCATAAATGAATTTTCCTCCATAGTATCATCATTAGAACACAACTGTAAAAATAGCCTAATTATTGCAGGTGATTTTAATATAAATTTGCTCAAATTAAATGAAAATGATATGTATAGTAGTTATTTTGACGCCTTAATATCTCATAGTCTTTTCCCACAGATTATCTTTCCTACTAGATTTACTAGAACAAACGGTACTTTAATTGATAATTTCTTCTGCAAACTTAGTCAATCTATGTTGGAAAGTACTGCCGGGATTCTCATTAAAAAACTATCTGATCATCAACCGTATTTTATGCTTATAAACACCTCATTGAAGACAGAACCCCCACCTAAATATGTAAAAATTAATGTATTAAACGACGATGCAATGCATAAAGTTAAAAATGAAATTAAGTCGCATGATACTTACAACAAGCTAAATAAAAACCCAAATGCAGATACAAATTTAAATAATGACATAATATCTAATGATATTGTGAGGGCAAAGGACAAGCATATGCCAACTAAGCTGGTGAAATTTAATAAGTATAAACATAAAAAATCGATGTGGATTACACAAGGAATACTAAGATCAATACAATATCGAGACAAATTATATAAACAACTAAAACTGACGTATCCAAATTCTTCTAACTATGAAATTATTAACATAAACCTAAAAACATATAATACAATATTAAAACATACTATTCGTGCAGCCAAAAAAGTGTATTTTGAAAATAGATTTAATCGATTTAAAAACGATATAAAAAACAGCTGTGGATTTGATGGTATCTCAACAAAACTACTCAAAGTAATTGAACCTGTAATTTTAAAGTCATTAACACTATTAATAAACCAAGTTTTATACTCTGGTGTATTCCCTGATAAACTGAAAATTGCAACAGTTATTCCTATATTTAAGAAAGATGATCCATCCTTATTTGAAAACTACAGACCAATCTCTCTTCTTCCTGCCATTTCTAAAGTATTAGAAAAACTTATTTTTATACAATTATATTCATATTTCAACGAAAAGAAATTTTTAAATGATAATCAGTATGGTTTTAGAACTAAATATTCAACAGAATATGCTGCGATTGAGCTAGTTGATAGAATTGTGACTAAAATGGATAAAAATTATATACCAATAAATGTATTTCTTGACCTATCAAAGGCATTTGACACTATTGACCATAACATTTTACAAAACAAATTAGCATATTATGGCCTAAATGGCTCAGCCTTGCATTTGTTAAAAAGTTACTTACAAAATAGAAAACAATATACTGAAATTGAACAAATAAACTCAGACATCTTACCTATAAAAATTGGTGTCCCACAAGATTCTGTCCTAGGACCACTGTTGTTTATTATTTATATAAATGATTTTTCACAAGCTAGTCAATTATTTAATTTTGTTATGTATGCTGATGACACTACATTATCTACTTCTTTAAATTCTTTGAGCGAAACGACACTCGATAATAAAAGTACCGAAACCATAATAAATGAAGAACTCTGTAAAATTAATGAATGGCTAAATATTAATAAATTATTATTAAATAAAAGTAAAACTAAATATATGGTTTTCCATATGCCTAATAAACGTATGCAAGCTCTTACACTTAAAATAGATGATGTATATATTGAAAGAGTAGATGAATTTAATTTTCTCGGATTGACTTTAGATACTAATCTAAATTGGAGAAAACACACGGAGAAAATATCAAGTAAGTGTTCAAAAACAATTGGCGTATTAAACCGATTAAAATATGTATTACCATTAGACATAAAAGTTTTATTATATAACACCTTAATATTATCACATATCAATTATTGCATTATGATTTGGGGATATCAAAGAAATAGAATTACAAGCATTCAAGAAAAGGTTATGCGAATAATAACCTTAAACAGATATAATTCACATACAGAACTAGTCTTAAACTACTGAAAATAGAAGATATGTTAAAGTTACAAGAATTAAAATTTTATTTTAAATATATCCATAAACAATTACCTTCGTATTTACTAAACTGGGAAATTATACCAAGTATTAATATACACAATTATAATACTCGTGCAAAAGATAATATACATACTTTTAGAGCTAAGCATGATTTTGCAATGAAATGTCTCAGACACAGCCTCCACATACTATAAATGAGACTGCTGATGCAATTAAAAACAAAATACACTCACAGCTTGCATGGATTTATAATGTATATAAAAACTTGTTTGCTAAACAACTATAGTGGTATATGTACTCTATCAAATTGTTATGTATGTCAACTAAATTAAAAAAACAATATATGTTAATGTTCACTAGCCCATCTCTACACCACCTCACACTTTCTTACTTAAAGATAACACTTCCATATAAACATTTCAGTTAGACATCTTGTATACTAAGGACCATACTACTTAATACCATGGAATTATGGTGGCTCCTATGACAGCGACATTATTGTCTTAATAGGAGCTACCGACCCCAGTTTGTAAATGTTATATGATTGTAGGTTTTATTTCATATTTTTGTACAACAAGAATTACTGTAAGTGCACACATTTGTGTGTAATGTAGGCCTACCATATAGACCTATAATACTATGTGAACATGATATAATATGTGTGTATATAATTACTATATATGCTTGTATAAATGTACTGTACGAAATTGATGTACTTTCTATACCTACTTGGGGTCAATAAATGTTATGGTTATGGTTATGGTTGTATGTGTAAATATATAAAACTATGTTGTGAGCCAATTATAAAGTTCTGTACATCAAATATGTTGTTGCTGTCTGACATGCCTAAACATTGATCACACACGGTACTATTAGTCGAGTTGCCATCTTGTGAACCTGGAAATGTTTGGTCGTCTAAGGTTTTTTTGCTGAATCATATAGATTATGTGTCCCTGAACTCAAATCCGTGGGATGGCAATGCGCCATCCTTGGGCAACCACGAACTCAGTCATGATGAGTGTTCAATGCTGAAGAGGAATTGAAAATAAATCTTCGAGCTATTTTCGGTTGAAATGGTGGCGGCCATCTTTAATTTGTGTCACGTGACCACAGAAAATGATTACATTAAATTCCTCATGTGTTGGTACATGTATTTCACGTATAATTAAGGCCGTACAAATATATACCAGTACTATGTTCTTGCCCATATGCTAAAACGTAGGAATAGGC
This sequence comes from Oasisia sp. SBJ-2009, assembly GCA_964017155.1. Lineage (NCBI taxonomy): Eukaryota > Metazoa > Annelida > Polychaeta > Sabellida > Siboglinidae > Oasisia > Oasisia sp. SBJ-2009. The sequence goes on from OZ024865.1 coordinate 13,739,081, forward strand.
ACAAAATCGTGGCTCTTGCCTATGTTTGGTTAAAATGACGGCAATTTTGGATATTACTCGGTTTTCTTGGGCGGGCATCAGTTGAAATACTTCCTTTTAAGTCCTGATATGGTAAAACGTAGGAATGGACAAAATAAAATCATATTTATATAGCAAAATGCAATCAAATTATGCTCGATTTTGGCTATTGTTGGTGAAAATGTCGGCCATTTTGAATTTTGGTCATGTGAACATAGTTGGACATTATTATAAACGGTTCCATTGAATTCCTCGTACCATAAAGCGTGCGTGTACATAACAAAATTATGTTCCTGGCATGATGTAGTGTAACGATGAACACATTTTGTAATTTACCAGGCTCACGGCAGCCATCTTGGATTTTCGTGGTTCCCACGAGTTGCCCAAGGATGGCGCATTGCCATCCCACAGATTTGAGTTCAGGGACACATAATCTATATGATTCAGCAAAAAAACCTTAGACGACCAAACATTTCCAGGTTCCCTACAGTAGAGTATAAGGGTGGCAACTCGACTATATGCCCTGATCTTTATTATAGAAATTTATGCATAATGTCTTCTTGTTTTACAAATTTAACAGATGTTTCATTAAAACTGCAATAGACAACTAAAACCACAGCATGTACAAAATCACTACAGAAAAACATTTTGTAAACTACGTGACAGCAAATCAACGAGAAAGTGTAGAAACACAAAACAGCTAGTCACCACATTTATACAATCACCGTCCTTGACCTACAGTGTTGGCCTTGACCTCACCTTGAACTTCGTCTGGCCGGTGGAGGCCGTCTTGTCTTGGCAGAGGGAGACGTACATTGGCCGGCCGTCCACTGGCTGGCGGTCCAACCTGAGGGCCGACGGCACAGGCAGCTGTGGTCAGAGAAGTAGTGGTCAGTTCTTAAGATGCAGTGGTCAAGCAATTGGGGGGATCCGTTCCCCCTGATGTATGTGAGATTGTATTAGGAGGAGACGCTGTTGAAACTTGGACAATTCTGTTCCCCGTCATTTATGTGTTTCAGAAGAGACATTTTATTCTGTTTGTGCTGTCTTCCTGGTGTCTATGTCAGGGAAAATAAATAAAAACGAGCCAATTGGCCCTGAAGTCCTTTGGACAAGTTGGTAATTATAAATGAAATGCATTTTTATGAATCATAGCCACTGCCTAGTCTCTTCACCATAATCACCTAATTTACATTTTCTCTCACAAATAGATCCTGTGTGAATGCAGTTACAGGACTAGTTAGTAGTAGTTTTGGCTGAAATGGAATTTAGCTTTCGGCAAGGCCCTGTGGTGCCCTTAGAAACATTCAATCAAATAGAAGTTTCTTGTGTACCACCCGTGTACTCAAAGATATGCCTATGCCAAATTTGAGAAAAAGTGAAATGAGTTTTCGAAAACGTTTTTTTTACCATTTCAGAACGATCCAAACTATACTGTGATTCCATAAGTCCATTGGACCTTCGTCCAAAGGACTAAAAAGATCACACGCAGGGAAATGATGTAAACCTGTCACACTCACTGAGCTGGGCTCTCATTCTCTACACTCCTGTTGCCAAAAGAATCAACAAAATGGCAGTGGGTGTTTTCTAGAAGAACTGCTGTGGCTAATCCTTCAGGACGGCTTAAAGTGCTTTACGCTTTACTCCCTGTTCAATTGAAAATCATCTTGACTTCTCTGGGCAGAATCCAGCCAAACTGTATTTACGGTGTATTTATACATAAATATCCACCACTGTCTACAGCCAGGTACTCATTCATGCCACAAGCAGCATACAGTGTACGAATGAGCCAAGGTTTGACACGGCAGAACACAATTCAGATTTGTATTTTCTTGACTGAGAGTCTAACTTTCCACCCACTGTGCCACGCAAAATGGCTCAATTTGTTTACTTTTCTTTTCTCATCATGGATGCATTTTCTGAAAAAATTAGTCTATCCAATATCTACTATCGGTGACAAGTTGGCTCATTTGTATAAATCTGAACATCAAGAAAGTGACGAGAGTTTCAGCAACTTGCTGGCTTCTGCCCTCATAAATATACATCTGGTTGTACTATATTTACTGCGATGTAGCTCTAAATGCATAACTACGTTACTTATAAATAATGTAGATACCTCGTCTGTGAATTCAACGTAGGCATAACCTTTTGACTTTCCCTTGAAATTCTTCACCAGTCTGATTTCTGCAATATCTCCCAGCTGCAACACATTGATTGATTGATTAACTGATAGATACATTAGTTAACAAATATCTCTTGCATTAATTAGAAACTTTTTACATACTAAAATCCTGTGTAAGAGCCTACGATTACTGCAATAATTAATACATTAACAAATTTGTTGAAACGAATGTGCCAGCTCCTAGGTATTTTAATATTATGTTACAACATACATGTCGAAGGTTTACAGCCTGCCAGTTTGTGTTCAGTTACTTTATTAAAATCAGAACAATGTTCGTAATTTGAAAGATTCCATCCGCACACAACATGCTCAAATGGTAAACAAAATATTCAGTTAAAAAAAAATGTATTTGTAATAATGCTAAGACAGAGTTAACCACAGCATCCTTTGATGTTTAACTTTCCCACGTTCTAGACAGCAGACTTCCTGTTACAAATTACTGCTCAGCCAATTCTGGGCAGAGGAGCTGGCACTATCCCTTTAAATATTCATCATAACTCTCTTTATGTCATTAGAATATTTTGATGCAAAGTGTTATACCTACTTTTAAAAATTTCAAAAATACTTTTTCAAAATAAAATAACACAAACCTTTGAGAAGATTTCTTTCAGCCCTTCCTCGTTGACCTTGAAATCGAGGTTACTCACAAACACCGTACACGCCTGCCTCCTGGAGGTGGTTTTTGGCGTAACTTCACTGGTGTCGTCATCCATGTTGTCTACTGTTGAATTGTGACAAATTTGAAGGATCACTATCCCATACAATCTGACACTGAACGAATATATTTCTAGTTACAAATTATTTTAGACAATTTAAAGTCAGCTCCTCTGACCAGAATTAGTTGAGCAGTAATTTGTAAATGGAAGTTTGCTGTCCAAAACGTCGGAAAGTTAAACATCAAAATGCAGTTAACTCTGCTTGCCTCTCGGCATTATTGCCAATCTTTTTTGTTTTTTGAAATTGGAGGTTTTGTTTATCATTAGAATGTGTTGCATGTGGAATCTTTTAAATTGCGAATATTGCTTCAAAGTTAATAAAGTAAATAAACACAAATTGGTGACATTAAACCTTCAACATGCCTGTTGTAGTCATAAGAATGTAATATTAAAAGAAAAAAGAAAGCCTATGAGCTGGCTCATTTTTTATGTTTTTATTTTACCTCGTGACTTTTTCGCTTGTGGTGCATCTCCGCCGTCACCAGGTGTCTCTGCCTGGTACCCTGGGGGTGGACGAACCGACCCCTGTTTATACCCCGGTGGTGACTTCAACCCCGACTGTGGCTTTGTTGGCAAATCTGGCTTCTTGAAACCCTCCTTGTCTTCAGAAGCTGGGGCCGAGTCCTCTGCCTGTAACACAGTAATAATAATGCTGTTTCCCCCCCAAATAAAATGAAGGGCAGGGGGGCAGGACTGAGTGAACATTGAAGGTGTGATGTGAAACTATGTGGATCCGGGGTATGGCCACATAGAACTATTTTTAAAACTAACTTCAACATGCTGCATTCTGAAGGGTGTTTTAACCTATTCTGTGGGATATAGAAAGGAAACACATGCATAACTACTACAAGTAAACATATTTATAGCAAGAAATAACTGTGAGGTGGCGATTCTGGCTTATTTTGGGCGAGATGACTTAGAAAAACAGTGAGGTGGCCCACCTCACTCATCATATAGCAGGGGAACTACCACATACACATTTACACATACACATACACATACACATACACATTTACACATACACATTTACACATACACATTTACACATACACATACACATACACATACACATACACATACACATACACATACACATACACATACACATACACATACACATACACATACACATACACATACACATTTACACATACACATTTACACATACACATACACATTTACACATACACATTTACACATTTACACAGCAGATGAGCAAAAAATATATTGATGTGTTACAATCACCTTTCGTTTGAACGTGACTTTGGTCGAAGACTGCCACTTCCCAGCCGGCTTCCCCGTGCTGCCATCTGGTGGTGGGTGTCCCTTCTCGCCCTTCTTTCCAAACTTGCCCGGCTTCTTCTGTTTGTTGGGGAACTGAGATTCTTTCTCTGCTGCCTGTCACATGACCACATTGTCTGTCACATGACCACATTGTCTGTCAGATGACCACATTATTTGGCTTTCAGAAAAGTACTAAAAATGCACATTTTCAAAGCATATTACTGCTGACATTTTAAATATTCAATGACATTTTAGAAACTTTGTTTCAAATATTTCATCTTATCTTAGTTTTACACATATGTATTGACATTTATATATGCCATCGTTTACTATGTGTTTTGCATGTAAATAGAGTATTAATTCGTTTTATTTATTTATTGATTCAGTCATTTATTTTACTCATTGTCGTTAATTCTATATAATATTTAATTAACAGTTTTAATATGAATAGAAAGTTAATTTTACAGTTGTATTTATTATTATTAATATTAATATAAGTTTTAACACATAATAAATAGCTTTATATTTTATTGTACAGCACTTTGAGCATATTTGGATATTGCGCTTTATAAATAATAAATATTATTATTATTAAATATTATTGTTTGTCACATGACCATATAGTCTGTCACAACACAGCTAGTCATATTGTCATACTGTGTATACCAGTGCGTGTACATAAAATAATACATGTTGAATAAAACCGTTTGTTTGTTCATTTGTTGAATCATTCATTCATAATTAACAACAAGAGTTGCCACAATCGTGAGTAGTTTCTGTAAGCTTGCTACTAATCTGTATGAACTCAGAACTTTGAAAACGCTAGAGATATTTAAACATGTTCTTCTGCTATCATGTGTTTTCGTTAAGAAAGCTTTTATTGACTGTTATATTGAAACATCAGTAATTTATGGTGTAACCACAACCTATTTTGATTGTTCTACCTATAATATGTAATTTGTATTCACATGACATACGTAGAATTTATATTATTATACTGAACAATAAAAATGTGACACAAACTTTGGCTCTTCTGTCTTCCACCCGCTTCTGTTGCGACTCACACCTCACTACAGCGTCATCATAGTCCTGGAGTGAACCTGGATATAACGAACACCTTGATGAGGAGGATAGATAAATATTAATATTCATTCACAGGTGACTAATGAAAGTATACTCCAGTAATAATTATTCTTGGCAAGTCTTGACAATTCAGGTATTTCTCCAATGATGTATTCAAGTGTAAATATAGTCTAATCAGCCATGTTTCCTGGATAAAATTACAAGAACTGTACAACATTGGAAGTGGTGAAAAGCAGGGGTATTGATGTATATACATTATGAGCTTAGCTTCAGGTGACAATGGCATGCCCCACTAAACTCTGCATGACTCCTGGTACGATTGGGAAAATGCTGAGGAAGGTGAGGTATTCTGGACCACTGAAAGGTCGATCTTAATAGGAAAAAGTCGTTACAGAAATCTGAAGACAAAGAGAACTACTGGAGATCTGTACAACTCATTTATGTCATGTTAAATATTTCCAGAGAACAGTTGGTTTTTGTGATAAACTTACAATTATCACTTGGGAATAGTGTCTACCCTGACATCCATGTCACTATGAATAACTTATTACTATAAATATTCCTATATCGCATAATCACACGGTGACATGATGTAGCTAGATCTGTGGAAGTGTCATGTGACACTCAATGACTGGCTCTAGGGGTCGTCTTTCTAAGATAAAGAGCTTTTCCGGAAAAGTCATAATTGAACAAAATTTGTAGTTAAATTAAAAGAGTCTGATGAAAGTGCAAATGGCCACAGCTGTGTTACTGAGGACACTATTTCCATGACACACCAGTGGCAATATTTTGTTGACATGTCATTTTGTTGACAGTTTTCAGGTAGATCACTGTTAAGGTTAAACATTTATTTTAAAGTGCAATACCGTGTTTAAGAGCAATCTGTATAAAAACATTTTGGTTTTATATTTACAGCAATCAATAAAAAAGTATTGAAAAGTGTCGCATTTTGTAGGGGGAAAATTCAAATTCAAAATAAAACAAATATTTAAAAAAGTTTAAATGTTTTTTTTAATACAGATTGTAGAGCATATCAAGAAGAACACAACAATCAAAACCACATGGTCATGTCTGCTTTACTTCCAAAGTGTTGTTCTTTTCTAGATGTGCTATAAATTCTATCATTTGGCGGCCATTTTCTTTACTGCCATGGAAATGGGGGGGGGGGGCAGAAAAAACCCCCATACATGTTTTACTAAGCAAAAGCTTCCCTACAACCTGGGCAAATAAAATTGTATCAATTATGCATTTCAAAAATTCTCCTATCTAGCTGCCATACCATGCCTTAACAACGTCAGTAAATGGTGCCCTGGTGTCCACAAGTTACCTTCTTCCCTCTCGTAGTTGATGTAGGCCTCAAACAAGCTCTCCGGCCAGTCACTCACAGAGTTGACCGCGTCCTGCAGTATCTTGGTACAGTGTTTGTGATTCCCGTGCGCCCTGGACACAAACATCAGTGAGAACAACTTTTGAAACATGCACCAAGTCACTGAAAACAGATTTGCCCTCCAGTAGTGCTTAAAAAATAAAAGGTAAAGAAAGTACATTGTATATAAAACAAACTGATTTATATGTAATAAGTGAGAGTTGCATCAGTGTTAATACTGTAGTATAACAATAATAACTTCACAGGAAAACACAGATTACCTAAAAATAAAAAATAGACACGTAATTGTAAAATACATAGATCAGTAAAAACATTTTAATATAAATAAATAATATTAGTCTTAATAATACTAAAATACTAATACTGATAGATAATAGTTAATTATATTACAATTTAAAAATAAATAAATAAAATAGTTGATAAATAGCAAATACTAAAAATGTTCGGATATTATAAAAAATTCTTTTAAAGTGAAAAAGCTCCTTTAAACAGAAATGTCTTCAGTTGCTTCTTGAACAAACTGAGGCAGTCTGCTAAAGTGAAATTGTTGTCGTATGTTTTACTTTACAACTCCACACTGCTCTGTTAGACTTTAGAATCTGAAGTGGTATGGCCACGCAGTGGGACAAGGGAGACAGTGGTAGGAAGGAGAAGGGGAAGGAAGACATCAAAGGGTACACCGGGCTGGAGTTCTCCGACTCCCAGATGGTTGTGGAGGACAGATAAGTTGGAATGATGACCCAACAATCCTAATGGATTATGGGACACGTTGAAGGTTATCGTCATTACACACACCTTTCATCAAAACAGTCTACAGCAAAACATAGCCGACTTTACACCTACAGAAGTTGTTTAAAGACACAGTTGGTGTGATAATAAAACTACTCACATCCCCGAGAATAATTTCTTACCTCTCCAGACTGAAGAACTCCAGCCACATATGCGCCTCGCTGCCATGACCTCGTTGTAGGACATGCTTCCACAGTTCCCGTGACTTTGGCATATTTGCACAAAACTTCGCCTGTGACATATAGTATACTGTAATGTTGGTATTGGTCATCCATTTTCATGTGACAATTATAGTGTCATTAAAAAATATATTTGTGAAGTTCAGTAACTCAAGATGTGTAACACATGTAAAAGAACACAGCAAATGTGTACAGCAAGTGTGTAATCAATCACATTAAGATATGATCAGTCAAAACAAGTATGTAATAATTATATTATTATTTATAAGTGCGTAATCAATCACAAGTGTGTAACCACAAGTGTGTAATTACTCTCAGAAACTGCGTAATCAGCTACCGCAAGTGTGTTGCTCTTTTCACATTAACTACGACGTGTAGGAAATGTGAAATCCACAAGCAAGTACGACATGTCACTGTCACACAAAATGTGTCACTGTCCCACATCAGCTTATATTGAGAATAATTGCCCATTAATTTTGGTTTTGTTACACCATTGCCCTTTAGATGCCAAAGAGACTTATTTTATGTCAGTGTCACAAACTGTGTGCCATGTAATAGTGTGTTGATGTCCTACCTCGATCCTGGCCCAGTATCTCAGTATCATACACTGTGGGTCGGCTGATGGCTGAACAGCTGCAAACACAAGCACTGTTATGTGACAGGCTGAAACTCAGAACTTGTGGATGATGGACTCAGACCACATTTGCATTTTCCATAGGCGACCATGATAATGTTTCCTTAATTTCCTACTAATCTTGATCAATTCTGTTATTGACAATTTCACAGCATATTTACCCTCCATAGACAGAGGTTCAGTGAAAAATTCGTGGACTTTTAATACCTCAGGCTCCCACAAACTTCTTTCAAACCTTACACCCCTCCATTTCTGCTTGAACCACCCACGGATTGCCCCCGATTACATCACCAAGCAAAATGACAAAGTTCTGTATTAATACGCAGAAATGCACCGACTGACAGCTGTCATAATTTGACAGCTCTGATGCCACGCTGCACAAAAACATCATTTCTACTCACTCCACACTACATATGTGTCCACAGCTGCTTTTATAGAGTACTCTTTGGTCGGGGAATGGCGGACGTGCACGTTTTAGTGGTCTTACACCTGATGGCTGGACTGCTGCAAATACTGCCACCATTCTAAGACATGTTCAAATGAGCCCCCCACCATAACAGGCACACATGGGTCAAAATGCATTTAACTATGATCACATCAGATTAGTATAGTGTGTTTGCTTGTTTATGTGTGTGTGTGTGTGTGTGTGTGTGTGTGTGTGTGTGTGTGTGTGTGTGTGTGTGTGTGTGTGTTGGGCATTAGTGTAGCTGTGTCTGTGTGTGTATGTTTGTTTGTGTTGTGTGTGTTTGTGTGTATGTAAAGTAAAAAAAGGTAAGTTTTTATACAGCGCAGTATCCAGTCCATAGGACTGCTCAAAGCGCTTTTACACATTACTTCCCCGGCAGACCTGTTCAATCAAATACCATCCCAACTTCTCTGGGAAGCATCCAGCCACATGCTACAATTAATGTGCGAAAGGCTGTGCATACACATATCCACCACTGTCTATTGACAGGTACTCATTTATACAGCTAACTGAACTGGAGCAATGTAGAGTGAAACAACTTGCCCAAGGATTTAACACCGCAGCACAGGATTCGAACCCGGCTTCTCTTAGTCGAGAGTCCGTAGCTCTACCCCTGAGCCATTGCACTCTGTGTGTGTGTGTGTGTGTGTGTGTGTGTGTGTGTGTGTGTGTGTGAGCGTGCAAGCATACATATGACATGCTAGTATATACAATTGTGTCTGATGATAATCAATAACAATTATGGGTACAACTTTATTTCTACACCCATACCCTGAGTACACCTTCACTCACATGTTTATACAATGAATGTTCATACTCATTAACCATATATAAAAAGGCTAAAATGTACACATGCAGTGCTTTATCAAGTTAGATCAAAATCATCCCGTGTCTTAGAGACCCTCTGGTTCTACTTTACCTTCAAGCTGACTGGTGGCTCTATCAAATGCTGTCCTCAGTTCCTCCAGCTCTGTGGTATGTTCTGAAATAAACCCACATAAATTAATAGTCAAAAATTTAACCTAAATATGGTTAAAGTTTATATATTATTATTTAAAGAAAATAACTGATCATTCTACAGATTCTACATAATAATAAAAAATTATATACTACCAGTAAAAAAAGAAAGTTGAGTTGAGTTGAGCTCACCATTTTGCCAGTTGATTCTGCGTCGCAGGTAGTCACAGTAGATGAGCCACAGCTGGAGGGTGTCTTCTGGCTGCTCAAAACCAACACCAAGAGCTCGCTCAAATGTCTCTGGAACACAGAATACCACCACAATTGATGGATGACGACATCTGGAATAATGTGCTTGCTGAGTACATCATTCAGTAGAACATTGCCCAAATTTAACAACATGCAGAAAGAGGCAATATTTTTAAATTTTGCTTTACTGGAAGACCCGTCTACATATTTGTTGTGTACAATGAAAATACTCTAAGGTACGTATATGTAAAATGAGAGAAAAGCAACAGAACAGTTTTAGAAAAAAATAGGAAAACTGAAAATGAACCTGTTTCTAAGGCTCCTAGGAAGTTCTAAAATGAGTCGGTCAAATTTAAATTCCTTACGTATACTGAAAGTACCCCAAGACATTTAAAAAAAAAAAGATCTTCAATGGTTTCCGAGATATGAGACCTAATGACAGAGTGCTGATGCAGTGTGATGCCAAAAATCCATTGGATTTTTGGCCCAAAGGACTAAAAATGATTATCATAATGTATATGAAACAACAAATTTAAAATCAGCCAGAATTGAAACCGATTAAAACATATCAATTAGTTAAAACACGTTACATACAGACGCAGACAAACACACACTAGATCAAAGTACAAAAGAAACTTCAATCAGCACATTGCATTGAACATCTGCAATGAGATGTGAAGTCAACTATTACTCTTGGCTTGCAACAATAACGTAAGATAATGATCTTTACCGAAATAACAAAAAAGACATTTACACTCAAACAAATAATGAAATAAAAACCCAAATTTATTAGCAAATTTCACTTGTAAGTTTTAATAATATGGTATAGAATATATAACTGAAGTGTCAAGGTCACCTTTGATGACATCATGTGACTGGGAATGTCGCTCAAGTGCCAGGATGTACCCCAGCCACAGCTGACACGCCCAGGGGCAGTTGCGAACCGCCCTTTCGTGTACCCCGAGACACAAGGTCTGTATCCGCAGTGTGCGGTCCTGAAACAGTGAATAACATCACCCGGTACATTTGGTGTTAAAACCTGGCTCTCAACATTGGGGACATCGTGCAACAGAGAACTATGTTAATGTCAATCCCGTGTCAATTTGGGACGTAAAAGAGGACAACAAGGACCCTGACAGTGACCACAATCAGGGCTACGATAGAAAGGTCAGCTTGGTGTAAACGTTCTGAAAGAGACTGACTAGTTCTACAAGACTTCATAAGATCATAATGTTGAATCAGAATTATACACAGACTAGTCAGTTAATATTATCACTGATCACAAAACTTACATAAAACAGAAATTATTTTAAGATGTTTTATGATTGCTTCTGTTCATACCTTAGTTTTTTTATGTTGCCTTGTAATTTGTTATATATTATTAAAAAAATTATTATTACAAATTAATTTAATGCTACCAGAACAAACTATGTTATGTTCGGTCATATGTCCATCAATTAACCACAATTTGGTTAATCAAGTTCTTCTTCCAGATACAGCCTAGCCTCAACATGCTGAGGATACAGGCGGGCGAACAGGATCAATCAGAATATTTTTTTCTTTTAGGGTGCAATATGTCACAACAGTAACTAGTGCATGTAAATAGTAATGCGCGCAAAAGAACTAGTTATGCTTAAAAAGTCGAATAATGCAAAGTCTGGATATTGTTCAAGGCTGTTTTAATTTACAACATGTTGAGGGAGGAAGATCCAAAATCGAATTGTACTTTGGAAAAAAGAATACTAGTGGTAATATAGCTTTATACAGAGACCCACCCAAATGTCATTTGGACGGGTAAAAACCGTTGTGGACGGGTAGAAATATGGGTGGACAGATAAAAAATAAACGAGTAAAAAAAGCTTTCATAGATATTGTCAATTATGCCTCAAAAGTGAGTGTAAATGGTGTCACATGTGTGCTTGTAGTCCATTTTAGGTCATCAGCGACAGTAATCTCACCAGATATTTGGCATACTGGAGCCACAAGTCAGCAATGAGACAATTCTCTTGAAGTGCCCTCTCATATATACACTGTACTCTGGCGGGCTGAGCTTGCTTCAACTCGTAGTCTATGTATGCCTGGTACTCAGTCAACCGTGGCGGGTCAGCTGACTCCTGTCAACCAATCAAAATCAGCTGTAACCATACATGGTAAAATAAGATATTATGGTACATTTCTAAACATTCCTACAAATTGGCTATCGATCTATTTAAATAACAAATTCAATATGCCAGTGATAAAATTGACAACTAATTCACTGTGCACTCAATTGAAGGACCTAACCAACTTTAAACATGCCCAAATGGTTTTTACCGGGATTGCTTGAATAGTATGTTTATTGCAAACAAATAAGGAACATGTGGCTTGAAACATGATTTGTTTAGTATAAAGTATAACATATGTACACAATATCACAGAACCTAAATAATAAGAACTATGACTAAATTTGTTTTATATTAACATGTATTTTGCATAATTAATTGCTTCCTTTTGGCTCAGGGGTAGAGCTTCGGACCCTCGACAAAGAGAAACCAGGTTGAATCATGTGCTGCGATGTTAAAACCTTGAGCAAGGTTTTTCACTCTACATTGCTCCAGTTCACTCAGATGTATGAGTACCTAGCTATAAACAGTAGTGGATTTGTGTATGAACAGCCTCCATGCATTAAGTTTCGCATATGACTGGATGCTTCCCAGAGAAGTTGATTGAACAGGTCTGTCAGGGAAGTTAAGTGTAAAAGCGCTTTGAGAAGTCCTGAGGACCAGATACTGCGCTATATAAGAACTTACCTTCACTTTTAAATTATACATAATATATATATATATATATATATATATATATATACAGACACTCCTTATGCAGACCAAATAGACACACAGCACCACTTTAGGCAGTCCAAGGCTGGTGCGCATAAAACGTCTGACCTCTGCTTGCGTGAATACATTTTATTGTTACTTTTATAATAATAATAATGACTTCTTTTGTGCCAATATCCTCGAAGATCAAGCTCAATTTAACTCTTAGTCTTTGTAGTATAACCATGACAATAACGATATCAATAATGATTTGTACCAAAATAAAAAATAAATGTGATTTTTAGGGCATTGTTTTGGAAATCGCATAACCTACTTCTCATTATACAATAGACTGCATCAGCTGCATTTAGGTTATATATATATATATATATATATATATATATATATATTCAGTTCAGCTGCCCAAGAAAGTGGAGGGGAAAAGGGAGGCGAGGAAGACCGAGAATGTAACGGGAGGACTGTGCTAAGAGAGATCTGGAAAGAGAATGGAGAACATGAACAAAAGATAGGAGACTGATAGATAGATTTTATTTTTCTCTGTTGATACTGAACATAGTGAGAGAAAAGTGAGGAAACAAAAGTTGAGGAAAAAGACGATGGTAACCATGGCGTACCTCACCCCTGACGACTCTGTTGCCAGGAGGAGAACAAGGTATGAATTTCATCCATATATAATATAAACTTGTAGTTACCAGTGCAGTCTCGTAAGGCTTCAGTTGCTGCAGTCTCCTCAGTGCCTTCTCAAACGCCTCCTTCACATGGGGCTCTATCGGCGTCCAGTCCTCGTACTCGGTCCGTGTCTGCTTCATGTCTGGCACAAACAAACTCTTTGGTTGGGTACTGGTGGACAAGTCAACACTGCTCATAGAAATCAAAATTAAATAAGGAAACTTCGTGTTTAGTGCATTACCCAGTCCGTGTGACCCTTCAAAGACTTCTCTCCTTACTCCCTGGCAGACTATTCAATCATATACAATTCTGACGTCTCTGGGAAAAATTTAGCTGTGTTGCTATTAATGCACAAAAACGTGCTCCATTAAATAATCTAACAACAATCAAGCAAGTGTGTGCATGTATGTGGTGCATGTGTGTGTGTGTGTATGTGGTGCATGCGTGTGAACACATGTGTGTGCACCTCAGCACCAAAACCTTCAGTGTCTGATCTGCTGATCTTCAAAAGATAAATACTTTTATTCATCAAAATTCTGCATCAGTCAAAGAATGTTTACTTGTGTTAGGACATTAGATAGACGTAAATCTCCTGCCAATATTACATTTATTTTGATTATTCAGAGGTTTGTCGATTAGTTGCAGACATTGTACTTAATCTCGAAAAAAATCTCATTTTTGCTGTAACAAAAACTATTTTTAAGAACTTTGGGAATCTTAAGAACATTGGTAAAAAAAACCTAAAATGAACACACAATCCAGCAGAATCAAAGATAGCTGTCCCCTGTTACAGTTTTAAAATGCGGCTAAAATGTCTATGTGTATGAAAGTTTATTCAGAACACTGTATTCAGGACATTGTTAACAACAATAAAAAACAATACAAACAGGCAAATTTAACTATAAAGTAGGATTTAAAATTGTTTTTATTACAACCACCCTAACCAGAAATAAACATGTACCCAACAGAGAAACTCAAGAACTCCATATATATCATGATTAAAAAACAAGCTGCAATGTTTAATTTTTTTTTAATATTGCCACAACCTGCACAAAGACCCCCCAAATGTTGAGCCAAGCCAAGCGTCACAAAAGTTAATCAGTGCTTGTCAAATCATGACAGACAGAAACTAAGAACACTGGGAAGAGTAACAAGAATAAGAATAGTAAGAATACTTTATTAATCCCTGCAGGGTAATACAGTTCTGCTTGTGTGATCCGCATACAAATATAAACACAAAAAGGTAAATACTACACTAAAGATAAAACAAAACTAAAATTATAAAACAAAAATAAAAGTAGTGCCTTGAAGACTAGGAGACAACCAATGAAGGATGATATTCTGACTCACCCATCAGTGGAATGGACAGCTGCCTCCGCAGCAGTTTCACAATCCTCTCAGTCTGTGCGTCCTGCTGGTGCTGTCGGTCCTGTGTTGTCACTGCCCCCGGCGCTGGCTGAACATTTCAACAACAATGGCAACAACAATAGCAACAACAATTACAACACAAGATTTGCCAAACATACAACTGTCAGTCTTCAGAATCCTCGCTAATTTTTGAGTGTTTTAAAAGCAGTATTTTTTACATGTCTCTGTAAAGCGCTATGCACTATAAGGCATTGGCTGAACATTTCAACAACAATAGCAACAACAATTACAACACAAAATTGGTCAAACATATATAATGCAGTATCCAATCCTCAGGTTTGCTCAAAATGCTTTACACTTTATTTCGTTGGCAGACCCTTTCAATCAGACACCATTTCAACTTCTCTGTAGTTAATGCGAGCACTGCAGTTAATGCGAGAAGGCTGTTCATACAAATATCCACCACTGTCTACAGCCAGGTACTCATTTATTCAGTTGAGTGAACTGGAGCAATGTAGAGGGAAAAAAACGTGTCCATGGTTTCACACAGGATTCAAACCCATCTCCTCTTAGTCGAAAATTGCTGCGAACTATGCCGTGGCAATATCTGAAATAAATATTGTAATACTGCTATAGCATGCTTTAAACACCTTTATTTTTCTCCAATGTAATTGAGATGTTTTCATGCGTCTGCAGGGGAGTAAAGGGTAAAGCACTTTGAGCAGTCTCGAGACCAGAAACAGCGCTATATAAGAACTTACCTTTACTGTACCTTTACACCCACCTGTAGGCCAGCAAGAACAGCGGTTTCAAACTCATGGTACGCCTCCCAGATCTGTGCACCCTTGCTCGGGTGAAGTCCCACGGCTGTGATGGCTCGCTCAAACACAGCGCGGATGTTCTGGATGCCGTCTGTCTCAGCCATGCCCCCGATGGAATACTGCACATACTCCAGCCATATCCCAACAGCTGCAATCACCACCACGTGTTGACTAGCACTGCTGATCACATTAGTTTGCTTCATAAGAGAAATGGCTTCAAATCAAATACCGCTATTTATCCCTCAAGGGAAAATTTATTCAGCTTGTTATTTGGTTAAATTAAATCTGATATATTTGCAGAGCTGCCAAGATTATACTGTGCTCACAGATATCAATGTTATTAGTTCTTCGTCCTTGAAGTTGTTTTATATGAAAAGCTCAAAAATATTTCTACAATTTTGCAAAAGTAATCCGTACTAAGAAAACTACTAACATTTTCTGTAAATGACCGACTTGTAATTAGTAAACTTCTCACATTAGATACACATAAAAAGATTGATAAAAATAGCAGGTGCATTTTCCTCTTGTTCAACATCAACAATATAATTTGCATTTAAATGCTTACTATGTTTCAACAGGTCATTTGTTAACTTATTATATTATATGATGCTGTTTTTAGTAACTGTCAGATTCACTGATGTCACTTACAGAAGTAGTCTTTGACGGCCCGGTCAAACAGCTTGTAGACTGACTGTCGTGCCTGGCTGTCTGACCCTGCCAACTTCTCCTCGTCCTCCAACCAGGCCAACCACAGCTCTGTCACATGACATGTCACATGACTTGCCAGCAAAATGGCCACACATACAGACTACCTAGAAGACATCATTGTGCTAAACAGAGATAGAAACTAACAACTAAATGTGCATTCACAAGATTTCTAACATAGCTGTTATGTTATGCTTAATTCCCCTAATGGTTGAGTTTAAATAAACAATATGGAGGTAAACAATGAATGGTTACATTAATCGGAGAAATTGTTGTAAACTGTAAGTTTGTTAATAACTGGTTGAGGCTCATTATAAACATCTTCTAAATCATAAGTTGGTGAGGCATACATCAGTAAAAGGTGAATTGTTTTGTTAATCTTAGACAGGAAGACATGTCTTCACCAGAATGTTATGACAATTCTACATTGAGATTGTACCAACTAACAAACTAATATCAACGTGCAGTTTATGTTGCATTATAATTTTATTATTACCCGAAGTATCTTTGCCAAGTAGTTGTCAATAATATAACATGAACATTTATATAGTGCCTTTTTCAGCCTGAACTGCTCAAAGGCGCTTTATCTGTTTGATCATACTAATCATGGTAGTATAAAATATTTAATTATTATGAAATTGTAATATTGAAAATATTATATTAATAATATGTAAATAACCTACACATACTACCATTACACGCAGATAATAATGTTTAAAATGGTACCCAACATATTAAATCACAATCAATGTAGATAATACACAACGAACCCCAAAATAATTTCTCACATGTCATTCTTTGCTTGTCTTTTTGGTTTAGTTTTATATATTTCTGTCAAATCACAACCACAGAGAAATCTCACTTGTAACGTTAACAAAAAATACACAAAAAATATACTGTCTAATAAATGAGTTGCTACGAACCTTCTGTGAGTGGGAAGACTTCAGCCATCTTCTCTCTGGCTACTCTTAGTCTGTCCAATTCTCCCTCCTGCCTCAAGAGTCCAATCAGCTGCACGTGTGTGTCGTACAGGAAGGGATTACTCTCCAGCTGCAGCAATATAATCACAACTATAAAGAGAGAGAAGGGGTGGCTTTTGGGGATAGTTTAACTTGGGCCTCTATGCAGGTTAACATTTTGACCTGTCCAACAATTTCATAGAACATAGAAGACAGGCCAGTAAGTAATTTTTATATTTTTAGCAACCATTACCCGACAGTTTTTTTATTTTTACCAACCATTACCCGACAGTTTGGCACTGCACATCGTCCACTGTCGTTTTTGCATGTCCAAAACAAACATTACTCATATAAGTGATGGGTGGACGAGTTTCTAGATAAACCATCTCGCACGTGTATTTTTTATGTACAGTTGAATTTGAAAACACTCGTAAATGTTATGAGGTAAACACATTAAATTATTATACTACGGCATAATTACGCCCGTGGTCTATAATATAGACTGCTGCCAGCATTGCAGAAATGACATCAGTCATCACTGACATTCAAACCTGGCTTATTAACTGCCGGTTATCGAAGTATATGTGTTAAAATTACGGTTGCGAAACTTCTGCGAAACACTAATATGTGTCTTTATCTAAAAATAACCTGCGTCTGCATTGCAGGTGGCCCCTAGAATTATGAGCGATAATGCAGTCTGACGTTGCACATTTATGACTTTTCTGCATTTATTACAAAATAACTACCGTATGTTGCAATTCCTTTATACGACTCTCATTTTGTTCTTCGCTTTCTGACTGGTCATCTTCCGAAGAGTCGTTGCTTTCTTCATTGACATCCACTGCGTCGTCTTTTTCGCCTTCGTCCATCTCGTCAGTTTTACGTTCTTCCGCCATATTGCTTATGAAGTTAGTTCATTGCCTATCCGCCAGATAGCGCTACTATCACTGAGGGAGCCTCCTCTCGGGTTTTTCTACTTCTCAGGGTCCATTCTAAGTCATTTACAGCCAATGTGAGTTTGGATAATGCGTTTTCAAAAGCATTAAAATATCTCTTTTATTTCCCTTATAAATGGATGGAACTAATGGCCTTACATTGTGTCTTTTCCGAAAGTACCAACATACCCCACCACCCCAGCCCCCTCCACATCCCATATCCCTGCCACACCCACACCATCCCCCATCATTGAATTGTATTTTCCCCCACCCACCCCATCCAAATTCCACATTCCCAAGCACAAATACTCTTATTCCACGTCCAGATAACATGTAGCCAGCCATCCTGAAACCAACCGCCCTCACTAGCGCGTGATGCCCCAGTACTTTAGGGGTTTTGCACTAAACAATTCATTTGCACTAAACAATATATAATTCAGGTTCAGGTTCAGGTTCAGGTTCAGGTTCAGGTTCAGGTTCAGGTTCAGGTTCAGGTTCAGGTTCAGGTTCAGGTTCAGGTTCAGGTTCAGGTTCAGGTTCAGGTTCAGGTTCAGGTTCAGGTTCAGGTTCAGGTTCAGGTTCAGGTTCAGGTTCAGGTTCAGGTTCAGGTTCAGGTTCAGGTTCAGGTTCAGGTTCAGGTTCAGGTTCAGGTTCAGGTTCAGGTTCAGGTTCAGGTTCAGGTTCAGGTTCAGGTTCAGGTTCAGGTTCAGGTTCAGGTTCAGGTTCAGGTTCAGGTTCAGGTTCAGGTTCAGGTTCAGGTTCAGGTTCAGGTTCAGGTTCAGGTTCAGGTTCAGGTTCAGGTTCAGGTTCAGGTTCAGGTTCAGGTTCAGGTTCAGGTTCAGGTTCAGGTTCAGGTTCAGGTTCAGGTTCAGGTTCAGGTTCAGGTTCAGGTTCAGGTTCAGGTTCAGGTTCAGGTTCAGGTTCAGGTTCAGGTTCAGGTTCAGGTTCAGGTTCAGGTTCAGGTTCAGGTTCAGGTTCAGGTTCAGGTTCAGGTTCAGGTTCAGGTTCAGGTTCAGGTTCAGGTTCAGGTTCAGGTTCAGGTTCAGGTTCAGGTTCAGGTTCAGGTTCAGGTTCAGGTTCAGGTTCAGGTTCAGGTTCAGGTTCAGGTTCAGGTTCAGGTTCAGGTTCAGGTTCAGGTTCAGGTTCAGGTTCAGGTTCAGGTTCAGGTTCAGGTTCAGGTTCAGGTTCAGGTTCAGGTTCAGGTTCAGGTTCAGGTTCAGGTTCAGGTTCAGGTTCAGGTTCAGGTTCAGGTTCAGGTTCAGGTTCAGGTTCAGGTTCAGGTTCAGGTTCAGGTTCAGGTTCAGGTTCAGGTTCAGGTTCAGGTTCAGGTTCAGGTTCAGGTTCAGGTTCAGGTTCAGGTTCAGGTTCAGGTTCAGGTTCAGGTTCAGGTTCAGGTTCAGGTTCAGGTTCAGGTTCAGGTTCAGATTCAGATTCAGATTCAGATTCAGATTCAGATTCAGATTCAGATTCAGATTCAGATTCAGATTCAGATTCAGATTCAGATTCAGATTCAGATTCAGATTCAGATTCAGATTCAGATTCAGATTCAGATTCAGATTCAGATTCAGATTCAGATTCAGATTCAGATTCAGATTCAGATTCAGATTCAGATTCAGATTCAGATTCAGATTCAGATTCAGATTCAGATTCAGATTCAGATTCAGATTCAGATTCAGATTCAGATTCAGATTCAGATTCAGATTCAGATTCAGATTCAGATTCAGATTCAGATTCAGATTCAGATTCAGATTCAGATTCAGATTCAGATTCAGATTCAGATTCAGATTCAGATTCAGATTCAGATTCAGATTCAGATTCAGATTCAGATTCAGATTCAGATTCAGATTCAGATTCAGATTCAGATTCAGATTCAGATTCAGATTCAGATTCAGATTCAGATTCAGATTCAGATTCAGATTCAGATTCAGATTCAGATTCAGATTCAGATTCAGATTCAGATTCAGATTCAGATTCAGATTCAGATTCAGATTCAGATTCAGATTCAGATTCAGATTCAGATTCAGATTCAGATTCAGATTCAGATTCAGATTCAGATTCAGATTCAGATTCAGATTCAGATTCAGATTCAGATTCAGATTCAGATTCAGATTCAGATTCAGATTCAGATTCAGATTCAGATTCAGATTCAGATTCAGAT
Organism: Oasisia sp. SBJ-2009; assembly: GCA_964017155.1. Taxonomy (NCBI): domain Eukaryota; kingdom Metazoa; phylum Annelida; class Polychaeta; order Sabellida; family Siboglinidae; genus Oasisia; species Oasisia sp. SBJ-2009. The sequence goes on from OZ024865.1 coordinate 13,759,456, forward strand.
TCAGATTCAGATTCAGATTCAGATTCAGATTCAGATTCAGATTCAGATTCAGATTCAGATTCAGATTCAGATTCAGATTCAGATTCAGATTCAGATTCAGATTCAGATTCAGATTCAGATCGACAGTCACAGGCAGAGTATAGAATGTTCAGTTTTATGGTTTTGCTGATCAAAACTCTTCGAAGAACAGTAATCCTCTAGCTACCAATGACGAATTTTTGTGTGTGATTTATTAGCAAACAGTCATCAAGTATTGATGAAATATTAACTTATATATTAGGGCCTATGCTCATAATTAAACATAGCAGTCTAGTTAGGGCCTAATTGCCCAGCAAACAAGTACCCGGCCGTTATTTCACATGTTCTGTAAGTTAATTTACGAGTTCAAATGGCTCAATTCATATGAATTCACCGGATTTTGTGAACACATTTGGTGTGTCGATACATGTTTACCGTGAAATCACGAGTTTTTCACGTGATGACACGTACCAGTGAAACCGTACGTACCAGTTCTGACCCAGTAAGACTCGTGTCAAACTCGTTCAAAACTCGTGAAAACAGGCAGACCACGTGCATGTATTCACATGAAAACACGTAGGGGAAGTAGAGGCATATGTCCGCACACTTAAGGTGAAACACGCTATAGGTAATGCACTGTGTATGCTAAGAGGGTGATATTTAGCATTTAGTTAGTTAAGAAATCGCATATCCCATCAGATTTTTAAATACTTGGTCAAATATAGAGGCATACGTTTGTGCGGACATGCCTCAAGATACGGGGTATAGCCGCACACTGTGTGCCGTTATCCCCCAGGAATGGCAAAGCAACAGCTGGTCTCACAGAGCTGACGATTAACTGCAATAATAATATGTACTGGTATGCGTACACTACTGAAACGATAAAAAACACCAGAGAACATAAATCAACGGTTTCAAGTTTTCATATATACGTAAAGTTTAGAAAATACAGTGGCCTTAAATCGTAGTCCACGTTTATTCCTTCTTGAGAGTCAAAGCAAACAACAGCATGATTTTGTAACGGGGAAAGTCAAAGTTTGCAACCCATCTTGTCTGAAGCCTTCTAGCTCAAACAGCATAGTCTCGTAAAGCGCAAAGTCAAACAAAAAGCTAAGTTTGTCGGCTGTGCGAGCATAGCTTTGTATGGACTAACGTATACGGGCAAAGTTCTATATTATAGATTATACATCATTTGTCATCTTGGTTGTTTTAGTCTATGAGCAATTATCAATTAAGTTTTATTTCTTTAACGGACCTAATGATACACAACATGGAAGATGTGACGTCAGCACGATATAGCCTATTACACATTGACGAAGCGATGAATGATATAAAAAGTTTGATAATATTAAATAATTATATAATAATCATCATATATACTATCTCACATCAAAGTTTCCTATAATATTTGTGGTATGCAGCTGAAGTATCTAAATATGTATCTATGTAGACTACATAACATTATAGGCTTAGACTGGCAATAGTCAGGGCGAATATTATAAGCACCGATGCACGAAATACGTCTGCACAGCGAGTGGGGCATGACCGCACAGGCCTGTGCGAACATGCCCCAAGCATCCAACACGTGAATAATTCTGAATTGCGCGAAAATGCTACTTATGAAAGTATCCTTTATTTCAGACATCATAAAACTTTAAAATGCAATTTGGAATTATGAAAGAAAATATATATGCACGTCTTACAGTTAAAGTAATACACATAACAGCATATGAGTAAAATTACATAAGTGTTTACGAAAATAACATTTTATGTCATAACCTTTTAATTATTCACTTCTATCAAAAAGTATATGCAAGTGGTTGATTTGGGGATTAGACGATGCCGCTTAGCATGATTCCACTAACCAGATGTTACGCGATGCGCAAATAATACGGTGTGCGGACATGCCTCAGTATGCGGATATGCCCCTACTTCCCCTAAGTGTGTAATTGTTTCTCTCAACTTTTCCGTTAGAATATACAGGTGCGATGAGGTAAATTCACGTCAAATGCATTAGAAATAGTTTTAAATATATAAAATAAAACTGTGGATATATTCGGCACATGATAGGCATCGTTTATTCATTGTACTGTATTTATTTACCACGTCAACCTTATTGTAACCCTTTATCATAGTTGTTATCACATTACTACTTTGCCGGCATCACACAGTAAATCCCAGTGCGGGATGATTTGGGGGTTATACGATGCCGCTTAGCATGATTCCACTAACCAGATGTTTGGCGATGTGCAAATAATAGGGTGTGCGGACATGCCTCAGTATGCAGATATGCCCCTACTTCCCCTACTGGTAGAGCGGTACCGATTATGAACCAGTATGACACCTGTCAACTGGTTCAGAAATGGTTAAGTGTTTCTTAGTTCTTAGGTGGTTTTCTCCAAACAGCCCAACAAACAGGTTAACGCAGGAGTTCTCTAGAAATAGTGAGTCCACTACAGGTTACACATTTACCCCCTGTGTGGGATCTTTTACTTCCCTGGCATAGACACCAGATAGAAGGGACCACCGGCTTTTTAGTGTCTCTTCCGAAAGACACAGGCAAATGTGGGGTAAACGAAAGTTTCGAAATGGCGGTAGGTAGGATTGAACCACCGTCCCCTTGGTTGACAGTCGGGCACTCTACAGTGCGACCACCGCTTGTATGTGCGTGCATGCATGCGTACCTACGTACGTATGTAAAACCTATGTATGTATGTATGTATGTATGTATGTATGTATGTATGTATGTATGTATGTATGTATGTATGTATGCATGCATGCATGTATGTACGTACGTATACGTACGTACGTACGAACGAACGTACGTACGTATTACGTACGTTTGTATGTGTATGTATGTATGTGTATGTATGGATACATATATGTATGCATGCATACACATGCATATTACATGCATGTATGTCTATCTGTATATGTGTAGCTCAGAACGACCCGCCCACCAGTCCCTTATTGACACATGCAACAGAAAGAGCCCCGCTGACGCAAGGCCACAGTAGCTGCACTACAGAAAGCAAGTTATTAGACCTAGTCTTCATAACAAACTCTACATATAATATGTTCCAGGGATATCCGACTACGATACCGTTGTCATTGATTGTAATGTATGAACTGAACACCAAAACAAACAACACAAGCAAGTCTGCCAGTTTGCTCGCGCTGATAGGAAAAGCCTCAATGCTGACTACAGAACTTTGTCAAACAAAATTAAGACCCAACACACCACGTACAGGCGCACGCACCACATCGCTGTAGTCAACCTTCAAGAAATTCAAAATAAAATACAATGTTGCCAACCCTCCCGGAATTCCCGGGAGTCTCACAGATTTTACAGCTTATGTTTCTTGAACTCCCGACTCCCGGTACGTTCCCAGAACCTCACGGAATTTCATAAAATATGAATAAAAGTATTATTTCCGTTGATTTCTATTCATATTACTTGGCAGTCTTTTCCGTGAAGTGATTGCAGCGGTTTAGATGAAAGTGTGCAGAGACTTAATTAAGAGTGCCAAAGCAGCAACCATGAAGGCCCTTGAAGAGTACCAAAAAAGGCAGAGGCAACTGCATGAACTGAGACTGACAATGAAACATGTAATGGCAGTTGGTAATGATGTCATATTGTGTCCTATAGATTTATTCAGTGAGGCTACTGGCAAATCATGTTGTTATCAGTCTCTTGATATGATCTTGTAAATAAAGAAAGTGCAGTGTATTTAAATTGTATTTGATTTGTTTGGGTATGAAAAATGTCATAATACCACGGGCTATTTATTTAATGTTTTGTTTCATTAGTCGAAATGTTCTGTGGTCTCTTGCATTGGCTCCTTAGAACATTTGTGGCATTTCCATTAGGCAAATTAGTTCTGACAAGATGATGTAGATTTGGATGTCTAAATTTGTTGTAAATACATTTTTACCTGCAAAAAACAGTAGAAAATATTCACAATTTTAAGTTTCAAGTGCCCCCAAAAGCCACCATTTAATGTCCTATTTTTCAAAAGTTTCTTGCTCAGGGAGGGGCCCGTCCCCTTCCCTGAACCCGCCCCTGCCCCCTCCATGAACCCTTCCCCGGCTCGGTCGCTACGCCACCTCGGGGTACCTCCTAGCCTCGGTTACCCAGACTCCGTGAGGTGGCAACACTTTTAAGCCCCCTCAACTCCGCCTGGGACAGTATATGGGCTTAAGTTTCTACATCCGGGCAGCCTTACCCCAGATTAGGGTAGAGACGCTGATTGGCTCTCAGGCCAACTAGGAAATAAAAAATTAAATAACGATATAGTTTTACAAGATAATAATATCATATGAAAAGTATTCACCATTGAACTTATATTAACACAAAAGTAAGTAAAAATTCAAATTTACCGTTGTTTATAAAATAAGAATTACGGCAGGATTAACCACTATCCGTGAGGTGGCAGCATTGTCTAGCCCGACACGGATAGCATACAAATTAAATAAGGAAACCTTTTGATCAAATAATGCTGTATTATAAAAACTATTCAAAATTAAACTTATATTAACACAAAATAAATAAAAATACAAATTTGCAGTTGTTTATAAAAATATATATTACGGCAATGTCCGTGAGGTGGCAGTATTGTATAGATCTGCTTCTTCTTCCGGTAATCCACTACCGTCAATTATGACGACTTCGTGGATAGTGTGCGCATGTTCATGCATGTGCGGATACCAAACAAAAGCCGTTAATGTGGCCAGACTGTCTTTTCGGCGTAGTTCCGCAGCCGACCGACAGTCGGTTAAGCGAGACTAGGTACCTCCCTGAAATGAAACTCTCCAAGGTTGGCAACACTGAAAATATGTCGACAAACATATCCCATTAACACTGCATCATGTGCTCCAGCTCTTATGCAGTGGTGTAGACAGGATTTTTGCATCGGGGGGGGGGGGGGGGGGGATCCGAGTTTGCTTAGTTGTCGGATGGCCCCTAGACTAGTAACGGGGCAACTATTATTTTGAATAGTACCCGACAGCCATTAGCCATCGTGCACATTGAGAATTGCATTTTCATTGCTTTGT